>QEPC01008436.1:5080456-5102325 GCA_003113815.1 Sphenodon punctatus | reverse complement strand
TCCCTCAGGACCTCCTGGAACCGCTGGGGTTCCATCAGCCTCCGAGGGCGGACCATCCTAACTGGTCCCTTCCCCTTCTGGAGGGGGCGCGCTAAAAGACCGGCCTGAAGGAGGTAATATAAGGCACTTCCCCTCTCAACTGTCAGTTTCTTGCAACTCCAAGTTCCATTGTGGGTCTGGATGGGTGGGTGTTGTGAAAATGGTCGGAGCCATCTCGAAGAACCTTGTTTACAAGGTAGCAACCATCTGTTCTTCGAGTGGCTCCTCCCATTCTCACAACTGGAAGAGTACCAAGCGGTTAAATAATGGAGGTGGGAGGAATTCTTTAAATCACAATGTAATTCAGATTCTGAGTTTAGAGAAGCCAAAATTAGCAGCACAGCAAAGCTTCTCCTACTGGTCATCTGCTGTAACTAGATATCTCCCAATAGGCACATGAATACAAGCAGTCATCACAGTGACAAAGGTCACAAGTGCCTAGGTTTGCCTGCGACTCCATTGAGCTTGCTACAGTAACCAGGGAGTAACCCTCTCCATGCAATCCGACTACCTGCTCTGTAAAGCTCCTGGGAGGGACTGGACACTCATCTCTAGAAAAAAACAAAAACAGTTAGAAATAGAACTGAAGACTACTGGCTGAATTAAAGCACAAGAGATACTGAGAGACATTAAATTATGGAGAGTTATGGAAATCCAAAATCATTTGTTTGGAAGTATTTTAGTACAAAGGACACAGAAAATCTGTTAAAGCTCAGTGCAAATTCTGTTCATATGAGTACGCAACACAGGCAGACAGAATGAAAAAGCACTTGTTGAAATCTTGTGCTAGGTGTCCAGCTATTATTAAAGATAGATTACTGCAGTCAAACGGTAAGGAAGGGAAAATTGGTCTGCAACAAAATTGGTTTTGTTTTTGCTTCACATTATCCTTCTCCATCTTCAGCAGCAGCATCACAAGGCACAGAGTCAAGTAATGAAGATATGAGTGACAGTATCAAGAACTCTTACTCCTCAGAAAGTACTCAGATGTTCAAATTGGTGTCAGAGGTTTTTTGGAACAAATGTCTGATGATCAGAAAAAGAAACTTGACTGTATGGTCACTGGAGGTATTTTTGTCAGTAATACACCATTTCATATAGTTGAAAATGTAGTCCTTATATAGTCATATAGTCCTTATATGCTAGAATATTTTCAAAAATTGCATCCAGTTTACAAAGTTCTAAGTAGGAAACAGCTTACAGGAAGTCTTCTGAATTTTGATGTGGAAGCTGTGGGGGAAAAAAGAGTTGGTATTTTTAATGCACAAGTTCCTCATGTGTGTCTAGTGTCTGATGGGTGGAGAATATTCACATTGAAGCCGTCATCAACCTCATGGTAACAACTCCCAAACCAGCATTTGGTCCTTCCAGCACACAACCCAACATCATATAGTCCGATATTACTGCTGACCATCTTAAAAATATAATCAATGAATTAGGTCCAGTGAAGGTTATTTCAGTTGTGACTGACAATGCAGCTAATACGAAAACTGCTTGGGCTTTGTTGATAAATGAGTATCTGCATCTTTTAGGTTATGGATGTGCTGCCTATGTGATGCAGCTTTTTTTGTGATGATGAGGATCTGACAACTCTCTCATCACATGTATCAAAAGTTGAAAGTACTTTTCAATTGTCAAGTTTATCAAAAACAAACAAATACCAGTAGCCATATTTCAGCACTTAATTGCAACCGCACCGAGTAAGCCTTGTACTTCATGGGCATCCTCTATTAAATCTCTCAAAGATCTTCAAACATGCCAGAAGGCTGGACTTCAGTCAACTGCTGCAGTTGTTGAAAAAGAAGCGGCTGGGTATTGCCCTTGAGTAATCCACACGGTCGTTCTTGATGATGATGCATTTTGGATGAGAAACTCAACATTTATTCCACTGCTTGATCCTGTAGCTAGGCCCGTTCAGAATATAGAAAGTAATAGTTCTATGTTGTCTGATGCCAAGAATGAGTTCCTGAACATAATGAAATGTATTTGTGAGAGTACTGTATAAAGTCCACTTACAGAAGCTGAAGAGAAAAAAAATAATAGACAAAATAATATCACTGGAAAATTAAGCGATCACTCCTGCACATAATGCTGCTTATCTTCTTGATCTACATTTCCAGGGCCATGAGCCAATGATGAATCTGATTCAGTTTGCAATCTTATAGTGGCTGCTGCAAATTTTAAAGGATATAAAGATGAAAACAACAATTCTGGTGGCGACAGTAAATTATAAAGCAAGAAGCAGCCCATTCAGTCGTAAAAACAATGTGGAGTGCAATTCCAGCAGTTGAATCAAAGCAACTTGCTCTATCACCATAGTGGAAAGGGTTGTGTCCTCCTTGCAGTCTAGCTACACAGTGGCAGAAGTTCTTTTAACACTCCCATGCATTATTGTATGTGCAGAATGAAATTGGTCAGTTTGGGGATCCATTCAAAAACCAAAATAGACTGAACACCTCCACTGCTGGGAAGCTTGTGTCCATGTATCACAATTTAAGATGAGAAAAGAAAATGGAGATGAAGGATTGACTCAGTATCCAGATAAAGGGGGAAAAGGAGATACTAATGATGAATTTGATATGATGCTGAAAATAAAGCAGCTGAAGCTGATGAAGATAATGCAAAGCAAAATGCTCAAAGAGTGGGCCTGCTTCCTACTTAGAATAACTGGCTTTATAAATGGACTTCTGGTTTTTTTTAAAAATAGTTGATGTTACTTTGTTTTACTTCTGTTTAACTTCACTTTTTAAGAAAAATATTGTAACTGTGGAGACTGACCATGAAGTTCCAGGAAAAAAGCCAAGGAGAAGAACTTTTCAGTTTTGAATATCATTTACATTTATAGTAACCTTAACACAGTTACAAGTTAAAATAATACACTACAGTTTCTTAGAAGTTAGTTTCATGGTTTCACAATAAGTTAACTAATTTGTTTTTGTAATTAGCTTAAGTATCTAATATGTTGATTGTTCTAATAAGTTAATGCTTTAAAAAAAATACTTTACCAACATTTGACCAGTCAACTGACCAAATATTTTTGATGGGTCAAATGCCCAATCCTAATTGAATTCAATGGAATTAGGATTGCACCCTAAATTTATAACAGCATAGTAAAAACGGACAGTTCAGATATTACAATTAAGTACCTCCTCAAGTAACAGAAATAAATGGATCCTGATGAATCAGGTACTGAAAACTAGTCTGTGAGTAAGAGTATTCCAGTGACTCAAACTCATGTCTTGGAAACTTGAATGTTTGCATCTTAAAGGTGGATGTTTCCACACTAAGAGACAAGATCCATGCTTAACTTTGGATAGCTCCTCTGAAAGATAATTGTGGACAGGCAAAAGACACTTAAGTTGACAGGTAATGAAAGACTTTTTTTATTTTGCTAAAATGGTGGTTGGGGCGGTATGGTAGATGCATAAATTTTAACTGCGTATTTTATGTATTGTAACCCACCCTGAGCATCTGGGATAGGACAGGATAGAAATTTCAGTAAATAAATAATTTTCTTTTATAAAAAATTACCTCCACCTTGAACTTCCAGGCAGCAGGACCTGTTGAATTTTTCACACACACAATTGTGTATATTTTTAAACACATTGGGAGTAACCCAACAGCTCGTGTACGCCTCCCGCAGGCACCGCACGCAGACCAGAAAGTACACGCTCAGGTGTGCATGTGTGCTACGAGCACACGGACATTTGAACGTGCGTGTTCTGGCCTGAGCACAGCACCTGCAGGTGGCATACGTGGGCTGTTGGATTGCCCCCATTGTGGGTTTTAAAACACATATTTTTACCAATACAAATGACAAGGTTTTAATTTGTTTTAAATTTTTACATTTTTTTTCTTTTTTCCTCCTACATAATATTTACTTTATTTGCCTTTTAGTGTGGAAACTCTTATGCATACATTGAAACCCGACTCACTGCAAACAAAGAAACCAAACCTGAAAACATTTACTTCCAAGTATTTCCACTGTTTTTAATGGAAAGACATGTGAGAGGTGTATGAATTGCAGCATCTACACCTACAGGAGTGAACTCCAGGTTGTTTTTTTTAACTGCATTTGAAGTTTTTTAAACTGCATTTAACTACAGTATAACGTGATTTTAAAAGTTGACAAATCTAACAAGAATTTGGAACCTGAATGTAATTTTAGGCCAACATACTTCTGCATCTATTTTTCACTATAATCATTTTTAATAGTTTGCAGTCTGAAACTTCTTTGTGGAGGCAAATATGAAGTTATTTTTGCAATACAATACATGTTGTCTTAAGCCTGGATCTTAATGCACTGTGAGTAGTCTCTCAACTCGGGTGAGATTAATGTGACTAAAGTTACACACTAGAATGGGATTGCCATCTTGGGCCCAAATGGACAAACCAGAACCATGGAGGTAGAAGGAATGTCAAGTGGTCCAATCCTCTACCATTAAGTAGGATCCATTGTACCTATACCATCCCAAACAGAAGTCAAGACATTTTTTAAGGCCTCCAACAATACCGGATTAGAAGATCTTCACAACCTCCTTTAACATATTATTCTGTTATACAAGACTACACAGCTGTCTTGTTCATCTTTTAAAAATAAAAAAATTCTTCCTCATCTTTAGCTTAAATCTTTTTTCCTTTAAAAAGGAAACCAGATTTCATTATTGTATATATTATTTATGCTGCTTTATAGTTATATATTTTTAATGTTTGATATTGCATTTTATATTTGTATTATAAGGCAGCGCGAGTCGCTATTGTGAGAGGGGTGGGATCGAAATGTAAATTAACAACCACCCCAGATCCTTTTCAGAACTTGAAGTACTTCTGCCCATTCAGTCATCTTCCCATTTTTATCTGTACTTTTGATTTCTCTCACGTACATGTAAGTAGTACACGTGATATATTTTATTGGACCAAGACTCATCATACACACTTCACCATGCTAAAAACAGTCTTTACGAAGCAAAGGCACTCTGTCAGAGAGATGGTTCATATAATGGAGGGCTGGAGAAACTTTTTCTGCTGAAGAGACACCTTGAAAATTAGTCCAAGCTCAGAGAGCCACACAGAAGTTGGGGGCAGGGGTGCTTAAGGGATGTGTTCCAGAAGAGAAAGGTTCAGATCGTGGATATGCACCCTATCCTTGTGTGCATGCCCTCATCTCTGTTCCTTTACCCTGAACTCAGTCTTTCAGTGCATGGGGGTGGGGTGGGCGTGGAACTAAATCCAGGGGTCAGGATCCTGGAACTAGATCCAAGGGCCAAATAAAAACTAGCCGTGGGCTCTATTTGGCCCCTCAGCCCAGGGTTCCCTATCTCTGATATAGCCGAATGGCAACCCAATACATCCAGAGAACCTGTCCTGCTACAATACAAAGAGGAATCCTCCAACCACACACTTAATTGTCACCTTCCAGCCCAAAGCAGAACCTATACTAGACATTGAACAACCACCCTATACTCAATACACAAACCAGAATCGGAGAGAAATCTCAGATACACAAGTCAGAATCCCTTTTCCTGACCTTCGAACAATTCCACAACTCCTCAGAACCGATCATCAGGAGCAGATTCCCTACCACCCAGGACACTCCTACAGAAACAGGAAAAAGATAACCACAACCACGATCAACATGTCCTCTTCACACACCCCAGGAAAACCATTCAATATATCATGGACCTATAATGCCAATCACAGCATGTGGTATACTTCATTCAAACGCACTAAAACGAATGCCCCCATGGAAGCAATGTAAAAAAATAATAATCCTTATGTAAACAAACTAACTTCATGAAATGAAAGAAGTTTATGGACAAGGACTTTGAATCAACCATGTGTGTCCACATTTCCTAGGTCACTCCATTTCTGATGTCTCAGTTCCTATCCTGAAAGGGAATCTGTACAACACTATGAAAAGACAGGCTTGGGTGGGAACCATCCATAACTCTATTGGATGGCAAAAACCAATAGACTAAAGGATTTGGGTTTCACAAACCACTATAGAAATATGTAATAGACTGTCTTATGTAATATGTAACACACCTAAACCAGCTGTGTTCCTCCATTGTATTTAAGTGTTTTGAAATGGTAATTACATTTCCCCATACATTCTCTTTTCCTGATAAGTGAAATTTTGAAGGTGTAGAATACACCCATTCAGCTAAAAATATCAGGACCTTTTAGTGTATTAATTGATTTCTTAGCAGCAGTATATACCCTGTCTGTGTGAATCTTCATGTAGGGCAGGCTAGAGATGGGTATTAAGGAACACTTCTCTCCAGCAAGCCAACTCACGACAAGTTGTCATGTCCAACAGCCAGGAAGAGCCGTGTGTGTGTGTGTGTGTGTGGTGTGTGGTGTGGGAGAGTGAAACCCTGTTAGTTCTCACTCTGGGAGTCTCAAGTGGGCTGTAAGGGGAGTGAGCCCCATGTCTCCAGTCCACCCAAGACTCCCAGGGTCAGAACTTACAGGATTAAACACACACACACACACCTCCATCCTACTGTCTGCTCTAAGTCTCTGTTTCCGAGGAGAAGGAAGGGGACTTCAGATATAGAAACCTAGTGCTAACTCAATCGGAGCATCAGTTTTCTCCATCTTCAGGTCCATTTCCTTAAGGTCTGCTTCAGCAGAATTTCTGATAAATAAAAAACTTTTTTACATGGTAGGAGAAATTCAATTCAAATTAGGCAGACTCCACTTTAGTGCCAGCAATGTGCCTGTTCCTCAACAATCAACTGAGTGTACACCACAATGGGCTCAATCCCAAACCCTGGGTGCCACGCAAACTGAATGCACGGCAAGACTATGGCCGGTGAGCAAGCCATGAATGCATAAACTGCGCATGCAGGGGTTTGGGACCGAGCCCACTGAGTCTTAAGTTGCCAAGAGTCTCTAAGACCCGTCTCTGCCTTGGTGCGGCTTACAATCTAGGATGGACAAGGAAGGGGAACATAGGGAGAGACAGGGATACATTCAGGAAATTGAGATGTTGTAGGTGCACGTGCCCAGGTTAATCACAGGGAAGAAGGGGACCCTGAATGATAGAACAGTAAAAGGAGAATCAGTGAGCTTCTTCATCTAAAAATTACACACACAAGTTATGAGAGATGTTAGACTGCAAGCTTCTCAGAATAAAGACCATTTTTGTTATGTGTTTGAATACGCCCAAGACAATGCAGCCATGATTCCTTATTGGGGTACAGATAATAAGATCTTGTCCTATGCTGATTTAGTTTTTAAAAGGGCTGGATAAATATTAATTCCTAACTCAACTCCCAGTGAAGCAGGAGAAAACAATTTTTGTCTATTGACCAGTGAGCAATGATTTAACCACCAGAATTGTTTTGATCGCAATGGTGAAGCAGTTGAGAGAGTGCAGTTTATGTTACTTTTAAATGCTTGTTTCGTTTTTGACAGGGAGAGACTGCTTTCTGACTTGGTAACCCATAAGAACTATGCAAAATAAAACCCAAAAAGTGCATTTGGATAAATGGATAACTACACCCTTGCCAACTGCTATCTGAATAGCCCATTTTCAGATTTTGAACATGATGGGAGACCAATACCAAGGTGGTGTTAAAGAGTGTTTACTCCACAGATCAGAAGTACAAGGACTGCTTCTCGTTCCAGTTTCTCCAGATCCTGGAAAATTTTTAGGTAGTATACTTACGGGTTAAAAAGTCATTTTTATGGCATAGAAGTTATAGCATATTCAGCTTTAGTGTGATAAAACCTAACTTATGAAACTACAACCTGTCTTTACATAAAATGAAATCAAACAAGTACAGTTTATGTAAACAGATCTGGCCACATGTGCCACCTAGGCAGGCGCACATGTCTGACAACATTCTTTTGCAACAGTTCACTGTAGATTTCAGAACAGGCTTGGATAGAGTTGCCAGAGCAGGAGAGGATGCTCTTTGAGCATCCTGTAACCACATTCTTTCTGCCCTCTGCAGCCATTCACACCACAGCAACATGAACTCCAGAGGTGAGGTGACAAGTAAGTGTACATTATTGGGATCTGCTTCTGCATCAATGCTTCGGGGAAAACAGGAATCGCATGTAAAATCCTATGGTTAACAACAGTTAAAGTTGCTGCCCCTCCTTTTCTTGCGTTTCAAACATGTACAAGACTAGTTGAAAAGAGAAGTGAAACCTAAAATCTGTGCTAACAAATGAGACAATAGCCTGATGCAATTGTGTTCAGTTCATGAAGCCCCCACTCAACTCCCAATCACATGTTTAGCATGTACAGCCTAATAAACAGGAAACCTAAGGTGTTCATTTCATGCACTTGCAAGCATTAGCAAGAGCAGAGAGAGGGGCAGAAAGCATTTGCTCCTCAGATGCTCTTAGGATTTTCGCCCCTGACTCTATGGTGCTGGTGGATCTAGACGTACAGGGACAGTGTGCGCAGCCTAATTGATGGGAGATGGATACATGGGCACACATTAGCCTGCATTTGCCCACACGGGAGGCTCCACATTCTCCAAGACTCCACTATGAGTGCAGTCTGCAACTTCGGTGAGCAGTGGCCACATAATCAGGTGGGCAACTAGGGCTGAAACGAGAAGCAATTTTTTCTTATGAGAATCAAGAATTGTCACCAAGATCTCAGTATAATCTCAACAACAGACTGAGATCTCAGCCAAGAATTTTTTCTTGCAATATCATGTGCCGCAATTTACCGTTTACCAGATACCACCTTCATCCCAGTAATGGGCATGTGAAAAATGCCACTTTGCTTATGCACATTACCAGGATGAATACGGTACATGGTAAATTGGTATACAATAAACAGTAAATTATGGTACACACTATTTTGACACTCATTTTTTGGTCGAGAAAGGTCAAGAATCACCATTCTTCTCAATTATCGTTTCTTGCTTAAATGAGTCAAGAACCGTGATTCTCAACGATAACTGAGAAAAATTCAAAATCGCGTTTCAGTCCTAGCAAACACTTAACAAACAGGCAGGTGGTCACCCACCCAGGTGGGCTAATATCTTGTTTGTTAAAACCCTAATATCATCACACAGAAGTTCCTAAATTGGCTTTATGTGCCTTCCCTTACCTTGTGTGCACTGATCTTTTCCATAAAGATCATGTAGTCTGAGATAAGCGTTTTTTTTCCCTACCTGAAATGTTGGGGGCTGTGAGGAGAGGAAAAGGAGGTGAGGTTGTAGTGTAACGTATTGGAGTAAGGGGCTAGGTGAGAGGTAAAGGTATGTTTCCATGTTAGCTAGTGGATTTCAAGACTTTATAAGGGGCGTGAAATTGGGAAGGGTTGGAAGAGGACTAGCTTAAACTGGCTTTAAACAAATTGTATGTGACTATCAAACTTGTTTAATAAAGGAATTATAATACTTCAGCTCTACCAGTTATTACATCTCTTTCCCCACCCCGTAGTACCCTAGCTAAGGGGCATTTGGTAATATATCATTAGCAACAAATTTCTTAAAATGCTACTCTACTTAAAGTCCACTCTACTGAACAGGCATATCACAAACACTGGCAGCAAGACTTCCAAAGAGCTGATTAGCACACTTCAGTTTAAATTAGGATTGAATGAACAAAAGTGATAAGATAAATTTAGTACACACACACCTTTTAATTTGTGGTAGCTTCCCAAAGACCTGGAAGTGGCATATTTTACTTCTCGAAAAGGTCAGTCAGCCATGGTGTTTCAGGATGTACTTTAACTTATTACATCAAGGTAAACATGCTTCACTGTAGCCAAATCATACCAGGATATGGATTTCGGCCCTAATATTGTAAACACTTATGCAGCTGCAAACTATACGTGCTTTTTTAAATTAGCAAGGTCAGAACTGCTGCAGAGCATCCACTCAGGTGGAGCACGTAGGGAGGGATTCAGACAGGCAGCTCTCAGAGTGGCTACCCTGGCCACTGAGGCAAGCTGCCACACACTCCCTCGGCCATAGACCACTGGGGAGGGGGAAACATGCTGGGCTGGCCTTTGCAACTGACATGTTCCCGGCATGAGCACTAGGAATCTTGGGCTCCCTGGTGCTGCCAGTCTGCTCTTGTGACTTGCAAAGGCCACATCCCTCACCCACAGTGCCTATGAGTGGCAGATCAGTCTGCTGGTGTGGTGTGGCTAGCTGCCCGTTGCCACAGAGCTAGCTGGCTTGCCCTGCATGGAGCACTCCAGATTTCCTGGCAGTGTTGCGTGTGTGGCCATGAGTGGGTGATGCGTGGGTCACAGGGATGCACATCCCCCTGCTCCACCTTCAGATTGATGGTGGGCTCGTGGCTCCTGGGTGGCCAGCATCTCATCTAAAAACACCCTAGGAGTAATAATCCCAAGGATTCCAATGAAGATCTAAAGGGATATGGCATTGTATCTGGCAGGGCCAGGGAACCTTCCCCTCCTTGAAGGCCACTTCGAAAATTACTACCAATTCCATATGCCAAATAGGAACTCAAAGTGTGTATGCATAAGGGGGGGGGGGGGGGTGTAGGCATTCTGAACACAATGGGGGAACGGAAGGATCCTCATCATGGAACTATGACATGGATTCATTCCTGCCACTGAGTGCATGCCTTCATTCCATTTCCTACCCGTGGGCTCAGTCTTTCAGGATAGGGATCAGATCCAGGAGTTGAAAAAGAGCCATATTAAAAACAGTCCTGCTGAAGATTCCCCACCCTTGGTACAGTTAAGTAGCTATGCAAGCCTTTGCAGGACTTGAGCCTTAAAGCACTAAACTAACTCACCTCACACCTGTCATTCAACCTTTTCAGCAGTTATCCAACTTGAGTAATCAAAATGGATAAACTTTAAACATTCCATATCATTACCATTTGCATGAATCAGTCACCAGAAATGTGTATTTTTAACAATCCCTGTCTGTATATTTTTAGAACATTAAATTGCTCCATCAATTGTCCTGGGTGATCTCTCTCAAATATCTACTGGCATAAAAATATTACATTCAAGTAGAAGGAAAAAACAACACCCTTTCAGCCTATATTTCCTTTAGACAGCAGTTTTCACATCAAAAAGTGTTGTAGAACAGGAACAATCCTGGGAATCTTACACATGCAAAATAATATTTATTTAAGCGACTAGTTCAACAAGTACACTGTGACTACTCAGGAGCAAGCTGCAAACTTAGGCCCTGCATATCATTTTCACACTGTCACTTCCAGACCCCTCAACATAGGCACAACCTGGGGAGGGGTTAGTTACTGAAGGCATAAGACAGCCTACTTGGGTTTTTTTGGAGGGAGGAGATAACTAAGAACCTTGTCACGTTTAAATGTATCTCCATTCAAGTAAGAGTATTCTAAAAGTTAGAAATTATGGTGACAGTCCACCCTCTTCCTCCACCTGACATACAGGGCCATGGCTTGATAAAACAAAGCACAAACAAGCTACAAATTCATCTTCTTTTTGTAACTTCACTAATTTCATAACATTTACACAATTGCATACAGCAACAGCACGAATGTTTTGTTTTCACTTATACATGCACAATCAACACCGAAAATCATTCCAGAATTGGCAAAGGCCTCACAATACCCTATGTAAGGTCTCATATACCGCCCAGAGAATAGAGCTACCGATATAGCTATATAGTACCCTATATTTACAAACAAACAAAAAGTTGAAAATAGGCACGGATGAGCTGGGAAAGGGCCGGGGGTGCTGGCTATGCCTTTCTGCACATACACAGAGAGAAAAACGCAAGGGTGCCAGGGGAAGAATAGAACCTAATGCAAAGGAAAATAAAAATCAAGCAATATATACAATAGCCACAGCAGTCACTATAACAGGCACCAGCCGAGTCTACTTCCCCCACCCCATATTTCCTCCTACCATTCGCTTCCCAGAACACTCCCTCCCCTTGCCCGACTCCACGCAGAGGTCACTGAAGAGAAAGGGGGGGTGGGCTTGGTAGAACCCCCCCCTTTAGGCTCCGAAGCCAGGCCCTTACGTAGGTGCACGGCTTGCAGGTGGGCTTCCTTCCAGCGGCCTGAGCTGGGCAGGATCTCCCCGCAGCCAGGAGCTGGGCACGGTCCTTACCTTTTGGGAGTTGCTCTGCTGCAGCACATTCTGC
Source organism: Sphenodon punctatus (assembly GCA_003113815.1). Taxonomy (NCBI): domain Eukaryota; kingdom Metazoa; phylum Chordata; class Lepidosauria; order Sphenodontia; family Sphenodontidae; genus Sphenodon; species Sphenodon punctatus. The sequence goes on along the minus strand of QEPC01008436.1, from coordinate 5,090,191 downwards.
TCCACGGTCATGGCCCCCTCCCGGCTTCTGTTTGCTCCTTTCCCCGCTGGACTGAGGAGGAGCAGGAGGCGACGGTGGGGAGAGAGGCAAGCGGGAAGGCAGGGGCCGGGCCCAGGCTGTGGAAGGGAGAGAGGAGTCCCCGAGTCAACGTAACACTGATGTGCCACCCAGGCGGGCTGGAGCCATGGGAAAGCACAGGGCCCGCTCAGGCCCGGGTGTCGCTCACTCCCCGCGCGCTCAGACACACACACCCCGCGCGCGCGCCTGCTGCCTCAACCAAACATGCCTGGGCCCTGGAATGTGCCCTCAGCTCCTCCCACCGCTTCGCCAGTCTCCTCTCCCCAGCGGCCGCACACAGCCCGCCCAGCCGCCCCTCCTACCCGCCGCCTGTCTGGAGGCTCAGAGAGCGGGAGGCAAAGTGGACTCCCCGGAGATTGCCAGGGCTGGGGGGAGGAAGGAAGGAAACTCCCTCCGAGTCCGCTCTGTGTGTCTGTCTCAGACAGAGAGGGGTGGGGGAAGGAGAACAAAGCGAAGCGTACCTGTTTGCTGGGCTAGGTAGCCCGAGTAATGGTAAAGGTGTGCGGAGTTGTTTACTTAAACCCACCCCCTCAGTTGCGGGATGCTATTATTAGTGCATCTGACACCAACAAACCAGCTCCTGGCTTCAGCACCGGGGCTGTAGGCTTTGCTTTCTCTCCCCCCCCCGGCTTTCTTGCCTACCTCAAATTTGTTCCCTTTCACTCTTTTTCTGGCGTTGCTAGGCATCCCCCCCTTTCTCCTAGCTGGCCAACTTTCAATCTCTTCTTGGTTTACAGCCTCTTGCAGATTGTGGTTTTAACCCTTCCCTTTCAGGTTTCTTCCTTTGCCTCTTCTGACTCTTTGCAGTTTTGCTGCCTTTCCCCCCTTCTATTTTTGACCCCTCCCCACACTGCTTGCCTTTTTTCTTTTTCCCCTGTCCCTGATTCTTCTCCACCTCCTGTGTTTCAGGATCTGCTCCTACCCCCCCGGGCAGCAGCATCTGCAGGTTGGACAGGAAGCTGGCAGGGAGTCTATAGGATTCTATAGGGCTTCTGAAAATCTGGGGGGGGGGGGCACGTGGCCCTGCATGCTCCCCCCTAGAAGTCACCAATGAAGTCCCAAGTGGCTTGGCCCAGCAGCAGAGTGTTGTTTAGGTACTCTGGCTATTCCTGGGGGAGGGGTGAAATTGATGTGGAAGGAAGCCGTTGGTAATTTGAAGGGGATGTTTGGGATAGGTGGGATCTGAGTGGCTAGCTATGTCCAGCTGCCTGGGCAACTCGTGTAAGAGCCAGGCCTCCAGGCATTATTCCCCCGTGGGGTGGGCTACTAATGGGAAATAGTATTAAGTGCCAATGTATCTCAGTGAGCTCTTAGTCAGGCCAGCAGGAGGGAGAAGGTCCCATTCGGTGTTCTGTGGGAAGAGTCATAGGATTCCCACCTCTTGCAAATGTATTTATTTAAATGTATCCCCCATCCTTTTCCTAAGGCTCAGAGTGGCTTTTGACTTTGACATTCCTATAGGCCAAAATGGAACTCTCAGGGTCAAAACCTTCCATGTTCTGCATTGGCCGTTGCGGTCCGCCTGGAGCGCCCTTCTTGATGCCCGGGGGGCGACTATGGAGAGGGCGTTCTCGGTGGCCGCACCTAGGCTGTGGAACTCCCTTCCGGCAGAGGCCCGGGTTGCCCCGGAAATCGGCTCTTTTTGTTGTTGCTGTAAGACTTGGCTTTTCCGCCGGGCCTTCAGCGAGGGTGATGGCATGGGAGGGTAGACTGGGGGAGGGGAGGGGGGTTTGTTTTGATTCTGTGGCACCCCCTTTTGATTTAGTGATTATTGGTTTTTATAGTTTTATTTGTTTTTAAAATATTTTATACTTCTAAACCGCCTTGATCTGCTATATGTTGGAGAGGCTGGGTAAAAATATTGTAACTAAAAAAAAAAAAAACCTGCCAGAGGTGGCAACATTAGGTAGGAGGGGGCCAGGCTGGCATGGGTCCCAGTTCTGAGCTCACAGCTCTCTGTGGTCTGATTCAGAAAGCCTTGGACGGATCTCTACCCAGCTGAATTAATTTGCCCAGCTTGGAATTTTTGTTGACCTGACCATTCTCTTCAAGCACCCCTTCCTTACCCCATAATTTGCCCAATGCTACCCCCTAGACCAGGCCTCTTTCCCCCAGGTGTCACAGTCTCTTATTGGCTTGGGGCATGCTTTTCTGCCTCTGGATGTTCAGATTCTTTCCATCCAGGTTCAGTTGATTACAGGCATTTCATCCAACCAGTTCAGGTCCCAGAGGTCTAGACACCCACGTTGACAATTGCACCTCAGTTGGCTTCAGTCCCCACACAGAACCATACTGCAGCATACCATGCTTTGTCGGTCTGCAGAGAAGTACTGGTGGTGGCATTGGGAGGACAAGTACCAGCAGTGCCAACTGGAATGGTAAGGACATAGAGCAGGGACATCTGTCTTGGGTCACCTGCTATTGACCTGGCGGCAAGGTGTCTGTCTACCCAGGCCCTCTCCACTTGACGGAGACTGCCCTTGCCAAAATCACTGATGACCTTCTCTTAGCTAAGTCCATTCTTGCCCTCCTCGATCTCCCTGCCACCTTTGACGCTGTTGACCATGGCCTTCTCCTGGATTCGCTACGCTTCCTTGGTTTCCGGGACTCTGTCCTTGACTGGTTCTCTTTGTAGCTTTCAAATCACTCCTTCAACGTTTCACTTGCTCGTATCTCCTCTACGTCACTTCCTCTCTCTGTGGAAGTTCCCCAAGGCTCTGCGCTGGGCCCTCTTTTCCCTTTACGCTCTTTCTCTAGGTAAACTGACTGAAACCCACAGCTTCCAGTATCACCTGTATGCTGATGACATGCAACTCTCTCATGTCTCTGCACTCTCACCCTTCATCCAGTCTCAATCACTGACTGTCTCTCTGACATATCTGCCTGAATGTCTCCTGCCAACTCAAGCTTAATATGGCCAAGACTGAACTCTTCATCTTTCCGCCCAGAACGTCCCCCTCCTACTTTCCTTTCAGTTTCCATTGAGGGAGTCGTCATCCACCCAGTCCCTCAGGTGCATAACCTGGGATTCATCTTTGACCCCTTCCTCGCTTTTATGCCTCAGATCCAGGCTGTTACTAAATCCTGCCACTTTGCTCTGTACAATATTGCTGAAACCGGCCCTGCCTTACTGTTGCTGCTACAAAAACCCTAGTCCATCCTCTAATCATCTCTTGCCTTGACTACTGCAACTTCCTCCTTACTGGTCTCCCCTGCTCTGATTTTCCCCTGCCCTTATCTCCGATCAAAACTGCTGCCAAACTCATCCACCTTGGCCATCGCTTTGACCACATTCAGCCCCTCCTCTCCACTCTACATTGGTTCCCTTTATGTGAACGCATTCAGCACAAACTCCTGGTCTTCACCTTCAAGGCTCATCATGGCCTTACTCCTCCATCTCTCTCCACTCTTGTATCCCACCACACACCTGCCCAAGAACTTTGCTCCTCTTCACCCACCCTTGCCTGCTCGCAACCCCTTTGCTTCTCTAAGGGTAATTTCAGACGTGACGGGCCCGGAGGCCCGCCACGCTGAATCACACACCAGGATCAGAAATCAAGCCAACCGTCCTTTAGACGTGTCGGCCTGATTCTCATCGGGGAGAGGGCGGGGCTGCGCAGTGCGATGTGTGACCGCACAGCCCTGCGCTCCCCTGGCCACCCACCCTCTGGGAGACAGGCGGGCGCAGAAGCCAATCCAGCTGCTGCGCCCGATCCCGTCCCATGGTTGGGGGCGGATTCCCGGACAGGGCTGGCGACCAGACATTTAGCGTGGTCATTGCCAGCCCTGTTCCGGATCGTGGCCGATCTAACCACCATTCTGGAGGTGAGGCCGGCCTCACCTCTGGAATTGGGGTTATTTTTATTCCCGCCAGGTATTCACTGTGGTGAACCTCTGGCGGGAATCTTTTTGATGTTACGGGACAAACAGCCACCACAGGGGATTCACTGTGGTTGACCGTGGTCTCGTAACGTCTGAAGTTACCCTAAATGTCTTTGCCTCTTCGCTCTTGCTGCCCCTCATGCCTGGAACTCACTCCATGGATACAGTCTCTCTGTTCCCTCCCTCCCAACTTTCTAATCCCTCCAGAAAACCTACCTTTCCTATCAGGCCTACCCTAGCTCGTCATGAGTGAAATTGTGTCCTCTTCCCCCTCACTCAGAATCTAGTTCCATGTAACTAAGTGAAGCATGCGTGCTTGCAACTTCACCTTATGAATGTACTCTCTCTCCCGATGTTCACCACTCCCTTGTCTCCCCCTCCTTTGTCTTTAAATTCTAAGCCCCCTGGGGATAGGGACCTGTCTATGGCCGTATTGGGGGAGGGCGGGGGGTCCATGGGTGTGCCAGTGCGTGCGCAGTGGGTGGGCGGGGCGTTGCACATGGCCGCACATGCATGCCCCACTCATCAATACGCATGGAGTAACCTCCGTTTTCCCCAGTCACTCCATGTGTGTTGATGAGTGGGGGATGCATGGTAGGCAGGAGCGCGCATGCACGCCCACTCACTGTGCATGCCCATGCGGTGTCCTTCACACAGATTTCTGCGTGTTCATGAGTATGGGAGCCCTATATAAAAAGGGCTTGACTGTTTCCAGTTTTGTCTTGGTGCCTTCTTTCTGTTTGCCTGCAACAACCCCCAATTCCTTGTTTAAATTGCTTTCCTCTCCTCCTCCATCTACTCACTAGTGCTCTACTCTACTCTCATTCTTCACCCTTTTTCCTCTCCTTCCATAGGGTGTTTTTAGACGAGTGCCTGCCATCTATTACCCACCTATCATGAATGTTGCAGGGCTGCATTGGCACCCTATGGAGTCCTACAACATGCATGCTATTTTTAGGAGGGGTGGGGTAAAAATTAAATAAATAAATGATGGGTGGAGAGGTGCTTATCTAAAAACACACATAGGCCATTTTTAGACCCATGTGATCCAGGTGCCCGTCTGAAGGCGACATGGGTGGAGGGATGCTCCTGCAATCCACGCATCGCCCACCCATGCCCCTACATGAAGCAATCCAGGTTTTTCCCAGTTGCTCGATTTGGGGGCATGGGTGGGAGGTGTGTGGGTGCACACCCGCCATGTGAATGCTCCCTCCCCCCCCCCCCCCACCACTCACCGGAAGTGCACTGGCGCTCCACCTAGTACCCACTGACCCGACCAGAAGGCAGGACTATCTTAAAAATGACCTTAGTCGTAGTGGCCAACTCTCACAATTTAATGACAAGACTTACAATTTTAGATATTTTGTCAAGAGTAACATTGCCAAACATGCAAAAAAATAAATAAATCATGAAAATCTCAATTTAAAAAAAAAAGTTTCTAGCCCTTATGATGGGAAGAGAAAGTTTGAAAATGTGACTGCAGCCTGCCTTAAAAGATCAGAAACAAAAAACAGACACTTTTAAAATTATTATTATATTCTACTGTTTTTTTAAAAAAAAACTCACTACTTTAAATTTATCATAGTTTTGGGGGGCCTCCCTCTTACATTATGATGTATCCAGGTGGATACACCAGTCCTAAAAGCACAAGTGCAAGTCCCATTGGGGTAAATGGGGTTCATGTTGATGCTATCCATCTGGAAGATAGTTGCTCTTAATTTTTGTACATGTAGGTTTGGTAGCACTTCAGCTGTCCCCTTACCCAGTCACTAGTAAAAATACTCTACCCCCTCCCAATTTTCCCTAGTAGCAATTAATCCCCGCACATCAAATGCTCCACCAATGTTACTATTGCCCCCTCCCCATCCTCCTTTCTACTTTTTCTCCCCAAAAGGAACAGCTCCTCTTTCCCTGTCATCAGACTTACTATCTTTCCTGCTCTTCTAATACATATGCTTTCTCCTCCCTACTAGCACCTTAGCTGTCCCCTCCCCAAGTGCTGTAAGAAATACTCCACCCTCTCCCATTTCTCTCTAGCAGCAATTAATCTCCACAAAAAATCATTGCCCCAATTCTGTGAATATTTTTGCATGAGTAGTCCTGCTGAAGTTGCACGCCCTTCTAGTCACTGAGGTTGCTGTCTTCTTTTTCTGCCTAGGCACAGCTTGTATGCAGTATTACCCAAACAGAGTATTGAAAAATTATGAGTCAGCCCACAAAAATTATGGAAAAGGTATAAACATCATGAAAAATAATCAATATTAAACTTGGGGCAGTAGCAGATTAATGCACAGAGTTAAAGATCCCATGTTAGGGTTACGAGAAACAATTTTTTCTGCCCTCAAAAATTTGTGTGTGTGTACTCACGAGAGAGCACTAGCTAGCTAGCTACCCACACATCACCTATACGTAAAATACAGATGATAGACCAACATCCTGGGGTAAATGACCCAAATAGTCCATCTGACCCAAAATTCTGTCTCCGATAGTGACCAACTCTGGGTGCTTTAGAGAAGTCGGGTCATAATGGAGTGATTTCATTTCCTGGCTCTAACTTCCAGCCACCAACAGTCAGATGTCCAAACTAAATTGACGAGTGGATCTATCCCCTAAACATCCAATCCATTTTTTTAAACTAGTTATGCTATTGGCCTCTGACATTGAGTTGCACAAGTTAATTGCACATTAAGTGAAATGTGTAGCCTTGGGGACTGTTCCCCAAATAGTGGTACTGAAGGTTGTCTACCAAAGGCAGCTTCTGTACCATCACCCAGATCTATGGCTTAATGTTGTGCACAAATTGCCAGAGTGCCTTACAGATGTCAGCAAGTGGCAGATGCCTTTGGAGGCTGTAGATACTGAGTGGGCTTTCAGTCCCTGTGGTACTTCCTTGTTGGCTGCTGCATAGCAAGTGGAGATACAGAAAACTAGCCATGTAGGGAGCAGGAGAACCCCCAGCCCAAATCTGGCTTGTAGCTGATTTTTATTGGGTCGGTGGATCCAGCCCCTGTGTTCAAACACTGAAAGAGTAAGCATAGGAGAAGAAACCAGACATGAGGTCGTCTACTTGAGGCTAGGGGATTGATCCATGGGGCAGATCCATGATCTGGACTCTCCCCTTCCTTACACCATGTTCAGAACACCCTAAGCAGTAGGGATGGGAATTTAGGATTCAGATAGAACCGAATCTACCAAAAAATGGCTGATTCAGTTCTGTTCGAAAATTCAGATCTTTTTCTGTTTTGGATTATTTGGATCTTTAACAATGATTTATTTTTTTAAATTTGTATTTTTTGCATTGCATTTTGTTCCCATTAACTTCAGTGGGGGAAAATGCATGCAAAAAATCTGAATCCTAATTGTCATCGGAAATTCCTAAAGAACCGAATCCGAAATTCCCTCTGGAGTCCCACCCCTACTAAGCATTATTTCCCAACTCCTATCCAGCCCACAGAGCTTAAACTAATTATTAAAGTAGTCTGTTAGAGTAGAAAAGTTACTCACCCCTGTTTGGACTGAGGCTGCTTTTACCCTTCTTTTTTATTTTTTATGTCTATTGAAATTTTTCCAACAAATACAATTTGCAGAGGAAGCAGAAATGCATGAGCTTTAAACAAGTGTAAACATCAAGATAAAAGTTTTCATTTCATAACTTAACATTAAACATATTCCACCGTTTTCTATGTTTACCATGGTAGGTTTGATATTAGTAGTAAGATATTGTTCATGGTCATGGTAGCTTTTTTATGGTGTATTAATCACTGGTTGCATTAATGGGTTTTGCTGCACATAAATGAAGAATGGATTCTATATTTTGTGGAAAGCCTATGCCTTATTCTTAATTCTGTATGTCCAGTATTCCATATATGTTATGAGCCAGAATATTTTTAGCCAGTCATCTATGGCTCCGGGGATGATTTTTTTTCCTTTGCCTCATTATTGTATGTTGCCTGCTAGAAACAACATTTTTACTAGGAGCATAAAACTCTCTCTGCTAATCTGAGTGTTGTCAATTCTCAGGAGCACTTGTTGCGGGGTGAATTCAATATCTGTCCTTCAAGTCACATTCTTGGAATGTCTTATTATTTGTTTCCAAAAAGACTTTATGGACTGAAGCAATGGATATATTTCAAATTCTCCACGGTCTCCCCCTCTCTCTGCTGATATCTCCCAGTTGCCTCCATCTTTGCCCATTTTACTCTCCCATCTTTTCTCTATGTTGCCTCCCTGTGCTGCTATGCTTCAGCTCCCTGCTCCCAACACACACATGGTGCAGATTTCTCCCTTCCCTCATCCCACCACAGTTGTTCTCCAAGAACCTACAAAGTTTTGAATGTATTTATTTTTTAAAGTTGGTTTTCACTTGGCAAAACGGCTTGAAAATGGCTTTTAAAGCATGACAGTTTATGGACAGCCAAAGTAATCCTCAACCCTTGTTAGTCAACTCAATGGCAAAACTTCCATTAATTTGAATGGGTGAGGATTGCACGCTAATTCTAAGGCTGCTTTCACACAAGATGCTAATTGCCGGATTGTAATTTGACCTACAAGTTAACTTCACGTGTAAGTGCACTATTCCGTGTTTGTCCCACAAGTTATGCTTTGAGTGCACGTGCATTACCAGGCTACAAAATCCTATTCTTACAGTGATGGGTGTTGTGGTTGTACAAAATTGGAAATGTGGGAATACCTGTTGGTATTACAATCGCAGGATAGCAGGTGTGGAAACCAGCAGGACAGAGCTATGGTTTGCTCCCGGCTAGCTATTTTCAGACAGCTTGTTAATTTCACCCAGCTTTGATGCCAGTTTGTTAATTTCAATCTCCTGCCAGCTTGTGGATTTCAGCCCTACTCTAAGGTGCAGCAGGCACAGGACAGAAGGGGGAGGGTAAATTTTGCTCTCATGAGAATAGTAGATCCCACAATTATGTAAAACATGCAAAGAAAAATTTTTCAAGAGAGCATGACTAATGAGAAGTGTGCCCAGAAAATAAATTGCACAATTTTATTTATTTATTTATTTATTTCATTGTATTTATATGCCGCCCCCCATCCTACGGCATCTCGGAGCGGCTTCCAGCACAATATAAAACAATTTTTTAACATAAAAAATCTACAATATCATAATTAAAAACAAATTTAAAATACCCACCACAAAAATTAACCCTCCCCCCTCCTCCAAAGGCCTGGGCGAACAGCGAAGTCTTACAGATATGTCGAAAGGCCAACAGGCCGGGGGCCAGGTGAGCCTCCTCTGGGAGGGAGTTCAACAACTGCGCCCCAGCCACCAAGAATGCCCTCTCCATTGTGGCCCCCCGTCTTACATGGGGGACCCCCAGAAAGGCGCCCCCGGTGGACCGAAGGGATCGCTCTGAGGCGCGGAGGGTGAGGCGGTCCCCGAGACATGAGGGGCCCAGACCGTGCAGGGCTTTGTAAATCAATATTAACACCTTGAATCTGGCTCGGTATGCTATAGATAGCCAGTGCAGAGCGCGGAGCACCAGTGTTATGTGCTCACGCCGCCCCATCAGAAGACAGGCTGCCGCATTCTGCGCTAGCTGCAGCCTCCGAACCAGAAACAAGGGAAGCCCCACGTAGAGCACGTTGCAGTAGTCTAGCCTCAAGGTGATGAAGGCATAGATGAGAGTGGCCAGATCGGGCCCGGAAAAGTAAGGTCGAAGCCCCCGTACCAGATACAGCTGGCGAAAGGCGGCTTTAGCCACCGCCTCCACCTGCCGATGCAGACGGAGCCCCGAATCCAAAACCACCCCCAGA
>QEPC01008436.1:5067927-5078576 GCA_003113815.1 Sphenodon punctatus | reverse complement strand
TCCCATTGGAGATCTGCTTGGCTGCCGACCTCTCCTCTTTCCGCAGACAATGTAAGACCTGGCTATTCTGCCAGGCTTTTCCCTAGGGAGATGGGGTGGGTAGGTTGGGTTAGGGTGGGGGAGTATGGGATTTTACATTGTTTTAATTGATATTATTATGGTTTATTTTAATATCTGAAATATTTTAATATTTTGTGGGATGCATGAGGCAGGAGGGGGCGGCATATAAATTGTAAAAATAAATAAAATGGATAATTGTACGTACCTAAGGCTGTAACCTTAAGCACACTTGAACTGGCACTGGCTTCAGTGGGGGCTGTTCTGGTGCAAACACTTTATTTAATTTTATTTATTTATTTATTTTACAATTTCAATCAATCAATCAATTTTACAATTTATACCCCACCCCTTCTGCAAAGCAGCTTGGGGCAGCTTACACTTTAAAACAAAAATATAAAACATAAAATACCAATATAAAACCACATTTAGGGTGAAGCCATAAAAATATAAATATTAAACTAAAACCCACCCACCCTAGCCCTAAACATCCCCCCCATCCCATCCCACCCTCATCCATCCCCTCCACAAAATGCCTGGTGGAACAGCCAGGTTTTACAAGCCCGACGAAAAGTCAGCAGGTCTGGGGCCAGGTGAGCCTCCTCCGGGAGGGAGTTCCACAGCTGAGTGCGGCCACCCAGAACACCCTCTCCATAGTGGCCTTTTGATTTACTCGTGGGATCTCCAAGAAGGTGCCCCCAGCGGACCGCAGGGCTGATCGAGGACCCAGGGAGTGAGGTGGTCCCGCAGATAGGTCGGGCTGAGGCCGTGTACGGCTTTAAAGGTGAGAACCAATACCTTGAATCGGGCCCGTAAAAAAACAGGCAGCCAGTCCAGAGAATGAAGCACTGGTGTAATTTGCTCCCAGCGATCCAACCCCGTAAGGAGCCAGGCCGCCATATTCTGCACCAGCTGCAGCCTCCAGACCATCACCAGAGGTAGCCCCATGTAAAGCGTGTTGCAATAGTCCAGTCTCGAGGTAACAAAAGCATGACTGATGGTGGCCAGGTCGGAGTTCCGAACCATCTGTAACTGTCAGAAAGCCCCTTTGCAACCGTCTCCACCTGGATATCTAAGCAGAGCCAGGAATCCAGAAGCACCCCTAGACTCTGCACCTGGGAGACCAGCAAGGGACAAACCCTGTCAATGACCAGGGTAGTCACACCAACCCCTCTCCCCACCAACATTACCTCCATCTTGTTAGGATTCAGCTTCATTAGGGGACTGAATCCACAGTCTATAGGTATCTTTAGACAAGCGCCTCCCCACCCATTACTCACCCATCATGCATGTTGCAGGGCCGCATTGGTACCCTATGCAGCCCTGCAACGTGCGTGATGCGTGGAGAGGAACTTGTCTAAAAACACCCATTAAATGCTACCACGCATGGCCACCCAGGAGTCACTTATCCAGCTGCCATCTGAAGGTGGTGCGGGCTCATGTGCACCATGCAGCACCCACTCATGGCCACTCACAGTGCACTGCCAAGAAATTCAGAGTGCGCTGTGTGGGGCAAACCAAAAACGTGTATGACAATGGGCACCCACACATCCCCAGCTGTATGAACTGGGGTGGCCACCCACGCCAGTAGACAGGTCCCTCACTCATAGGCGGTGTGGGACCCGGCCTTTGCACATCAAAGGAACTAGCCGTGAGTGCTGGGGAGCATGGTTCCTCGGCGCTCATGCCCATGTCAATTTCAAAGGCCAGGCCGACATCCTTCCCCCTCCCCCATGGCTGGGGGAATGTGTGGGGGCTGCCACAGTAGCCTTGCTAGGAGCTGCCCATTAGAATCCCTCCCCACCTGAGTGGCTGCCCTCCCTCCTGCCATGCTCATTTAAAAGCACCCTATGTCGGAGGCTCCCAAGTTTGGGACTCTAAATAAAGTCGCACCGGCTGCAGTTGGGGCCACAATCCCAAATGATATTTGGTATATTTTGGATGACTTTCTTGCTGTTGGGGGACAAGGGATTATATTTCAGTCTTAAAATGGGCTTGTGTGGACAAAACATTTAGGAACCACTTGTCTATGTAGTTAAGTTGGATAGGTATGCTATTTGTATTTTTTTTTCCCCTTGTAGTTCATTTTAACGACTTCACTAAGCTGCTTTGTTTTGATGTCTGGAGTAGCAGGCAAATGAATATAGTTTTGATACACAAAGATACATAAATGCAACAGAAACAAATTAAATCAACTATGTAGAAAGCAATATAAAATTATCAATGTTTTGTTGAAATCAACAGTTGAAGTCTTACATAAGTAGGAGGGAGTCTAAACATGTAAGTATTAACCCACTTTAACTTTAAACCAAAATTGGGATAGCCTAATTTAAAATTTTTGTGCAATAGTTAAATAAAAATAAGAATTTCCATATGAAGGTGCTAATGTGATTTATTTTCTTTTTTTGTTTACAGTATTGCACTTCTGAAAAAAGGGTTTATAATTGAAATGCTGACATAATCGGAGCCACAGCAATGGAAATTATTATTCTTTAATACATATGGCACTAAATTTCATATTCCATTTTCAACAAAGCTTCTATATTCAGTGTATTTGTTGCAAGGGAAGAATTTATAACTAATTAAAGGACATTGGCAAGCATAGGAATTTCACAATTAGGAAGAGATGTTTACTTGATATTGATCATCAGCAATATCTAAAGAGTAGTTTATTAGGCAAATAAAATAGCAGGAAAATATTAAAAGAAAAAAAAAATACAAGGACTTGCCCACTGAAGACAATGGGATAATTCACAGCATATAAAGTTAATTTATTTAATAATTTTATATCCTGCCCCCTCCTGCTAAAGCAGCTCGGGTGGCTAACAAATCGCACATTAAAATATAAAATATATAAAATACAGTAATGTAAACAATAATAAATATAAGATTAAAACCCATGCTGGAGCATACACCTCGCAAAAAACAACAAAAACCCAACCCTCAACTCCCCACCCTTACCCATCTCCCTCGCCAAACACCAGGCGGAACAGCCAAGTTTTGCACTGATGTCAGAAAGAGGAGAGGTATGGGACCTCCGCTGGAAGGGAGTTCCACAGCCTTGGTGTGGCCACCAAGAACGCCCTTTCCATAGTCGTGCCCCGGAAAACCCAGGGGACTTCAAGAAGGGTGCTTCCCGATAACTGCAGGGGTCGATCCAGAGCCCAGGGAGTGAGGCGGTCTTGCAGGTAGGTCGGGTCCAGACTGTGTAGGGCTTTATAGGTTAATACCTTGAATCGGGCCCGGAAGACTATAGACAGCCAGTGTAGAGAAAGGTGTGGTGGTGTTATGTGCTCCCGGCGGCTTGCCCCCATAAGGAGACAAGCCATCGCATTCTGCACCAGCTGCAGCCATCTCTGAGCCATCACCATGGGTAGCTCCACGTACAGCGTGTTGCAATAGTCCGGTCTTGAGGTAATGAAAACATGGTTGATGGTGGCCAGGCTGGAGTCTGAGATATACAGCTAAAGCTGCCTCACCAGATGTAATTGGTGAAATGCTCTCCTTGCCACAGCCTCCACCTGGACATCCAGACAGAGCTGGGAATTGTGGAGCACTCCCAGACTGCGAACCTGAGGGACCAAGGAGGGACGCACCCCATCAGTGATGGGGGCCTCCACCGCCTCACCCCTACCCGCCAGCATCACCTCTGTCTTATCGGGATTCAGCTTCAGATGGCTCACCCTCATCCAGTCCCCCACAGCTGCCAGATACTGAGTGAGTACCAAGACTGCCGGACCTGGGTCAGATATAAATGAGAGGTAGAGATGGGTGTCATCAGCATATTGATGGCACCAAACACCAAACCCTGTCACGACCTCGCCCAGCAGCTGCATATACATGTTGAACAGGAGAAGGGACAGAATAGAGCATTGTGGGACTTCACATGAGAGATCACGGGGGGGGGGGACGAACAGTCCCCCAGCACCAACCGGAGAGTTCTCCTGGCCAAGAAGGAATGGAACCATTTAAGAATGGTCCCGTCCACCCCAGCACAGCCCCACAAGCAAATCACCAGCATCTCATGGTCAACGATATCAAGAGCCGCTGACAGAACTAATAGAACCAGGAGAGATGACTGACCCTGCTCCATTTCATGGTGAAGGTTGTCGACCAAAGCCACAAGCGCAGTCTCAGTGCCAGAAAGAAAGCCAGACTGCGAAGGATCCAGAAAACCAATGTAGTCTAGATGCTCCTGTAACTTCCAAGCCACAACCTGTTCAATAACCTTCCCTAAAAAGGTTAGAGACTGGCCAATAGCTGGCGAGGGATTCAACGTCAAGCAATGGGGTTTTGAGCAGAGGCTGCACCACCACCTCTTTGAGGCAATCTGGCACTCTGGCCACGTACAGGGAGACACTGACCACCCCTGCCAGCAACGACCCCAGCGTCTCTGTGTACATTTTACAGAATGGGGACTGGAATTAAAGGCTGAGCCCAGTTTTGACAACTGACAAACACTGTGTTACAGTTTAGAGGAACTCTACTGTAGGTTGCTTGTTTTAGTTACATGCAAAAATATTTTTGAGCTTTTCTGTTAGGGAGAAATATATGGTTTAAATCCTAGTGTGGACAAGCTAAATCAACTTTAAAGTCAAATTAGCCAACCCCAGTGCAAGGTGTGCAGTGAGATCCTATGCGCAGATTGTGTTGGCGATAGCAGTTAGTATGTCTTTGAGTCAAACTCACTTCAGTCAATGGTACTTGTGCTAAATCTTTTAATGGCACTGTCTTCTCAGAAGATCAGACAGATAAGATGACAAATCAATATTTGGGGAGGGTTAAATGCATTTTCCCGGCAGAGCTTTGGTCCCCACTTATTTCTGCTAACCTTAATGCTGCACAATCATATTTTTTACGAAGATTACTTAGGGTGCCTAGAGGAACACCACTGGCAGTCATTAGGATGGAGGTGGACCAGATTAGTTGGTTTCAGAAAGCTTGGGAATATACCCTTAAATTTTGGCTTAGATTATCCAGATCCATCAAATTAGGCTTGGTAAACTTCTTTTTGGAAGATTCCTTTAAAAATTCATGGTCCAAGGCAACAGAGAAATTCATTTCTGGGTTGGAGTTCTCAGGAGTATTTAGCTTATAAAGAAACAAGAAAGGCCAGGGTGGAACTTCTTTGTAGACTGGAGGTTATGGAAAGGCAAAATGACCTGGCTAAACTGAGAAGTTCTCCTCATATGTGTGACTATTTATTGAGGGCCCCTGATATAGGGGTAATGGCTAAATATTTGACTTCCCCCATTTCACCCTGTGGGAGGTATTTGTTACTCTGTGCAAGGATGAACGCATTGCCAACCAAAGTTTTGGAAGGACACTATAATGGGATTCCCTATATCGCTGTCTCTTATACACATCTAGATGTGTATAAGAGACAGCCATTTCACTCCATAGGAGGTATCTGTTACTCTGTGCAAGGATGAACGCATTGCCAACCAAAGTTTTGGAAGCATGCTTCAATGGGATGTTGTGGCCCTGTCTCTTATACACATCTAGATGTGTATAAGAGACAGGGCTTACCCAGGCAGATCCAAAGACTGCTTGTTGGATATAGCCTTGTCAGGCAACTCCTGTGAGATAATGCAGGATGTAGCCAATTTTTTTACCCAAGCTCTAAATTTGCGGAAACACTTTTTAGAGTTCAAATTACCCTTGGTTGATCATGAGGTCGATCATGATGTTGTGAGTTAATCTGCTGCTGCTTTTTATTTCTCTTTTTGATTGTAACTGTTGTACATTTTATATATGCTACAGTTTTATTAATTATTTTATCTATGTTTGTCTTGTTTCATGTTATTTATGGGTGTATCAATGACCTACGGTCAAGCTTATTAAAGATTTTATTTGATGCATTTTCCATCTAATGTCTAAGCCTGTAATGTGATATATCTTCAAAATTTACTAGGCGGAAGAAGAGTCAGGATAGCACCTTAGAAACTGTTGGCATGAACTTACATAGGGGACAATCTACTTCATAAGATGCTGTAGAATTATTTGTTATGTATGACACGCACCTATAAAAAAAAAACTGCATGCACGTAAGCAGTATTTAGCTGTCCCCTTCCCGGTGCTGTGAATATATATGTATATACTTCCTAATCACTGATGTATTGATGTGTAGATGTGCTGCTGTTTGTTCAGAGATGCCCCATAGAAGAAAACAGAAAAAGAATTGCTAGTTTCTTCTTTGTTGTGAAGCTTAAAAATAACACAGGCTGCTTGCCCATGCACCGATTTTCATGTCAGACTAAAGTTAACGTGAAATCAGCAATAATGGGAAATTCCTGTTGGGCTGTGTGCCCACGTTCCTTTCTTGAATTTGTTTGCTTTCCCAGCCATTGTCACATAACCGTGAGAAGATCCATTATTGTATTTACTGGATCCATGCCCACATTACCCAATCTACTGGGTAATTTCATTACCCTTGCTCCTCTCTTGCTGCTGTGTCTGATACTGAATGAGGAGGTGACACCTGCACACTCCGACCCACTGCCTCCTGCCCCCACTTACCCACTGTCAAACCTCTTTTCCCCCATCCCCATGCCCCGATCACCCGTCCCCTCCCCGGTAAGGATTACAGAGGAAAGCCACCCCCTCCTTGGGATTTCATTGTGCAGGCAGGCAGGAGTAGAGCACAAACTGCTGGTGTGGTAGGGGGAGGGTAGCTGGCATTGACATTTCTGTGAGGAAATACACATTTAAATTTCACTGAGTTTCTTTCACAGTTACAAAAGTGCTTGCACACGTTCCAAACTAACATTAAAGAGAACTCGCGTTAGTGTCAGAGCTGGATTTTCCAGCCCTCACGTTAATTCAATGCTGGATGCGAAAGAGTTCCTGCACACATCACAAAATCTCGCAATAGATAGAAATTAACATGAGATTGTGTAACGTGGCACGCAGCCAAAGATGAGTGTAGCAACATTTCTTAGTGCAGGATGCCATCCTCCATTAGTGCTGAAGTTGTGGCACATAGGTTTAGCATTATTATGCGGTACCAGAAGCCCTAGGAAGAGGTTTTAGGGTTAGGGTGTGATCGTTTCTGAATCACACACTCCATCTCTAGGGAAACAGGACAAATGGCCATCAGTACACAGAAGAACACAGAATCACGATCAGTCAAAACCAAGTCGCAGAAAACAGATGGTGAGGATGGCATTCCTGAATCACTTGGTGAAAAAATGAATCGGAATCTTTTTGGTTTTACGTCTCAAATACACACATGCCAGGTGGAGGGAGATGCTAGCTAGTCAGTGGCCCATTCTGTGACCCTGGTGGCTACCACAAAAATCACCACCCTACCCGCTCTTCCTTCCACCCAACCTCCATATAGCACACATTGCTAGTGGCAGACAAGGAGAGTGCCAGCTCCCATTTCTTGCTTGGCAGGGTTGAGCCAAGACAGTGCCAGCGGAGGTGAAACTGCCAACGGTCAAGTAATTACAGTTGGCAAAACACAGACTGCCTCAAAAGGCTTTCCCAGCATTCAGGTGTATTTCTCCATAGCTCTGCGGAGATTCTTGTTGCTCCTTCATACACCACTCATCTCCCACATTGTGCATCTCCCACTGCCTGTTCTGCTCCAAATGTCACTCCTCCAGCCACACCTATAGGGTGCTTGTATCTTGGGTCAATGGCGTAGAGCCATGCTAGATGCAGGCACAGGGATGGCTCGGGGATCATTTGGAACAGCCTCAGGAGGACTGATTCAGGTGGGGGTGAGGACTGATTCGGGTGTGGTCCCTGGGGTTCAACACTGGTATGGAGGGGCATAGAGCCTTCATTGTCATTGGAATTGCCCTGCTAACGAGTTTTTCTAAAACCAGTGGTGTCCTGCAGGGTGGAAGGGCCATGAGGACCTGTGATTGCAGGCCAGGTAGTATGATGGGGTCAGGACAAGTAGGCTGAGGATGAGATTTGTTCCCCATCCTGGAGTTGTTGGTCTGGTGAAGGACTGATGGATCAGAACAGGCATTGTCTTGAGACACATGTGCCCCCCCCCCCCCGGAAGAGATTACCAGCCACAGGAGAATTAATATACTCTGTTGGCACATGCAGCTCATTCACAGCATGGACTCACCTGGTTGATGCTCAGCCAGGACTCCTGTGTCCTGATCCCACCTGACAGCACAGGCTGTGAGCCCTTTAAGAGTGCCTGCTTGCCACTTTGGCCATGACCTTTCTGTGACTATAATGGCAGGATTTGGGGGCCTCAGGGTAGTGGGGTGTGAGCTGCTGAGGCAGAAGGTGCTGACCAGAAGCAGACTGTAGCATAAGAGCTAGCAATAGTGCTGGCCTGGCCCAAGCTTGATATGGCGAGTCTGGAGCAAGGCCTTGGACCGTAACTGTGCGTGGAACACTATACTTGTTTTGATAAAAGACACTTAAATAAACAGCAACTGGTGACAGAAACATAGTCTATGGACTGTTTGCATTGATCCTGCTCAGACTTGGGGTGCTTTTAAACGAGATAGAAATGGCGGCTGAGCCCTTTAACAGCCGCCATTGAGACTGTCCGTTTAAATGCCCGATGCGGAGTGCAGCCGAGTCTCCTCCGCGTTAAGCCAGCCCGGCAATCCTGCCCCCTTCAAATTGGAGTGAGGTGCCATCAATATGCAGATGACACCCAGCTCTCTCCTTTTCATCTGACCCAAGTCCTGCAGTCTCAGTGCTTAACAGGTGTCTGGCTTCTGGCCTGTCATTGGGGACAGGATGTAGGCGAGCTTATTAAAGCTGAATCCAGACAAGAGCAAGGGATTGATGGTTGGCCATTGTGACCTGGGGGAGGTTGGAACCCCTCTCATTGTTGGGGTCCAGCCTCCCTTGGTCACTCAGGTTTGTAGCCTTGGGATGCTCTTGGATCCACTGCTGCACCTGGATTGTCAGATTGTGGCGGTGGCCAGGAGTATTTTTTACCAACTTCTGGTGAGAAGGCTGCGACCTTCTATCAGATTCAGATCTGTCTGCTGCCATCCATGCCTTTGTAACCTCAAAGCTAAACTACTGCAATGTGCTCTATGTGAGGCTGTCCTTGAAGACTGTTCGGAAGCAGAAGCTGGTGCAGAACATGGCAGCCTGCCTTCTGTTAGAAACGGGTTTCCGGGAGCACATTACACCAGCGCTCCAGAGTCTGCACTCACTACCGATAATTAGGGCTAAGATTCTGTCATGGTATTTTTTCTAAAAAGTCATAACTAGATCATGGTAGAAAAGATAAAAAGTCACAGAACAGTCATGGGTAAAAAAAAGTTTCATTTTGCTTTTATTCAACGTTTCTTAGCATTAACATAACATAACAAAACCCTTGTTCACGCCCAGGTCATCTCTCGCCTTGATTAATGTAACTTCCTTTGGCCTCCCCGCTCTCCCCTGTCTCCCCTTATCTCTGTCCAAAATTCTTCTGCCAGGGTCATCCACCTTGCTTGTCGCTTCGACCACATGCAGCCCCTCCTCTCCTCTCTTCACTGGCTCCCCCTTCCTGAGCGAATCCTGCACAAGCTCCTAGTCTTCACCTACAAAGCTCTTCACAACCTTGCTCCCCCCTGCCTCTCTGTGCTAATTACTCTCCGTACTCCAGTCCATGAACACTCCTCCTCTGTCCCCTCTCTCGCCCTCCCACACCTCCCCTAACCTTCGTCCCTTTTCCCTAGCTTCCCCCCACACCTAGAAATCCCTCCCTGCCCACATCTGCCTTGCCCCCTCCCTTTGTACCTTCAAATCCCTCCTCAAGACCCACCTCTTCCACTCTGCCCTCCCCAACTCCTCACTCCCCTCTTCTAACTCCTGCTGATACCTACCATCCGGTACAATCTGTTACCAGAGGCCTGTGTACACATATCCTCACCACATGGACCAGCCAGCTATCATTCTCGATGTAACCAAGCCAAGCACGTGCACCTGGGACCTCGCATCTTTGTGAATGTTAGGGATGGGCGAATGCGGTTCAGAGTTTGGACCGAACTCGAATAGTTCGGTCAACAGAACCGAATGTGCGAACCGAACTCGAATTCAAACGTTCAGTTCGGATGCGTTCGGTGAGTATGGAATTGAATTTCCATTGGTTTCAATGGAAAACACATTATCGACTGTAACATTTTTGTTTTTTATGCTATGTGGCTGAAATGTGGGATGCCTATACCTCCGATAGAAAGCATTATGTGTACCAAATTTCAAAACGATTGGATAAAGGAATCCAATATTAGAAGCAGTTTAATCATTGTATTTTTCAATATTCTACATATACATTCTTAGTTGTAACTTCTTTGCCTCACATCTAATGTAGGTGAAACTTGTCCAGTTTATACCCCTTCCCATATTAACTATCTTTGCCAAATTTCAGAAGGATTGGGAAAAGGGTCTTGGTGGTATAAGCAATTAACATATAAATGTATGTCTGACTATAACATCTTTGTAGTCCAACCAGTGTACATGAAATTTGGCAGGGCTATATATTACACTTTCATGATCATCTCTGCCAAATATCAGAAAGATTTTTTAAAGGGTCCCAATTTTATATGCCTGTACAACATATGTAGAGAAGGGGCCTATGCCTGGGATTCTCTTATGTCACTGTGGTATAAGAT
>QEPC01008436.1:5034603-5065562 GCA_003113815.1 Sphenodon punctatus | reverse complement strand
AAATTAAATTAAATAAACATAACAGTATCACTTCAGGACACGAAGGAGGATTTTTAGGTCAGTGAGCCATGAATTAATTGTATGTGGGACATGGTGGGACCATAGGATTCAAAATCACAATCACAATTGATTCATGAATTATCTTGCACCCCGCAAAGCCCCGTGATAGTACACCCCCTCCCCCACCCGATGCAGCAGCCTTATAAAACTGTGAGAGGGCAATCATGTTGCTGTACTGCACGAGGGCTGTCCTGCCCAGTACGTTGCTGCAAGTTGCTTTGTACAATCCATGGGCTCTCCCCCCCCACTTTTTTTTGCCATACATTTCCAGGCCCGACCTGGCCACCCTCATTCATGCCTTCATCACCTCAAGGCTAGACTACTGCAATGCGCTTTACGTGGGGCTTCCCTTGTTTCTGGTTCGGAGGCTGCAGCTGGTGTAGAATGCGGCGGCCCGTCTCCTTATGTGGACGGGAAGGCCCCTGTGCTCCGTACTCTGCACTGGCTGCCTATAGCGTACCGAGCCCGATTCAAGGTGCTAGTGTTGTTCTATAAAGTCCTACACGGTCTGGGCCCCTCATACCTTGGGGACAACCTCGCACTTCGCGCCTCAGAGCGATCCCTGTGGTCCACTGGGGGCACCTTTTTGGAGGTCCCCCATGTAAAGCGGGGGGCCACAATGGAGAGGGTGTTCTCGGTGGCCGGGCCAAGACTCTGGAAGCCCGTCTGGCCCCAGGTCTGTTGGCGTTTCGGCGAGCCTGCAAGACCTGGCTGTTCGCCCAGGCCTTTGGAGGGGAGGGTGGGAGAGGAGGAATTGTATTTTTAAAACATTGTTTTAATGAATTTTATTGTGTGTTTTTATGCTGTAAGCCGCCCCGAGATGCCGTAGGCATGAGGGGGCGGCTAACGAATATTTATAAATAAATAAATAATAAATAAATGGGAGGCCGAGGCCAAGGCCAACTGGGACCCCCACTTGTGAAGGTGGAAGCCACCTGGGAGCTATGCTGCAGGCCACCCACTCCTCAAGTTCATGGCAGTATCCTGAAGCAGGGTTCCTGGGTGCCTTTCCCCAGTGGTAGAAGTTCCTAACGGGTCACCTGAAGTGATGATATGGTCCTCAGTGTGTGTTCCCTGCCACACATACACATGCACCCATGGTGGCTTGCAGCAAGATTTCCATCTGGTTCCCCTCTACAACAGCAGCAGCCTCAAGTGGAGACTCTCAGCCTACCAAGGTAAGCCCCGCTCTCAACCCTGGAGACCCTGTCCTCTTTCTCTAAGAGGCCCATAAGTGGAACCTGAGCCTGGTTCCTATACAGCTTTGATATGCCTCTTCATGACATAGAAGCAATGCAAGGTTCCAGCATCAACTGACCCCACTGGACAGCCCTGGACATCAGTGACCAGTAGTGTCTGCAACATTTTTGTCTGCACGGACAATCATCAGACTTTGTGACATGCTTTGGCCCCAGTTGGAAATGGCTTCAAAGGGTCACCACCACCTCCTACTGCTTCAGAAAATTCTGGTATCATTACAGGTCCTTGAAATGGGATCCTTCCAATGGGTCATGCATGAGACCTAGGGAATTTCCCAGACTTCCATCAGTCATACCTTGCATTCATCAGGGCAATCAAGGTGTGCCCATGAGAGGGAATTTGTCAGGTTTCCCACCAGAGATGCCGATCTGAGGGAGGCACAGGCATTGTTTCTGGGGCCATCGTAGATTGCACCTACATGCCCCTGGTCCTGTCTTCTATGGAGAGGGCAGACTGCCAGAACTGCCTATGCAGCTACAGCCTCAACATGTAATTTATATGTGATGCTTGTTTCCCTGGCGGCATACACAATGGTATTCCATCACTCAGTGAGTAAGTGGGTGGGTGAGTAAAGTTTTCCAGGTCCATGCCAGGAGCACAATGCTTGGTGGCTCCGGGTGTCGAAAACTCTCTTTTCCTATTCCACAGGTGACACAGCAGAGACATCTACATACACCTTTTGGGATGCTGTGCAGCATGGGGGAGCATGTATACAACTGAAACCACCAGGCTGTGAGAACAACCCATGAGAAGATACTTGGTCACCTAAAGATGGCCTCAGATCTTGCAAAGTTTTGCACTGTAATATTGCAGTCCTCAAATTACTTACACTTATGGAACATTCACTCAGTCCTCCCCAAGTGAGGAGAGCTGATACAGGCTATGCTGCATTTTGGCTTCCCATGGGATGGGCATGCTGACTGAAAAGGGTTTGAACAGTAAGTCTTTCGCACAGCTCATCTCTGCCCTTGCCCCATCAGACTAACCTGGTTTTGGTTCTGCTCCATGTCAGTGTAGCAGGGCCCCACTTCCCCATGTGGTAAGTGTATGCAGGATCAGGCCCAAAGTATAATGTCACTCAAGGGGTTTCACATCAACACAGTTTATTCCTCTCACAGTCCATAGGCCAGGCACCAAGCCTCTGGCCAGTTTACAATATATCAATTAGAGCCTAGCCCAACCACAGTCCATGGCTAGCTCCTTTAACTTTTCTGTCTTCTCTTGTAGAGCTACATTTTCTTGCACTGTTTCTCTCATGCTTTGAATCATTACTTCCCTCTCTTCCTTTATCCCATCCAGGTGCTCCCTAGTTAGGTCAGTCTGTTCTTTTTTTTCCTCAGGGAGATCCTTACAATAGTATGTCACTATTCTTCTCCACTTTTCCAAGGTCACTATGGTTAGACCAGTCTGGGTTTCTTGTTCTATCTTATCCCTCTTTCTTTCTCCCTTTCTCTCCTTGTGAGGCTTTTCCTTCCTGTTAGGGACTTTCCCCTTAGTTGGGTGTTCTCTTTTAAAAGTGGCCCTATTTATTGCAGACCCAGCAGAGCTTTTTCTCTGCTGGCCTCTTTCTACAGCCTGTTGCTTCACAGGTAGCTACATTTATCTCCCTGTTCACATTTTATTCTTCCTGAATCCCATTTTCAGTCTTTTGGCCCTTTTTTCCAGGACAGACACTTTTTACATGTCCTGGCTTGATTGCAGTCCCAACAAAGCCTTCTATTTACATTGGGGCAATACCTCCAGACATGTCCCTCTTGCCCACATGTATAGCACAATCTCAGTGGCTTTGTTCTGGGGTAATTCCTCTCAGATATAAAGGGGCATCCTCTATACAAGTGTCCCCACTGCCCACAACAATAACAATGTCTTGGGGTTCCCCATTTGGGTACACCCTGGTACCTGTTCTCCCACACGGTCTGTCTCTGTTGGGGAGTTACTCATGTGGTACATTGTTTTTGGTGTTCACTGCTCAGCTGTCGCAGCTCCAGCTCCACCAAGTGCCACAGGGTTACTGTTGGGGATGCAGTCCTCCTGCTGCCATTTTGTTCCGCACCAGGAACACATCACACGTGTTGGAGCGAACCTCCAGGCTCAAGTCCTGATCAAGCCACTGTTCTGGGCGAGCTCCTTTGCACCTCGCTGCTCTCTGGTGTCAGGCGCAGTCCACCCCAACAGGAGTTCCTCCTCAGGAGTCCCTGCTCCAGGATCTTACCGCCTATGGGAATGGACCCCAAGGCATGCCCACATTCTCCACCATTTTGTAGCAGGTCCCCATGGTAAAGTGAGGACCTGCTACTGTTGGTTTCCCCCTCACAGCAGTCACTTTGCGTGAATTAATCCTCATTTGATTTTAATAGGGTTACTCATAACAAGTGGCTTAAAAAGTGTTGTCTAACTTTGGGGTCTGGGCTACAATCCTGAAAACCACTTCCTCCAGAGTAGTTCTCGGTTCTCGGTTCATTTGCCCCTCTCAATGCTTCCTTTACTATACACTCCTTTAATCAGCTACTGTTATCTATCTAGCACTCCTAGACATGCACATCTGCAAACCTTAAGCCGCTTACTTTGGAGTAACCCCATTGATTTCAAA
Source organism: Sphenodon punctatus (assembly GCA_003113815.1). NCBI lineage: Eukaryota > Metazoa > Chordata > Lepidosauria > Sphenodontia > Sphenodontidae > Sphenodon > Sphenodon punctatus. The sequence goes on along the minus strand of QEPC01008436.1, from coordinate 5,061,652 downwards.
GGGAATAATGTGCGTCAAGGGCTTCAGGACTGCAGCAGCAGTGTAATAAAATGTGCTGGTAGTGAATAGTTCAGCAACATTTTAGGACAGCATGCATTGACTTGTAGTGAAGAAATGGTGAGTGCTCTGCAAGAGGGGGTGGGGGAGCCCTCAAGCTGTGAGCACAGTGAGAGGAAGCAGCTGGTACAGCCTGGTGCTAAAAGATCTGAGGAATAGATGCCAAAAGAAGGATGACCAAAAAGGATGTTTCTACTTGTGAAGCCGATTCCTACTAGACCGAGAGCAGGGCAGGAAAGGCTGTGGACTGACCTAGGACCTGAGGATTAACCTATTGATACGTTTGTGGATGGGAATAGAGAAGTCACAGCGTGGGGGTGGGGAATGAAGGCAGGATTGAAGCAATCTATCTTCTAAACAAAGAACTCCCACAAAGGGGAACTAGTTGGAAGAGTATACTGTGAGTGTGTGATGAATGGAGGGGGAAACAGAGATGAAACCAAAGGTAAAGGAATCAAGAATTACCTTGCCACAAGGGCAACAGAAAGCTGGCATCCCTAAGGGAGAAGAATTGAGATTTCAAAATGTGGTTGATGGGAATGAATGGGGTTGTAGCAGTGCACAGGGCACAACCCTCCTTTAGCACCCACCACAGTTAGGGAATTATCTTGTGCTGCTGTGCACACTACACCCCAAGTGCCTCTTGTTGCCTTAGGTGTGCTTTTGTCTACCTCTCTGCTCCCATTCTAGGCAGACCCAGACCTCTGCTGATAGCCCCCTAGCAGCCTGGCCCAACCAAAAGGACTTTAGACAACGGTCAGGTATCTCCCACCTGAGTCCTGGCTCCCGGCCATGTAGTTGGCTTTAGCTGCACCGAGTTTTGACGGAAGTCCTCTCTTGAGGCTTCACTTGAGACACGCTAGGTTTGTTAGGCTTCACAATCCCCTAGCTTTGGTGAAAGCTCCTTGCTGCTCCACTCTGCCTCTGCACTCTCTCCCTGTCTCAGGTGACTTATTATCCTTACTCCTTCAGGCACTTAAAGGGCCAGTGTTCTGTTTCATTAGCCCCCTCTCAGGATACGTACCCTGCAAATCACTGTGACCTTGTCACAGGGGGTGACCTGCTGCACTAAAACCTGTATCTGGAACTACACCAAAATTCTTTCTCACATGTCAAAGCTGCATGCAAACTGTTATGTGCCAGCAGTGCATAATAGATCCTTCTGTGTTATGAGACAGCTATTGTAGATAAGATGCACACTATAAGAAACTGACGAATATAAAAAATGTCTCAGTTGACAGCTTTGTATGTATACTATCCCTGTGATTAATTGACAGTCATCTGATCCAATTTCTCTTCTCAGTTGTGTGCAGAAACTGTAGTTATAACCTTCTCTTTTTTGCATCAAAAATGGATAGAATATTGTTTCTTTCTTACATGCAGAAGCAACTTGTAAAGCCTTATGTACCAAAGATGTACAAAGAAGCCTTCCCTAGGTGTTATCCTCCATGCAGATAGTGCTGCTGCTTGCATTTAGTGTGGACAGCAGTCCCACTGAAGTTAATGGCACTTGTTCTCATGCTAAGTGCTAGTACTGTTGTTATCCACCTGGAGGTCACGTTTCCTTTTATGAGCAGCTTCTGATACTTAGCCTGAGCATAAGAAGTTTGTGGACATAGCTGCTGACAGCCCTTTATGCACAAGTTTTTTGACCTATGATGTAAACTGCCAAAATAGCCTGAAATCCTTTGTTTTCCCTGCTCCCCCCCGGTGGAATTAGAAGCTGCTCTATGTGGGAAAAGCAGAAGGTCTGGACATCCCAGAGACTAGGGATGTACAAACAGAACGCGGTTCGGATGTTTGGACGTTCGGTCGTTTGGTTTGAAACCAAAGTTTGGGTTTGGTTGTTCGGTTTGGCGGATTCGGTTCGGCCAAACATCCGAAAATAGCGCTATCGATACCGATACTGAAATCGATTATTTTTTTTCAGTATTGGTATCATTTGGCCCTGAAATCACCCCTGGTCTCCACCCCTGGTGCCAGGAAGTCTGCTTCTCAGCTGCCTCCCCCTTCCAGACACGTTTTTCCCTCCCAAAGTCATGTTTTCCCCACCCCCGAACTCATCCGAACTTTTCTGAACTGTTTGGCTGTTTGAACGTTCAGTTCGGAAGTTCGGTTCGGTTGTCCAAACAGGCCGAGTTCGGCCCGAACTCCGAACATCCGAACCGCGTTCGCACATCCCTACCAGAGACTGATTTAACATAGCCCCTGCACTCCATCAGTAGTACAGGAGTCTGTACTGCAGGGGGCTGTACACATGGATGGCAGAAGCCTGCCGAACGGTGGGTGTTTTTACATAAGGTACTGCCATGCATGGCCACCCAGGAGCCACTCATCCAACAGTCAGTCTGAAGGTGGTGCGGGGGAATGCATGCTCCTGTGAGCCACTCAGCACCCACTCACTGCCTCTCACGGTGCACTGCCAAGAAATCCAGAGTGTGTCATGCAGGGCAAGCCAAAAAAGTGCATGGAAATGGGTGCCCATATTTCCCCTGCCCGTGTGAACTGGAGCGGCCACCTCATGCCAGCAGTCCACTGGGCAGGGGATGTGGTCTTTGAAAGTTACAAGAACTGGCTGTGCGTGCTGGGGAGTCCAGGTTCCCCAGTGCTCACGCCAGGACATGTCAATTTCAAAGGTCTGTGGCAGGGGGAGTGCAGCTGCCATGGTAGCCACACAGGGAGCTGCCCATTAGAATCCCTCTCCACGCAGTCCACCTGAGTGGATGCTCCACAGCTGTGCCATTCAGCAGCCATGGACCACACCCCTAGCCTTGCTCATTTAAAAACACCCAGTGTCTGGGGCTACCCTGGATCATCCCTAGGGAGTCTTGGGCAACACAGCAGGGGCAGGCCTACTGTTCCCAAGACTAAGGAAGCCACTAGAATTCTTTGCGGGGACAACAGAGCAAAAATAAGCGTGGCTGTGACATGTGGAAACGTACATGTGGAAACTGATGTAGACTGGGCATTCCATGGTATGTGCAGGAATGTTCCATTCTCTCCACAGGCTCCATCTTCCCAGATCCCACCAGAAAAATTAATCACAACCTGCCAAGCCAGCCGACACCTCTTTCCCGGGTAGTTCCCATTCACGTTAATTCAGCCATGCGTGCAAACAGTTCTTAATATTCTCCACAATGTGCATTACATGGCATTTATCAACAGTTTGTTTAATCTGCTAGTCATGTGCTGAAAGCACCACCAAACTATTGCCCCAGTTTTGAATCACACTCAACCGTGCATGCAGTGGGGGGTAATACTGAGCCTAGTTTGTCCCAGCCAACTCAATCAGGGGCCCCTTCCTTAATTATGAATGGTACAAATAAATCTTGATTGGTGACTTCTTTATTAGCCAGTGACCTTGCATGTGTCAGCAGGAATGGATAAACAGGGTCACCATCCATCCATAGCCTGTACTCTGGAGATAAGACTCCAAGCAAGGTCAGTGTTAAATGTCGAATTGTCTTTCTTGTCACTTCAAACGGCTTGACATAAAGTATTCCTTTTTTGGGATGACAATTTTTTCTCCATTCCTTAGCTCACACATTGTGATAGCCAACAGTACGACAGTAGTAATTGAATGAGAAAGCCACAACAAAAAGAACTGTATAAGTCAATAGGTATTGGAGGAAAAGAAAACCTATTTCTTCCCAGCTTTTATTTTATGGTTTTAGCCAATAAACTTGGCTCACTTTCAAGCACAAGTCTAGATGGGGAGAGAAATGATAAATTTCAGATCTCTGAGATAATGTCATCTTTTAGCTGAACAAAGTGTTTCTGATTAAAATAATCTGTTTTTAATATAAAATGGAATAAAGGGTGAAAAATATACAAATACAAGTCAGCTTACTTAATACAAAACTGAATCTATTGTGTAAAAGAATATTTAATATTGCAGTGTCAATGCCATATGTTGTTCATGATCTATACACAGGAACAGCCACAGAAAACAATACTAGCGGTGTCAATCTGCATTCTGAATATGTCTACCATACTAACGTTCTGGATAGGTCTAGCCAATCGGGTAGGTCTGACATGCTGTCTGATTATGGTCTGAATCGTCATCTTCTGTGGCATCACATGCAGTGCATACTGGAATACACCATTCATTAGTCTTTGCAGGACTGAGCCCTTAGTGTGCAAACGCACTCCCCATGAAACACACTAATGACACTCTTTGTCCTTAAGTACACCACTGGAATTGCAAGATGTTATTTTTAAAATGTTGATGAAATTTCCACCTATAGAATTACTGGGCACCTCAAATGAAAACAAACCAGTTTAGAATATGTAAAACTCTTTCAGCTGATCTTGTTGACAGTTATCTCTGTGAGTCTACCTCCTCAGTTACGGTACACAAACTGAAATCTATCTAAAAGTAAACTCAGGTTAGTGACCTTCACCACTATGGTAGCATAGACATAGTAGGAGCAAGGCATTTAAATGTTAAAACATGAACAGCTGCGATGAAACATAAGACTTAAAAGAGTGACACACTGAATAAATGGGAGTCCAATGGAATTAGATGAGCTCATAAATTGTAATGTTAGTCATATTGCCTGACAAATGAGCCTCAGTGGCGCTTGCTACTCAGTGGGGATTTTTCATTGATGAGCTTTGGGAGCTCTAGTACTACATCTGAAAGAATATTTCACACAGGATCTTCAGATTGTATTTAGCCAGTCAGCACCACTAGAGACTTGTTTCCTTTGTCACCAAGGAGAACCTCTCCATAGATGAATCTCTGGAGATTAAAAAGTTCAGCATTTAAAAAGTCAGCATTTACATCAGTAAAATCGGATGATTTTTGTGCCACTGAGACTGCTTTTAGACGTGCACAGGGCACTTATTTATTTTATTTATTTATTTTATAAATTTGTACCCCGCCCCTCCTGCAAGCAGCCCGGGGCGGCTTCCAACAATAAAAGCAGCGTACAGCCTGAAATCACGGTCCGCGGTTTTAAAAGAATGTCTGAGCGGCTATAATGCACGAGGAGTCTCGTCTAAACCCCACCCGTGGGGTTTTTACATGCTGTGTGATTTCATGCCATGAGTGCCTTGCGCACGTCTAAAAGTGGCCTGAGTTAAAATGCAACAAAAGGGAACTTGATATAGGAAATGCTTGTGTTGCCTGCATTCAAAATTCCAGGTGGTGTTAGCTTTGTTTGTGAATTTTATGAATGGGATTGGTTCCAACAGTTCCTGTTCGGCTGTGTGGTACTCACAGTTCTCACTGAGGTCTATAACTGGCACAGCAAAAAAATATACTGTTATGTCCTTTAGAGTGGTGAACTCTTCTGCCCCAGCCCTCTTCGGAATGGTAGTTCCTTTGAATAAAGCAGGGATGAGGATAGTAGGACCACTGTGCCTTTTATTAAAGGTATGTGAGAAGACAAAGACTGAAGGGAAAATGTGTCTGAAGCTGAAGAAGCAATTTTGGGGCAGTTTCCTGACAGAAATGAGTTTGGCCTTAGGAGGGAAGTCTGCAAGCTGAGAAGTCTTGGCGGAAAGACTGCAGACAGTCTTGGAGAATCCCTGTGGTGCTGAACTTCTAGCAAGAAAGCTGTAAAAAGAGGAGCAGCTTGTGGAGAACGGATTATACGCCACTCGCAGCAAGGACCTGTCTCTAATGATTGTAGGGTGCCAGGTACATTGCTGGTGCTACATTAATAAATAATAATAAATAAACAATAAACTGCACCACTGGACTTTGGGGGTTGCAGCAGTGTTTGTTTGAGAGAGCACTGCAATTGCTACCAGTTGCTTCCCATCCCCTTTTCTTCAACCTGTAAATCTGTAAAGAAATGGATGTCTATATACCCCAGTCTCTCTCTCCTTAAAAGAAAAACAACCCAGGAAAGACTCACTTGGAAACGTCTCACTGTTTGGGGAAGAGGGATACACTATAGCTCAGCCACTGTTCCAAAAAGAGAGTCAGTTAAGACATACACAGAATAAAGAAGAAATGTTAGGGGATAAGTTTGTTAGGGTAAGAAAGAAAAGTGGAAGGAAATAGGAATTTATAAAACAATCAATTAGGACATAAGCCAATTTTCTGACGAACCAGTGAGAGAGACAAGCAAAGAGCTCCCATATTCTTAGCTGGTCTTGCTCTCACTAGTGTCTGAGGCTTCACAGGGTGACGGGTTTGAAAGTACAGAGAAGGATAACAGTTTTCAGACACTATAGCTAAAAATGCAGATAACAAACAGTGTTGAATATGAAGAGTGTCAGGATTCTGCACTAGATGAACCAAGTGTTTGATTCAGAATGGCAATTCCTATTTACCTATGTTTTCTTCTATCTCTACCCCTTGGCAGAGTCCATAGTGATTTGTCTAAATCCAGTTGGATGATGTAGTTGATGATGTCAACCAATCTCTTACTACTGTTCAGGATATGGCTTCAGTAGTATCATAGATCGCCCCATCTATGTATTTTCTGTAAGCACTAGAACTGTAGGAAGTGGTGTAGAAATGGAGGTGGTTTAGAGAAAATACATACAAATTGGAGTCATCACTAAAATTAAACTTCATATCTAATATTCTTAGGATAAACAGGAGCTTTCACATACAACTACACAAATGCTAATAACTAGAAGTAGCTTGCATAACATCTGACCCACTAATGTAGGCTATCACAATGTCCTATGAAGAGGAGTGAGCAAATCAGTGGAATGTTGCAACTAATGGCATTTTATAACCGCAGCAATTCTGCAGGATTTTTTTAACCTCTTACATCGTGCATTTTAATGTTTAAATACATAACAGCAAGATAATGGCTAAACATTGGAACAAAAAAAAACTTGTTTGTTTAAGTTAATGGTAAGAGTCAGCTCTACTGCTACTCTAAAGATCCAATGGAAGGGCATTTGAATCTCCTAGCACATTAAGGAATGATATTGTAAATAGCTACTCTATTTTCCTTTCAATTTACTTTCATCTTTTTTTATTTTTCAATGTTATCAATAAACTGAGAAGATTTAATAATATAAAATGAAACAAATGTAGATGCTTAAGGTTAACCTTATTAATTAATGCAAAACACCTGTCTGTATTAGACTGACCCTTATTAGCATACATACAGCTTTTGTTTGACTTCCAAAAAATGTCAACCAACCACTATCAAATTTACTTCCTCCTGCTATAAGATTATCAGCTGTTTTTTCTCCATTGCTATGACTTTCCACACCATATTTCTCCAAATTACTAACATTGGAGATTTTTTTAATTTATTTTTTAAAAGAAAAACTAAGGGCAATTATTAATCTTGCAGCTATAACAAAAGTATTATCAAGAGTTCCCTTTTCTATATCATCAACCTTCTTGGAGATATACCCCAGTAAACTTACTAAGGGTTCCATCGATAGTTTTGTCTTTGTTATTTTGAAGTCTATTGTATTAATTTTCTCAAAAATGTTATTTTAGGACAGTACCACCATATATGCTGAAAAGTCCCCATTCCACTGCCTTTTCTCCAGTATTTATTATTCCCTTTTTAAAATATGTACGATTGTTTTATAATTGCTTTGTATTTTATACTGCTTATTTACTATATTGTATTCTTTGTCATTTACAATGGTCTTTGACCACGTAATAAAATGCGATTTGATTCGATTCGATTCGAATATGTACTTTAAGAACAATACATAAGAGCAGGCTTATCTTCTCCATATCCAGGCATAATAATAATTTGTTATACTTTGGAAAATCAGGCCTACTTGAGTGACTGTGCCTATCATTAATGTTTCTGTTCCTGGGCCTATCCTGACTCCACTGAAGTCAGTGAGGGAGGTATCAGGCCTGCACCTTTTGCTATTGGTTTCCTGAAATTTGTGCCTCGTACATACTATTTTAAACAAACATTTAGGGAGCAATTATTTATTTATTTACATTTATACCCTGCCTTTCCCCAAAGACTCAAGGTGGCTAGGTGCCACCTCATTAGTTCAAGTGTGCAAGGACATTACACACACCTAAGTGGCATGCCAAAGTGCCATGCTAGATTTAAGTGGGTGCCAAATGCTCATTCATGTTATGAACATGCTGGGAATTGGGGCCCAGAGAGTAGTGCATGATCAGGTCTAGGGCATCAAACACAGGCTCAGGACCAACACATGGACAAAACGGGAGATTAGACGAACATGGAATCAGCAATCATCAGGCAGGTCAGCAGCAGGATCAAGTCGGCAGACAAGCAGAAGGACTGGATGGCAGGCAGGATGAGGCAAACAACAAACAGACTCAGATATACAAAGCAGCCCCAAAACAGGAGTCAGAGCCAAGCCAAGCCAAGCCCAGAGAGAGAAGCAAGCAAACCAGACAACACCGGAGAGGAATGCAGGTCCCAAGGAGTCAAGAAGGCAGTGAACAGGAAACATATGATGCACTCACCTACCTGTGCCTCCAGGCCTGTTTTTTTATATGGCAGGCAACCAATCAGGAAGCTGGGGGTATGGAGCAATGCCATGCATGGGGCAGCATGGCCTGACCAGGACTAGGAGGGCCTTCAGCGCAAAAATCGTGGGCTGTGGCAAGAGTAAGCCAGTGGTGCTGAGAAGCTGGCCACCATCTCTAGGGTTCTGAGGTTCCTTACAATTGTAATGTGCTCCCGCCGGCGGTGCCCGCCGGTGGAGAACAACACTGAAAAGCAGCCATCTCGGCTCCTGGGGGCGGTCGCTGCAGGCCCCGCAGCCCCCGCGCCCTGGTCGTCTGAGGCAACTGAACTAGACACACCCCCACCTGTCACACAACCTGCACCGGGCGGGGAACAGGATGTGAACGAACAGACCACGCCCCCAGTATGTCACTCCGCGCACCTGTGAGAGCGCTCTGGGAGCGGGGCCACAAGTACAAAACCCAGCGCTGGGAAGCACTCGGCGCTGGTGAATGGAGTGCAGAGACTGGCCGACAGAGCATGAGCACATGAATTTGAGAGCTAAGTAGTGTTGTGTTATTGACATAGATATATTTGATTGCTGTATGCCATTCCCTCTCCCCATATTCTCTGTTGTGATTGTGTGAGTGAGTGTGAGAGCGCTAGGCGAGTGAGACAGAGTGCCCGTGCTGCCTTCCCTTCTTCCCTGCATCCCCCCTTGTCGTGGGTTTCCCCTACCCCGCTTCCCTAGCGAATGCTAGTCCCATTCCCTTCCACCCCTCCATGCCTTGGGACCCTGTTCCCCGCTGCCCTATCACCATCCCTGTACATCCCTCTGTCCCCTTATATTTCCCTTGTGACTGTGATGGTTCTGAGTGGTGTGGGAGCGACTGGGACCCCAGGGTCTTCCCCTCGTTGGCGCCCTATGATGATAGGGACCTGGTCTCGAAGAGGCTGATAGAGGCTGATCTAATATTATATATAGCATTAGCTACACTAACTCTAACTGGTCTCAAAGAGGCTGATAAAGGCTGATCTAATATTATATATAGCATTAGCTACACTAACTCTAACTGCTATTAACTATTCTAAAACCTATGGAACTAAATGGAATATTATCTAATATCTACAAAGGCCTAGTCCTACAAACACACTATACAATATTAAAACTGAATCACTACACACTATCTCTATCTATCTCTATAACTAAGCTAACTGACGGGCACGTTACCCCCGAGAGAACTCCCCAGCATCCGAAGCGTGTCCACGTGCGTGAGTGAGTGTGAGTGTGATCTGGGCTCCTGAACCCTCCTATCTCCCTCTGTGGGTCCCTAGTTACCCCTCCCCCGTGACAACAATTCACAGTGAGGGACATCATTATCCATCACCCTTCTCACTTGTGCATGCAGTGTCACTCCAACAAAGCCCTCCACAAGGTCAGCACTTAAGGGTGGTCTGGCCACTTCTAAGTATGCTGCAGGCTCATCAGAGACATGTTGCATGCTTCCACAGATCAGGTAGCATCCCCCTGACCGTGGTTGTGCTGCAGAAACATTCCTCTCACAACAAATAGCAAGTGTTCAGAATTGTCATTAGTAGGGAAATCCATTTTTCAACATTTCCCAATAAAACCCACTTCCTCTCAACACTGCTCCTAAAAACCAAACATACAAGGAGAAATTCAAACCCACAGGATGTGTTTTTTCAGTGGTCCGTTATTCAACAGCAGGCTCTGCCTGACCAAGTTCATGCTCTGCTGCTTCAAAGGTTTGCAATGGGACAGAGAAGTTCCTGGAGCATGGCAGTAAAAGAAGGGTGCTTCTGCTGGGTACTGTAACAACAGCAAGGCCCGTACATCTCTCCCAGAGAAAATTATTTTTATTTCATCTCCTTTCTCTTCAAGAAGAAGCATTGATAATTAATGTACAGTAATACAATATACTTGATACAAATGAATGGCCATCTACACATGCTAGCGTGGGAGACAATCTCTCTGTTGCAAACTAGTCATTTACTTGCTTCTGGAGACAGATATTTCCTTCCCACATCCCCTTGTGTCGCCCTCCTGAAGGGCTTCCACAACCAGGCTACCTCTTTATATTCTCTGTTGTATTGGCCATTAGCATATTCCAACTGGTAATGAGCAGGGATGTGCGAATACGGTTCGGATGTTCGGTGTTCGGTCTGAACTCGGCCTGCTTGGATGTCCGAAACGGACATCCGAACCAAACTCCAGAACCCCCAAACCGTTCGGCCAAGTTCAGGCAAGAAAAACGTGACTGGCAGACTCTGGGGGGTGGGGGGGTCAGCTGAGGAGCAGACTTCCTGGCACCAGGGGTGGAGGGGCTTGGACTAGCATCCAGCCTGCCCAATCACCATCCTTCTTTTCCTCAGACCACTGGCTTCACAGTCTGCGATTGTCCATGGGCTAGGCTGCATGGAGCCAATGGGGCTTGTGGTAAGGCGGGCGCAGCAAGTAACAAAAGTCATTGCCCTCCCGCCTTCCAATTCCTTCTGAGCTAGCCACTGATCCTGTCAGCAGGCATTTTCAGAAGTCTCCCTCTCTCAGTAGTTTGCCTTCCTAATCCATTGCCATCCTCCTCCTATTTCACCCATTTCCATATATTTACCTCCATAGTTTCATTTATTTAGATTAGATTAGATAAATTTAGGTGTTATTTTTATTTTTTACCCCTCCCTGTGTTGTTTCTCCCTACCCTCCATTGAATCCTTCCCTCCTCCCTGTATATATTCCATCCCTGATTCCCTTCCCCTGTTTTTGGATTTATTTAGAGTAGCATTAGATTGATTTAGGTTTCATTTCAGTTTTGTACCCCTCCCTGTGTTGTTTGTTGTGAGCTGTCTGTGTCCCCCTCCCAATCCCTGTGCACATATATAGATAGATATTAGATAATTACTATCAATAGATAGTTATAGGAGTTAGCTTAGTTATAGAGATAGATAGAGATACTGTGTAGTGATTCAGTTTTAATACTTTATAGTGTGTTTGTAGGACTAGGCCTTTGTAGATATTAGATAATGTTCTATTTAGTTCCATAGGTTTTAGAATGGTTAATAGCAGTTAGAGTTAGTGTAGCTAATGCTATATATAATATTAGATTACCAATTTGAATAAATAAATAAATACATAAAATATAAAATCTTCATGTGCATTCTTTGGGTGGGAGAAGGGAAGCAGGAGAGGCCGATCTGCTGCCCATAAGGCAGGCAATGGGGCACGTGGCAGAGGTGGCAGGGGCCGTGCCAGCGGAGTGGTAGGCATCAGCAGCATCCCGAACCCGTCACCATGCCCCAAACTGCACAGGTCTGATTTTGGCAGTCAGGCTTCAGAGGCTCCCAGCAGTGGCACTAGGGGTGTGGTTCAGCATCACCTCCTGCCAGCGTCCTCCACTGTCATGCAGGGCACTGGAAGGTCTGCACTCCAGGAGGCTGTGGCTGTCTCTGCTGCGGCTGCAGGAGCAGGTGCAGGTGCATCGGGGTCAGATGTTCCTCCAGGGCCACCAATGTCCCCAACCCTCATTATTGAGGTGATCCGCAGCAGTCCAGGGCTGGTGGATCCCACCCCAGCTGCTAGAGACAGGGCCTGATCCCTGGGCAATGGCAGCAGGGAGAGGAGCAGCAGCAACAGCTATAGGGGGCACAGGGAGAGTGGCAGCAGCATGGTGAGCAGTTGATCATCCTCATGGCCCCAGTACTCCCCTTCATGGGACATCGCTCTGATTTGGGACAGTGAGGCAGACATTAGTCCTGCGGTGGAGATGTCTGGTGCTGAGATGATGGCTGTCCCTCCAAGAGCTGTGTCACCACCAAGTTCTGCCCCTCCCATCAGCGCTGTCAGTGGTGCGTCACCCTGTGCAGGTCAGAAGGCAGGAGGGGGCAAATGGGCGCATTTTAAGTTGGTGTGGGTGGATGATCCTAGGGAGATGCAATGCACTTTGTGCCAGAAGGTGGCGAAGCGTGGGGAGGTGCTCACCAACCTTGGCACAACGGCCATGGCGAGGCACTGAAGGGATGCCAGAGTGCTGTGCTGCTAAGCGGGCAGGCAGGGGCAGTGGACGCCAGCGGGTTCCTGTGTTGGGTCTCCGGATGGGGATAGGGAAGGAAGGACCCACAAACCTGGCACCACACTCTCACCCACCCCAGGGGAACTCCTGTACCCAGAGGGTTGCTCACAGATTTCCTGAGAAGATAGTTCCCTTAGGTTAGTGGTTGGCCAAGAAGCTCTCAAGAGAGCTGAGGCCGTATCATCATAGGGGGCCCGACCAGGAAGTGTGAGAGCAGACCTCTGTCTCGGTGCAGGGGGAATAATTCCCTGCCCCTAACTCAACCACCCCCTCACACACCATGCCAGAAATAGGGGAAGCCCACGTGTGTTACTGATGGGGGAGTAGGGAAAGCACCAGAGGGTATGGGAAGGATGGGGAAAGCCACAACACAGTAGGAAGGGAATCAGGACACCTAGAATAGTACAGGAAGTGAATATCACATAACCAAACCCTTGCTCTCCCCCCCACTGCCCAGTCACTCGCCCTCAACCACCACACATTCACCACTCACTCTCAACGCACACGCCTTTCGCCTCTCTCGCTCCACTCAACAAGGAATCCTCCACGTCTCACAATTCTCCAGGGGCCGGCTTCACAGTGACCTGATCAACAGCAACGCACCACTGTTAGCCTGGGGCTTAAATATGCTTAGCTCCGCCCCTCACGCTGCGCTCGCAAGCGCGCCGAACATCGCACTGCCCCCGCTGGTCCCGCCTCTTCCTCTGTTTGTTTGCTGCTTGTCGGGGCATCTTGCTCTAGCCCCACCTCTTGGTTTGACAGAGTCTCTGAGGCTTGTTGCAGCCCCACGTTCTCTTTGCTTGGCTCTGTAAGTTCTTCAACGAAGGGTGGTTTTTCCTTCCGCCCGGGCACTCGGTTCCCCTGACCCCTCAGCGTTCCCCGGGGAGCTTTCCCCCGTCGTAGCGGGGTTTGAGCCCTGACAGCACTCCCCCTCCATGGTCTCCACCTGGGGCGAAGGATGGGATGCAGTCCCGGTTTGAAGGGGTATTGAACATGGAATTTCTGAACCAGACGAAGGGCATGGATGGAGGAAGCAGGTTCCCTGGAGTGATCTGCGACACCTTATCCCTTCCAGTCCACTAAATAAAACAATTTGCCCTGCCTGAGTCTAGAATCTAGAAGGGCCCGGACCTCATACTCCGGTTCCCCTTGTATCTCACAGACGGGTCCTGCAGGTGTAGCCTCAGGAATTAAAGGAGGGTAGTAGGGTTTCAGTAGGGACACGTGAAATACAGGATGGATCCGAAGGGTTGGAGGAAGCATCACCCGATACACCACAGGGTTGATCTGTTGTTCCACGGGGAAGGGTCCCATATAACGGTGATCCAATTTAGAGGAAGGGCGCAGAGACCGGTAATGCTGCTGGTCAACCCAGACCATATCTCCGATTTGGTAGCGGGGGCCAGGACGTCGATGTCCATCAGCCATCGTTTTGTACTGCTGTCGGGCTTCTTGTAGCATCCTTCGTGCGTGAGCATGACAACGATGGAGAGTCCGAATCATGGCTCCTGCTGCGGGTACTTCCATCGATGGTTCTTCCGGGAGTACAAGCCTCGGATGGAACCCATGTGACACAAAAACGGGGACGTGCCTAAGGCTGCGTGCGGGGCGTTATTGAAGGCAAACTCTGCAAGGGCAAGATAGGCCACCCAATCGTCCTGTAGGTAATTAACGTAACAACGAAGATACTGCTCCAGAGTTTGGTTAGCTCTCTCTACTTGCCCGTTGGCTTGAGGTCAGTACGCTGTAGTGGGGGCGAGCTGGGACCCTATGGCACCGAACAAGGCTCTCCAAAACCGGGAGGTAAGCTGGGCCCCTCGGTCTGAAACAATAGTACAGGGCAGACCATGATGTTTAACAACATGTTGTAGGAAGAGTTGTGCGGTTTGGTGTGTGGTGGGAAGACCTTTACATGGTATGAAATGCCCCATCTTTGTAAACTGGTCTATGACCACGAGAATTGCGGTATACCCCTGGGATGGGGGCAGTTCTACAATAAAATCTAAATTTATGCGCTGCCAGGGTCCTTGGGGCAGGGGGGCTAACTGTAGTAATCCAACCGCCTTCTGTCGAGGGGTCTTTGTCCGGCAGCAGATGGCGCAACCGCGCACATAGTTTTCTGTATCTTGCCTCATGGTAGGCCACCAAAAGTGTCTTTGTAAGAGTTGAAGAGTGCGTTTTTGCCCCTGGTGGCCAGCCATGGGGGCGTCATGGTGGGCCCATAGAATCTTAGGGCGAGCGGCGCGGGGCACAGCAATTCGGTTTTGGTGCATAGGTAATCCCGTGGTTGGGGACCTTATCAGTCCTTGCGTGAGTGGGTCTCGGGCGGCCCAGATTCGTAGTTGTCGAACTGTAAGTGCCCCTGCTAGGAAGGCTTCTCGGTCCAGGATGGGCTCTCCCCGGGACTCAAGCTTGTCAGAAATCTCTTGACAACGCGAAAGAGCATCCGCCACCGTGTTTAACTTTCCTGGCCGGTAGATGATTTGAAAATTAAAATGCGCGAAGAAGAGGGCCCATCTCGCATGGCATGCATTTTGAATCCTAGCAGTTTGGAGGTATACTAGGTTCTTATGATCCGTAATCACTTGTATCGGGTGGCGAGCACCTTCCAATAAATGACGCCACGCTTCAAAGGCCGCACGTATGGCTAGTAGTTCCCGATCTAGAATCGTGTAATTTCTTTCGGCAGATGTCAATTGACGGAAGTAAAAGGCACACGGTCGGGGTGGTTGGTCGGACTCTGTGGGTTGGGAGAGTACGGCTCCCAGGGCCACACTTGATGCATCTGTCTCTACAATAAAAGGCCTTGTGAACTCAGGGTGTTGAAGAATGGGGGCAGTGGTGAAGGCAGTTTTCAGCCGCTCAAAGGCCTCTTGCTGGGGTGGTCCCCAGATATAAGGTTGGCCTTTTTTCAAGAGAGTGGTCAGGGGTGTCGTGATATCAGCATACTGAGGAATATATTGCCTGTAGTAATTGGCACTTCCCAGGAAACGCTGCAAGGGTTTAACTGCCAGCGGGGCAGGCCAGGCTTTAATCGCATCCACCTTGGATGACTCCATGGTGATTCCGTTTTCCGAGATGACAAATCCTAGAAATGAAATTTGGATTGGTGGAACGCGCATTTCTCCATTTTACAATACAAGCGGCACTGTCATAGTCGATAAAGGACTCTACGGACGTGCTGGATATGCTGTAACGGCTCTTGGGAAAAAATAAGAATATCATCCAGGTATGCAGCGACAAACTGGTCCAGGATGTCTCTGAAGATGTCATTAATCAAGTGTTGGAACGCGGCAGGGGCATTCGCAAGCCCGTAGGGCATGACGAGGTATTCAAAATGCGCATATTGGGTACGAAAGGCGGTTTTCCACTCATCCCCTTCCTTCACCCACAGAAGGTTATATGCTCCACGGAGATCCAGCTTTGTAAAGATAGTGGCTCCTTGGAGCCGGTTAAGTAGTTCTGGGATGAGAGGAAGGGGGTACCGGTTTTTCACAGTGATGGCATTGAGCCCTCTATAGTCAATACATGGTCGGAGCCCTCCATCTTTCTTTGGTACAAAGAAAAGCGGCGCACCCCCGGGAGAGGTAGAGGGGCGAATAAACCCTTTCTTCAGGTTTTCATCAATATATTCCTTTAGAGTCTGTAATTCGGGCTCCGAGAGTGCATAGATTCGCCCATAGGGGGGCACGGTGTTGGGTAACAATGTAATGGCACAATCATAAGGGCGGTGGGGTGGGAGCTCTAAGGCGTCTTGCTTTCGAAATACGTTCTGCAGATCCTTATACTCCGCCGGGAGGATAGACCCTCCGACGGTTGCATTCACAGCGCCTCTAATTAGGTTTCCTGGTGGGGGCTGTTGGCAGCACTGCTTGCAAAAGGGGGACAGAAAGGACACCTTCTTGTGCTCCCAGTCAATTGAAGGATTATGTTTTTGTAACCAAAGGATTCCCAACACCACCGGAAAGGCCGGGGTGCAGACGGCGTCCAGGGTTATGCGCTCCTGATGGTTTCCTAGCCACCCGTCGAGTAAGGGGGTACATTGGATAATGGGCCCCGAAATCAACGGGGACCCATCAATAGCGAACACTGCTTTGGGGGCGGGTTTTGGGATCAACGGAATTCCATACTTCTGGGCTATGTGGATGTCAATGAAATTCCCTGATGCTCCCGAATCCACAAGGGCAGGCAGGACCACAGCCTTCGACCCATGAAACCCCAACATCACAGGAATTCTTAACTGGTTCCCCGGTCGATCTATTGTGGCAATATGGTGTCGTACGGCGAGGGAGTCATGGTTACAAGTTACCGGGACGCCCCCTGTCCACCCCGGCCCCGCTCGTTTCCCGTCCCGCGACGGCTAGGGGGTAGTTGTGGACAAGAACCGGTGAAGTGCCCTGCGAGGCCGCAATAATAACACAGTCGTCCGACCCGGCGGCGTTCTTTCTCTTGAGGATCCAGGGGTCCTCGGGCTGCCCCAATTTGCATAGGTTCTACTTCCTCTCCCTTTGCCGCTCCTACCCCGAGCGGGGGACTTCGCGGAACCCAACTCCGCCCGGTCTCTTGCCGCCATTCACGCCGATGCTCGGTAAGCCTCTCATCTATCTGGCAAGCTAGGTTGACGAGTTCTCCCCACTTAGCGGGGGTTCCCATCAAGGCCAGCTGGTCCTTTATTTCATCGTGGAGGCCCTTACGGAACAGGACCTTCAGGACTTCGTCGGCCCACCCCAACTCCACTGCCAGTTGCTGAAAGCGCGTGACGTACTCTAGAAGGGGCCCTTTTCCTTGCTTTAAGGTCATTATGGCCGCCTCTGCGTCCCTTCTGCGGTGGGGGTAGTCGAACAGAAATTGAAACTCGCGCAGGAAGCCTTCGATATCCTGCAACAGGGGGCTGCCTTTGAGAAGGAGGGGAGTGGCCCAATCTAGGGCAAGGCCCTCTAGGTGCCCGATAATGAAGGCCACCTTGGCCGCATCCGACGCGTAGGTACGGGGTTGTACCTGGAAGGCCAATTTGCATAAGGCTAGAAACCCCTGAAATTGTCTTCGGTCCCCTCCGAACTTCTGTATGGGGGGGTGTCGCGGCTTTCTTCCCAATAGCTCTGCCTTAGCAACTACAGGTGGTGGGGGCTGTCCCCCTGCTGGGGGAGCCAACGCCGCCGCCCCACCTTGTGCTCCTGCACCCCCCACTGCCCCTTGTTCTTTGAGATCTTTAAGCTCTAGTGCTAAAGCCTGGATAGCATGTTCCATATCTCCCATTTGTTGTGCCAGGTCCATGGTTGGGTGCTGGCGATACTGTTGGGTCTCCGGATGGGGATAGAGAAGGAAGGACCCACAAACCTGGCACCACACTCTCACCCACCTGAGGGGAACTCCTGTACACAGAGGGTTGTTCACAGCTTTCCCGAGAAGATAGTCCCCTCAGGTTAGTGGTTGACCAAGAAGCTCTCAAGAGAGCTGAGGCCATATAATCATAGGGGGTCCGACCAGGAAGTGTGAGAGCAGACCTCTGTCTCAGTGCAGGGGGAATAATTCCCTGCCCCTAACTCAACCACCCCCTCACACACCGTGCCAGAAATAGGGGAAGCCCACGTGTGTTACTGATGGGGGAGTAGGGGAAGCACCAGAGGGTATGGGAAGGATGGGGAAAGCCACAACACAGTAGGAAGGGAATCAGGACACCTAGAATAGTACAGGAAGTGAATATCACGTAACCAAACCCTTACTCTCCCCCCCACCTCCCAGTCACTTGCCCTCAACCACCACACACTCACCACTCACTCTCCACGCACACGCCTTTCGCCTCTCTCGCTCCACTCAACAAGGAATCCTCCACGTCTCACAATTCTCCAGGGGCCGGCTTCACAGTGACCTGATCGTCAGCAACGCACCACTGTTAGCCTGGGGCTTAAATATGCTTAGCTCCGCCCCTCACGCTGCGCTCGCAAGCGCGCCGAACGTCGCACTGCCCCCGCTGGTCCCGCCTCTTCCTCTGTTTGCTGCTTGTCGGGGCGTCTTGCTCTAGCCCCGCCTCTTGGTTTGACAGAGTCTCTGAGGCTTGTTGCAGCCCCACATTCTCTTTGCTTGGCTCTGTAAGTTCTTCGACGAAGGGTGGTTTTTCCTTCTGCCCGGGCACTCTGTTCCCCAGACCCCTCAGCGTTCCCCGGGGAGCTTTCCCCCGTCGTAGCGGGGTTTGAGCCCTGACATCCTGACTGCAGTAGCCAGTCGTTTGCCTCCATCAGCGGGCAAGTGTCCTGCTCTAACAGCTGCCTCTAGCAGCAGGAGTGGTCTCGCTGCTAAGGGGGGGGGGGAGCAGCAGCAGCATCAGCATCAGCATCAGTGCACCATGGAGGAGCTGGGGTGAGGGCAGCTGCCAAGTCCATCGGCAGCTGCAGGACATACAGGGCTGTGTGGCTTTCAACTGAAAGCCATGCGCATGTTGGGGGAAATGATAGTACTGGATAGGCAACCCTTCTCGGTGGTCAGGGACTTTTATTTATTTATGTAAAAATTATATCCCACCCCTCCTGCCCACAGGGTTTTAGGTACCTGATTGGGTTCCTGGCCCCCTAGTTTAAGCTGCCCTCACGCACCTGCCTGAGTCAGCAGGTGGTGTCAGCCATATACTGAAAGGAGCGGGTGAGGGAGCAGCTGGCAAGGGCTGTGGGTGCCACCGTCCACTTCACCACAGACCTGTGGTTGAGCAGGAACACGCAGCATGCCTACCTGGCAGTGACGGCGCACTGGTGGCAGGACCCAGAGGCACCGTTTGCTAGTGTCAGGTGGTGTCCAGCAGCAGGGTATAGGTAGGCCCTGCTTCAGGCAGACGTAATGGACAGTCCCCACACCGCTCCGAACATCAAGGCAGCCCTGACTGCCATGGTGAGGGAGTGGATTACGCAAGTCGTGCCCTTCACCAAGGGGTGTGTAGTGACGGACAACACGGCCAACATATTGAGGGCAGTCTGCGAGGGGGGCTTCACCAGCATCCCTTGTGCCTCACACACCCTTCACCTGGTGGTCAGGGACACTCTGGGCTTGGGGGATAAGGGGATTGGGGCAGGCACCCTTAGCTCCCTGATTAAGTGGGGGGGAAGCTGGCCGGTTTCTTTGTCCGGAGCGTGAAGGGCAGCGGCCTCCTCTGGGTGAAGCAGGCAGACCAAGGCTCCCCAGTGCACCAGCTGGTGTAGGATGTGTCCACCCGGTGGAATTCGACATTCCTGATACTCAAGCGGCTTCTCAAGCAGAAAGCCACTTTGCATCAGGTTCAGCTGGTGACAGACAGCGGAGCACCTCCAAGGTACAATGGGGTGGAATGGGAGATCCTGGCTCACACGGTCTTCATGCTCAGACTGTTCCTGGCCATGATGGAGACCATCAGCTCCTCCACGGCCACCATCAGCCAGGACTGGAGACCCCTCTGGTCCAGAGTCTCCTGCGGAGACTGGAGGAGATTCTCCAGGGGCAGGATTGTGGCCCTCAGGGCAGAAAGCTGGCGGATGAGGTGGTTGATCTGGTGCGGCAGCTGAAGGCAGAGTTGAAGGCGTGGTTTGATGAGCTCCTTCAGTGAGAGGAATGCCTGCCACTCATGCCAAGGTGCCTGTCTTCCTGCCCTGGCAACCCTGGGTGATGTGCCTCACTGGCCAGGTAATTCTGCTGCTGCTTTATGTTGGTCCATGGGTGCTCTCCCCTGACAAATCCAAATGTGTCCACACAATCCTGCTGCTGCCATCTGCTGCTGTATGGGAGCTCTTCCCTGGCAAATCCTACCATCCTGACTCCATGGGTGCTGCACACAGGCAAATCCTGCTGCTGCCGTCTCTGATGTTCCACAGGTTCTGTGCCCAGTCAATCCAACGTCTGCTGCTGCTGCCAATACTGCCTCTGCAGTCTGTGCCATGGGTTCTGCTACTGGGCAATCCAATATCTGCTGCTGCTGCCAATGTCACCTCTGCTGTCTGTGCCATGGGTTCTGCTACTGGGAAAGCCAATGTCTTTTTATGCTGCTAATGCCACGGGTTCTGTGCCCCGGCAATCCAAGGTCTGCTGCTGCTGCCAATGCTGCCTCTACTGTCTGTGCCCCGGGTTTGTGCCCCGGCAACCCAATGTACACTTCTGCTGTGCCATGGATACTTTGCCCTGGCAATCCAATATCTGTTACTGGGTGGCCACATGATTCACCACCGGGCAAGGCTTGACCAATTGGCAGAATAGCTTGTTCAGATCCGGAGAGTAGGATGTAAGCCTGCAATGCTTGGTCAAGTAGGGGTGCCTGCCATAGAGCCCTGGCCAGGCCTCTGCTGCTGCTCCCCCGATGCCAGACAGCCTGCAATACCTGGGTGAGCAGGGGTGCCAACCACCGAGCCCGGGCCGGGCCTCTGCTGCTGCTCCACCGATGCCAGCCAGACTGCAACGCCTGGCCGAGTAGGGGTGCCAGCCACTCCGGCCCCAGGATCCACCATCAGGGTTCAGGGACGTACGTTTGAGGCAGAGAGGGCTGTCATTCCACTTGTCCACTTGACTTCCTTCCTCCCCCCCTCAACAAGAACAACAGACCTGGTGGGGGCTGGGGCAGTGGCAGTGTGAGTGGCAGGGCCAGGGCAAGCCCCAACAAACTGAGTTGCCACCCCCTGTTTCCATCACCCCCTCCCCTGATTGGAGGAAGGGGCGGGGCTGGAAGTCCAGAGGGGACTTCTGGCCCAGAGGGGCTAAAGGCAGCTTGCTGCCTGGCTGTGCCACAGGCAGTGAGCCTAAGGGTATGGCCCTTGGTGGGGTTAGGGGCAGGGGTGGAAAATTGTGATTAGGGAGGTTTATTGGAGGTTATGGGGAAAGTATTTTATTAAAAGTGGGGCGATATGGGTTGGGGAGGAAAAGGAAAAAAGTGAATTGGGTGGAGAAAGGGGGGTGGTGGTGTTCAGGATGCCCCTCTGTGGCAGAGAGGGGTGGGGATTTTGGGGGTAGCGGGGAGTTGGAGGAGGGAGTAGGGAGGGTAGGGCCTTCTCCCTCAGTGAGGGGGGGTGGAAAAGCCAAGGGCAGTTGTGATGGACCCTCCTGTGGCAGAGGAGGGTCAGGGGGTGGGGGAATTGGTTGGGTGCGGTCTATGCCTCCTGGTGAGATGGAAAGGTGTAGCATGAATGATAGGGAGGGGGGACTCCCTGTATGAGGACGAGTCCCATGGGGCGGAGGGGAGGGAGGAATATGTTGAGAAGGAACAGCGGGGGGAGGGTTCTCCCTTGAACCCTGGGTGGGACAGCCAGGGAGGAGGGGCTGGGGGGGCAGCCGGGGGGAGATGGGCATGGCTATTGGGGTCATGACAGTCTAGAGGAGGTGTGGTCTCAGGGGGAGGGAAGGGAGAGTGGTGAAGCAGGATAGGTGCTTAGTGCACGTTCCGCTTACTCGTCCCCCAGCAGACAAGTGGGTAGAACTTGGTCAGGGGGCCCTCGATCTGGTTTTGGTGCTGTTAAACGCGAGGTCGGTGGCAAATAAGGCAACAACGGTCCAGGAGGTAATCCTGGACCATGCCGCTGATCTCACGTATATCACGGAGACCTGACTGGACAATGAATCGGGGCCAATTCTGGCTGATCTTGTTCCGGTTGGGTATTCCGTGCAGCACCAGCTGTGGACAGAGGGACAAAGGGGGGGGGGCGGTGTAGCTATGGTTTTTAAAGAGGGGTAGTCTGTGAGGAGGTATCCAGTGCAATCCACGGTGGTATTGAAAGCCTCCATCTTGTGTTTGATTTGGCAGGAGACAGTTTGGGTACACCGTGCACCTACCAGTACAGTAGCCTTCCTGCAGGCTCTGGCAGAGGCTGTGTCGGAGGTGGTGTTGTGGTTCCCAAGGACAATAGTCCTTGGGGACCTCAGCATTCACACCGACGTGGATCTCAGGGGAGTCGAGCATGAGTGCATGGCTGCCATGGCAATGATGGGCCTGTCCCAGAGGATCAACGGCCTGACACATCTTGGAGGACATACTTAAACCTCATGTTTTGTACTGGCCTTGAGGCGGGTGGTCCGTTAATGGGGGAGAGATCAGTTATGCCCTTGTCATGGATGGACCATTACCTCCTGCAGACCTCCCTTAAGCGCATGTCTGCTCCCGGAAGGGTGCAGAACCCATTAGGATGGTCTGCCCCTGGAGGCTGTTGGACCCAGTGCGGTTCCTAGGTGCTCTGGGGGAGTTACCCTCTGACCTTGATGACCATCACGTCAATGTCCTTTTCAAGCTGTGGAACACCTTGCTGACGGAGGCCATCAATCGAACGGCTCCCAGGTGTCCGTTGCCCAGGTGGAGGCTCCACAGACCTCCTTGGTTCTCTGAGGAGCTGCGGATGCTGAAGGAGGAGGGGTGGCGGTTGGAGTGATGGTGGCGTCGTTCTCGGGCTGAAGCCAACAGATTGCGGCATAGAGCTATTTTACGAGCCTATGCCATGGCTATGCGGGCAGCAAAGAGGGAATTCTTTGCTGGCCTCATAGCATCTGCAAAATCCCGTCCAGCGGAGCTGTTCTGGGTTGTATGGGGGCTGGTCAGTCCAGCCTCCCTCAACCCTGGAGTTGAGTCATCATCTGCCCGCTGTGACCTTTTTGCAGAATATTTTGTGGAGAAAATGGCTTGTATTCACGAAGACCTCGATGCCGCAATTAATGCAGTGGAGGAGATAGAGGTGGTAGAAACTCCACCTTGTCCATTTTTATCAGATCAATTTCAGTCGGTGACACCCACTGACATAGTGGAGGTGCTGCGGGCTGTTTGAGCCACTTCTTGCGAATTAGATCCGTGCCCTGATTAAGAGCTGCCGGGAGACAATGGGGCCATTGCTGGCTGGGGTGGTCAACGCTTCCCTATGGGAGGGCAGAGTGCTGAGCTGTCTCAAAGAGGCGGTGGTATGGCCTCTGCTCAAGAAACCATCACTTGATGTTGACTCCCCTGCCAACTATCAGCCTGTCTGTAACCTTCCCTTTTTAGGGAAGGTTATTGAACGGGTAGTGGCTCAGCAGCTCCAAAGGCACCTCGACTGTGTCGGTTATCTGGATCTCTCGCAGTCTGGCTTTCATCCGGGGCATGGCACTGAGACAGCATTGGTGGGTTTGGTGGATGATCTGCACCGGTCCTATTAGATCTGCCAGCTGCATTTGATACCGTTGACCACGAGATGTTGGTGATGCACCTGCGGGATAGTGCAGGAGTGGGCGGGTTCGTTCTTGAATGGTTCTACTAATTCCTGACAGGAGAACTCAGCGGGTGGTTCTTGGTGATTATTTTTCATCTCGCCGAGACCTCTCGTGTGGGGTCCCACAGGGATCTGTTCTGTTCCCTCTCCTGTTCAACGTGTACATGAAGCCACTCGGCGAGGTGATCAGGGGGTACGGGGTGAGGTGTCATCAGATGACACCCAACTGTACCTCTCATTTTCAACCGACCCAGGCTGGTTACCTGGTGTTTGACAGTTGTGGGGGACTGGATGAAGGCTAATTGACTGCCACTGAATCCTGACAGGACAGAGGTGATGTTAGTGGGTAAGTCGATGGAGATGACGGCCCCCTCGGTTGAGGTGGTTTGTCCTCCACTGATTGCCCAGGTTCGGAACCTGGGGGTGCTCCTCGATGTGCAGCTCTGCCTGGATCTCCAGGTGGAGGCTGTGGTGAGGAGTGCCTTCTGCCAGTTATATCTGGTGCGGCAGTTTTAGCCACTGGTTTCGGTTCTGGATCTGGCCACGATCATCCATGCTTTTATCACCTCTTGGTTAGACTACTGCAATGCGCTCTACGTGGGGCTACCTATGATGATGGCTCAGAAACTCCAGCTGGTGCAGAATGCGGCGGCCCATCTCCTGGTGGGCCTGGGCCGCTGAGTAAAGTAAGGTTTATTGCGTGACTGTAGTCATTGCAGTAACAATGTAAGTCCAATACATAAACAATATAACACAGAAAAACATAAAATACTAAAACGTAATGCATTATGACCAACTTTATCAAATCCCACCAGAAGACTCTTCATCAGGCATAGCACTGAAACCCAAAAAGGCTCGTTGATGCTGCATTGCAGCAACGAAAAATCTAATGACATCCAAGGTTTTCTCCCCAGGGTGATCAGCTAGAAGCCGTTGAAGCAGAAAAGAGTCCGTACAGCCCATATATTTACTAAAAAGCGGAGCGAGATAAGTAGTTCTTAAATCATTATACAGACAGCAATGCGAAAAAAATGCTCCGAGGTCTCTACCTCCAACATATCATAGGGGCAAAGTCGTTGTTGGAAGGGAGTCCCATCATACCGTCCCTCCAAGATCTTAGTGGGCAATGCATTACATCTAGCTGCTAAATAAAGAGTTTTACTCCTCAATGAACAGGGAAGGGTAAAATAGTTAGCCATCCCAAACCCACAGGAATTTATCTGCAAAAAAATATTCATATGAGGAGCAGAACGGATCTTTGCAACTTCATTTTGTTGACAAATGTCCTTCCATCTTTGTGCTAGCTCAACCCCTGCAACAACAAAATCCTTCTCTAGGATATATTTAATGGAAAAGCCCATTCTGTGAAGTTGCGCTTCCATCTCATATTGTCAACGAATCCTCCCTTAGCCAGGCCAATAACCCATCCCCGGAAATTCTAACCACTCTGTTCCAAAACTTAAGGGCACGAGCCCAAGCCACTTGGGCTGCTGAGAGCACATTACACCAGTGCTCCGATCTCTACACTGGCTGCCAATAGTTTTATGGGCCCGATTAAAAGCATTTTGACCTATAAAGCCTTACACAGTCTGGGCCCTGCCTATCTGTGAGACTGTCTCACTCCCCGGGTTCTGGACCGGCCCCTGCGGTCATCTGGGGGCACCCTGTTGGAGGTCCTTTGGGTTTCCTGGGGGGCCATGCAGGACAGGCGTTCTCGATAGCCGCACCACGCCTTTGGAACTCCCTCCCGGTGGTGACCCGTCTGGCCCCAGACCTCCCAGTTTTCCATAGGAATTGTAAGACCTGGCTGTTCCGTCAGGTGTTTGGCAAGGGAGAGGGTGGATGGGGGTGGGGTTGGGTTTTTGTTTTCCTCATTTTTATTGTGATTTTTGCTATGTGATGTTTTTATATATTTTATTGTTTTTTATGGATTTGTTTTGTTAGCCACCCCGGGCTGCCTGTTGCAGGAGGGGTGGGGTATAAATAAATAAGTGTCCCACACAGAGGCCAGCCAGCCTGCACCTCCTGGCCAAGTAGGGGTACCAGCCACTGAGTCCTGACTGGGCCTCTGCCGCTGCTGCGCTGATGCCAGACAGCCTGCAACACTCTGTCGAGCAGGGGTGCCAGCCTATTGTAGAGCTAGCTTTCTGTTGAATAACACACAGCAGAAGTTTCTTCAAAACAGAACTTTAGTAAGAACTCAGAAGACATGTTTCCATACTATATAAACTTCATGGGACAAGATGGAGTATAGAAAGAGAAAAAGAGAGGAGACAAGGAGGGAAAAAAATACTTTTTCATCCCCTGACCTTCCCCCTACTGGACAAGCCCCATATTGAGCTTTCAGAGCTTGCGGTGGGCTTTTACTTGTGACTGTTGCACATTCCAACACAGCCACCAAGTCCTGGCTGGGCCTCTGCTACTGCTCCACCGATGCATGGCAGGTCTTCAGCGCCCGGCCAAGTAGGGGTGCCAGCCACTGAGCCCTGGCCAGGACTCTGTTACTGCTCCGCTGATGTCAGCCAGCTTGCAATGCCTGGCTGAGCAGTGGTGCCAGCCACTGAGTCCTGGTCAGGCCTCTGCTGCTGCTCCACCGATGCCAGCCAGCCTGCAATGCCCATCCAAGCACGGGTGCCAGACGCAGTTACTGTGCACAGGCAATCCAGTGTCTGTTGCTGGTGCTGGTACTGCACGTCAGCCATTTGCTCCTCCCTCTTGTAGATGGGCATAGCTCGGATGAGTGCGCTGGCGGGCAGGGGCTTGGTGTCCAGGAGATTCACCACCATGCAAGGCTTGCCCAATTTGCGATAGAGCTTCTTGAGCTCAGTCGAGTAGGATGCCAGCCTGCAACACCCGGCCAAGTAGGAGTACCAGTCACCGAGCCCTGGCTGGGCCTCTGCCACTGCTCCGCTGATGCCTGGCTGGCAGCCTGCAATGCCCAGCCAAGTAGGGGTGCCAGCTACTCCAGTCCTAGGACCCACCATCAGGGTTCTGGGGCCGTCATTCCAATCATGGGGAGCCGTCAGTCCACTTCATCCAGAAGCTGCCACTCCAGTCCCAGGACCCACCATCAGAGTTCTGGGGCCATCATTCCACTCACAGGGAGCTGTCATTTCACTTCATCCAGAAGCAACCACTCCAACCCCAGGACCCACCATCAGGGTTCTGGGGCCTACGTTACAGGCACAGGGGGCTGTCCATCCACTTCATCTAGAAGTTGCCACTCTAGTCCCAGGACCCGCCACCAGGGTTTTGGGGCCGTCATTCTGATCACGGGGAGCCGTCATTCCACTTCATCTAGAAGCTGCCACTCCAGTCCCAGAACCCACCATCAAGGTTCTGGGGCCTACGTTACAGGCAC
>QEPC01008436.1:4985415-5032484 GCA_003113815.1 Sphenodon punctatus | reverse complement strand
TCATTCCACTTCATCTAGAAGCTGCCACTCCAGTCCCAGAACCCACCATCAAGGTTCTGGGGCCTACGTTACAGGCACAGGGAGCCATCATTCCACTTCATCTAGAAGCTGCCACTCCAGTCCCAGAACCCACCATCAAGGTTCTGGGGCCTACGTTACAGGCACAGGGAGCCATCATTCCACTTCATCTAGAAGCTGCCACTCCAGTCCCAGAACCCACCATCAAGGTTCTGGGGCCTACGTTACAGGCACGGGGGGCTGTCCATCCACTTAATCTAGAAGCTGCCACTCCAGTCCCAGGACCCACCATCAGGGTTCTGGGGCCTACGTTACAGGCACGGGGGGCTGTCCATCCACTTCATTTAGCAGCTGCCACTCTAGTCCCAGGACCCACTGCCAGGGTTCTGGGGCCGTCATTCCACTCACGGGGAGCTGTCATTCCATTGCATCTAGAAGCTGCCACTCCAGCCCCAGGACCCACCATCAGGGTTCTGGGACCATCATTCTGCTCACAGGGAGCTGTCATTCCACTTCATCAAGAAACAGCCAGCCACTTCAGCTCCAGGACCCACTGTCAAGGTTCTGGGGCCTACGTTACAGGCAGGGAGGGCTGTCTATCCACGTCATCGTGAGCTGGGGTGGGGTCAGCTGCCAAGTCCATCAGCAGCTGCAGGATGTGGAGGGCGGCGTGACTTTCAACTGAAAGCCATGCGCATGTTGGGGGAAATGATTGCGCTCGATGGGCAGCCCTTCTTGGTGTTCAGGGACATGGGGTTTAGGCGCCTGATTGGCTTCCTGGCCCCCCCAGTTTAAGCTGCCCTCGCATACCACCCTGAGTCAAGCTGCTACTGATGCCTGGCAGTCTGCAACCAAGTCGGGGCCCAGCCAAGTCGGGGTGCCAGCCACTGAGCCCTGGCTGGGCCTCTGCTGCTGCTCCACCGATGCCTGGCAGACTGCAATGCCTGGCCGAGTAGGGGTGCCAGCCACTAGGCCCTGGACGGGCCTCTGTCTCTGCTCCACCGATGCCAGTCAACTTGCAACACCTGGCTAAGTAGGGGTGCCAGCCACAAAGCCCTGGTAGGGCCTCTGCCACTGCTCCATCGATGCCTGGAAGTCTGCAACGCCCGTCCATGATCGTGACTAGAACTGGGGAACCCAGCATAGAGTGAGCAGAACTGGAGGCCTGCCAGCCTGAAATGCTCGAACGAGTAGGGGTGCCAGCCACCAAGTACTGGCCAGACCTTTTCCACTGCTCCGCCGATACCAGCCAGCCTGCAATGCCCGGCCAAGCAGGGGTGCTGGCCACCAAGCCCTGGCCAGGCCTCTGCTACCACTCCACCAATGCCAGCCTGCAATGCTCTGTCCCCCATGTGTGCCAGCCACCAAGCCCCAAGATTTCCTGGCCTCTGCTGCTGCTGCTGCTGCTGGGTCTCAGACAGCCAGCCCTGGTGCCACGGGCACCCCCAGGGGCCAAGTGCTGAGCTTGCCTGCCTGAACAACCCGGGGTGTCAAGAGCCAAACCTTCCAAGTCTCTGCTGCTGCTGAGTCTCAGACAGCCAGCCCTGGTGCCATGGGCACCCCCAGGGGCCAAGCGCCGAGCCTGCCTGCCCGGGCAACCCGGTGTGCCAAGTGCCGAGCCTTCCCGGTCTCTGCTGCTGCTGGTGGTTCTCCGACGGCTTGCCATGCTGCTATGGGCACCCCTGGAGCATCCAAAGTCTCCCGGCGGGTCCAAACTCTGCCGAACGTTCGGGGGGGTCCGAACTCCTCTGGACCGAACCCACGAACCCAAACTAAGTTTTTAGTCCGACCAGCCGAACGGCCGAACAGCCGAACTCCGTCCTGTTCACACATCCCTAGTAATGAGCACAACAGCGAAAGTGCAGGCTATTTTATGCTATGTCTGTGCAGTAACATAATTCCAGATCTCAGATCTTTGATGCTGGATTGATGGCAGTAGGCGAAGAGCGCGGAGGGGCGGAGGTCCCATCTGGTCCAGCTTTGTGGGGAGAGTTTCAGGAAGTGACACCGGCTGATGCGGTGGATGTCCTGGGGTCTGTGAGGGCCACGTGTTGTGAACTCGATCCGTGCATGTCCTGGTTGGTAAAAGCTTCCAGGGAGACGTTGGGGACAGTGCTGGCAAGGGTAGTGAATGCGTCCTTTCGGCAGGGGAGGCTGCCGCTCTGCCTTAAAGAGGCTGTGGTGCACCCCCTGTTGAAAAAACCATCTTTGGACGTGGATGCGCTTGCCAGCTACCGACCTGTCTATAACCTTCCCTTTTTAGGGAAGGTTATTGAGCAGGCAGTGGCGCTCCAGCTCCAGGTGCATCTGGATAGTATCGGCTTCCTAGACCCTTTTCAATCTGGGTTCCGCCCCGGCTATGGCACCGAGACGGCGTTGGTGGCCTTGGTAGATGACCTCCGCCGGGAGATGGATGCAGGATGTTCAACATTTCTCATCCTGCTAGATCTCTCGGCCGCTTTTGATACCGTGGACCATGGGCTGCTGCTGAGGCGACTGCGTGACCTGGGGGGTCTGGGCGGGACCGTTCTTGAATGGTTCCGCTCATTCCTCTCGGGGAGGAGCCAACGGGTAGTGTTGGGGGAGGAGACATCGTGCCCCCGCGCTTTACCGTGTGGTGTTCCGCAGGGTTCGATCTTGTCTCCGCTGTTGTTTAACATCTATATGCAGCCCTTGGGGGAGGTTGTGAGAAGGTTCGGGGTGCGATGTCACCAGTATGCTGATGATACTCAGCTGTACCTCTCTTTTTCTACTGACCCAGACCCTGCTATCTCATTGCTTTCCCAATGTTTGGAGGCTGTGGCGGAGTGGATGCGGCTGAGCAGACTGAAGCTTAACCCCGACAAAATGGAGATGATGTTGGTGGGGAGAGCGAAGGGGGTGGTGGCCCCCCAAGTTGGGGGGGTTCGCCCTCCTGTAGCTCTGCAGGTTCGGAGTCTGGGGGTGATATTGGACGCAGATCTGCGTCTAGAGCGGCAGGTGGAGGCAGTCGCTAAGGCTGCCTTCCGCCAGCTATATCTGGTACGTAGGCTGCGTCCGTTTGTCTCCGGCCCGGACCTGGCCTCCCTCGTCCATGCCTTCATCACCTCGAAGCTCGACTACTGCAACGCGCTCTACGCAGATCTGCGTCCAATATCACCAATATAAATAAATAAAATAATAAATAAGAGGTGACATCCTTCCTACAATAATTGGGAAATGTAGTGCAGATGTAAAAAGTCATCTTATAAAGACAGGGGCATGTCTTCAGAGCTGTATGATTTCAGCAGCAAAGCTGTTGACTGGAACTAAGCAGTAAGATCATGTTGCAAACTAGTCATTTACTTGTTTCTGGAGACAGATATTCTGGAGTATCAAGTATTATGATGCTATGTAAGCACCATCCCTCCCCCCCACACCCCTTTATACTTTAACAGGTGGTGGTTTTTTAATGAACTGTATTACAAGCAATGTATTTAGTTTTCTTATAAAGCTTTTGCAACCAACTGAAAAATCCCTAACAATATGTAAAAATGATCCTTTATTATCTTTTTGGTGTATTTTTATACCTCTAAATATTTGTGAAAGCTTGATGTATGCACATCAAGATCATGTATACATCAGAGCATGTGTCCATGTCAAATGTTAAATGATAATATAAGTACCTCAAGCCATATTACCATGCTGAATCCTCCATTTTACTTAATTTTGTCCCTTAATGATGAAAGTATTAGAGAGAATTGCCCTTTCTAATTATTTCAGGATAGAATGAAGATTCCCAGATCAGATATTCAGGATATCCCAGCTCAGGATATTCAGGAGTACTGGTGAGAGATGTTCAGAATACTTTGCTTTCAGAGGTTTGGTTTGCATTTTTCATTTTAGAATGTCTTTTAGTGTCTTAATAAATCTAGAAATAGATGCACCTTATTATACCTCCAAACTGAAATAAAAATAAATCTGATTGATTACACAGATGGCAATGCAGTAGAACAAACTGATTAGGTTTGGTGGTGTCACTGTACAGGGAGTTAAATATAATTTCAAAATCACACACAAGGTTAATGATTTAAATGCTGAAAGAGTTGTTTCTATTTGGAATATTTTTAAACAACATTTAAAAAAAAATCAAAACAGTAGTTTATGGCAACACTGGAAATTGTTACACAACATTGTTTTGATATGCATAGAGTCAGCAATATCAGTATGGTTCATGACACAAGGATAGGTGTTTACAGATGTGATGCTGGCCCGCTGTGGTCTGCTTTGGCCCATTGTGGCCCAGGACCCACTGGCACATATGTTCACCCATGACCAGATGTGGGCCTCCTAGTGCCCCGTGGTGGGTAGGCAGCTGTCCCGGGATGCATCCTTGGGAAAATTCCCAAAGCACATCCTGGGCCAAGGACCACCCACCTGGGCCCACAGGCCCACACGTGTGTTTTCCGTCACACTTATCCCCGCCACAGGGTGGGGGGCTCCATTTTTGTGTGCCATGGCTGTTCACCATGGCTGCACATCATGGAAAGGGCTGGGAGTGGGAGCAGGAATGGGGCTAGCATTTCCCTCCTATGCAGGTCATGCAGGCAGTGGAATGGCTCTCCCAGTGGCAGGTATGTTTTTCCCGTGCCACTCGCCAACCCAGAGTAGCAGCCGCAGTTTTCCTCCTCAGGCCAGGCCGGGTCAGGGACCCACTCTGCTGCCTAAATGTTTGGTTTTACCCGATGAGAACCTAACAAATACCAATGCTCTCTGAAACATTGAGTGCTAACAGACGTCCACATTGGATGTCCTCCCTACCTGCGGTAGGGGAGGGCTTCCCCCAGTTGGATGTGCTCCGGCCATGGGAACAAATGTCTCTGCAGCCTCCCCTGGCCAGGAAGGGGAGTGGGAGCAATGTGCAACTGCTCAGCCACACCCCCACACTCCTAGCATCGCCTGCCCACCACCACCATTACAGGCAGCCATGGTTGGGTGCTATGGTAACCCCTCAAGCCATGGTTGGGAACGAACGTTCCCACCCAGTTCCACCGCTCTGGCCTGGTTGGGTGGCAGCTGGGTGTGGACTGTGGGCCTGCTTTGATCCAGGCCCACACTTCCAGCCCGGCCACCACCCCAGGCAAGATTTTTCTGGGCCCACATCTGGCAGACCTGTAACAAAAGTACCACTGTGATGCTGGTCTAGCCGGGCCGAACTGGGCCAAGCTGAGCCAGCGTCACGTGTGGGAACACCCACTGATTCTGCAAATGGACCACAGCACCTTTGCAAGCCCTTGTTGAGTTTTACAGAAGTCTAATGCTTAGAGTGGCTTGCTGGTTCAGGGTCCCCAAAATACCAGACCTATTGACAACAATACAACGAGAGAAGAAGAAAGAGTTGACATTTAGACTTTTAAGTTATTTTTAAATATATATATTTAGTCACATAATGGAAAGGAATGATTCACTTAATGAATCATAAGTGTATGAGTCATAAGTGCAGGGAACATAAGTGCCATATGGAGTAAAACAAATGGTCCATATAGCCCAGCATCCTGTCTCCAGTGGTGGCCAACTTTGATTGCTCCAGAGAAGTGCACAACAGGGTAATGGAAGTTGTCCATTTCCTGTTATTCACTCCCAGCCCTTGACAGTCAGAGGTCTTGTGTCATCCCCTGACTAACTTGGCTAATTAATAACGTGGCTAATTAAAACATATAGGCATTTATATATGTTAAAAAGCTGGCTTCTCCCAAACAATTTTTTATGCTCCTGATCAAAATACAAAATTCCCTTCTCTAAACCTTAGAAGAGCTCAAACTGGTTTGTAGTTTCCTTGGTGTTCATAGGACCCAAGATTTGTCACAAGGGGAAGTCAAACAGCCCCAGAAAAAGCCTACACTGTCTACAGCACATCTTTCCCAATGGTTGGCATACTCACAAATTCTCCATCTAATGAGTGACCTGCAGCAATACAAAGTTCCTAGATTCCTTGCAGTGGCCTCTCCTACTCATTTAGTATATTAGAGGCTCTCCATGATGGATGTTGCAGACTGATATGTGGCTCTGGTCTTGCTCCTGGGGGAAAGTATCTCAATCCATACTGAAAACGTAGATCCCTGCCATCAAGAAACAGCTACAGGGGGTTGGACAGTTTCATGACCCAGGGTACAGAGAACATGAGAACACCGATTTAATCTCTCTCCTGAGCTAATTCCACTCCCTCAGTTTCCTTTCAACCCTCAAGACTTTTGGTTGCCTTTGTAGCAGGGGGCATCCCAGGGCCACACGGGGGCACTGGGGTCGCACTCTAGGGAATTAGCTCACCCCCTGCTACGCCGTTTCAGCCTTGAGCCTTGGCTGAATCCCCCTCTTACAAAAAGGGATTACCTTCTCCGGACACACCACACAGTCCAGAGGATTTCAAGTTCGCAGTCCTTTATTGGACACCACCCGTGTCCAGCATACCCGGGGCTGCTGGCTCAGTCGCCTCCACCCTACAGGTCCAGGTTCATCTCTCTAGACTCAGGAGCAACATAATCTCAACCCCCCAAAGTCCATCCAGCCAGGCCTTAAACCCCCCAGGCCCTGGGCACAGCCTCTCCCACTTGCCTGGGTCCCTCTGGTTCTCCAGCCTTCAGCACCCTGGAGAGCATAGAGCAGGAAGGCTTTCTCAGGGAGATGTTGCTCCTTTGGTTCCCTGGCAGAGACTCTCTCTGCTCTGCTTAGTCTCTCCTTTTATACAGGCAGAGTGGGCGTGGCCAGGCTTCCTCTACTCAGCCTTAAAGGGCCACTAACCTGCCCACTCTGTCCCAGGGGTTACTCAGCCTGTATCCCCTCAGGCTGATCCCGGCTCTGGGGCTGGCTCTGCCATACCCCATGTGTGCGCCCAGCCCACTGACTGGCCCACACAGCCCCCTTCTTAAAGGGACAGCAACCCCACCAGACTGCTCCCTGTTACAGTCTTTAAAAGTGCCCCACTGTGGCCGCTTCTAAACGAGGCGCTTAGAAGCACCTCCTGAGCCCCGCATTCATAGGAAAGCTGCATGGGGAGTCTTTACACGCTCCGTATGCTACCGGAAGTGACGTACTGCCCGTTGTCAGCAGTGACTGGAAATGTGGGGCTTTGAAGAGGCGCATTCTTAAAGTCTCGCTTTTCAGGTTGTCAGAACGCTAATCGTCAAAGCTCCATGTTTCCAGTCACTGCTGCTGCTGACAATGGGCAGCACGTCACTTCCGGTAGCACGGGGAGCATGTAAACACTGCCCACATGGCTTTCCTCTAAACACGGAGCTCAAGAGGTGCTTTTAAGCGCCTTGTTTAAAAGCGGCCTAAGATGGAGTTAATACTAGCTTTAGCTTACTCTCATGATAATACTATAATATTGCAATTTACTCTCAGCTGTGTCTCCTAAGCCCCAATGAGAAAGTGGTTACAGATAGGAAGGACGGTTCATTTGTTAGGGCCCCAGCCTAAGAATTGGGTGTAGTTCTGTTCCTCGGCTCTCTCCTGTATGATTGTGGGCATGCTGTTGGCAGCAATGGGGGAAATGCAATTAACATGGGTCCCTGACATGGCAGGGAACATGACATCATCCTTCAGTGGGATATAGCATGTACCAGCAGGCCATGCTTACTGCAAGTGCACACACAACCCCACCAAAGGGGGATTAATGCCCATCTCACTGAGCTTGTTTTCCAGCTGTAAAGCAGGGAAGCAGTTGCAAGGAGAAATACTGTGCAGATTATGAGGAACCCAGATACTATGCCAGAATGGCATTATCCAGACAGAGATGAGATTTAGATCAAGGCCAGCATAAGAACAAAAAATGAACGGCTGGAGGATATAAATCTGTAGCCATGAGTTCAGTAGTGAGTTTGTCATAAGAAACTGCAGAAAAGGGAGCAGAGTGTCTAGGAAAAGATACAACAAGAAACCTTTCCCCAAGACACGACATAGGGTTCCCAGGAGTGTAGCTAGGTGAGGATCGGCTCTGGGGCAGAAGATGGAATGGGCCTCCTGCTGGCGCACTCCACTCTTGCGTATATACACTACGTATGGGTGTGGGCCCCAGCCTGCGAGGCACATGAGCCAACATGTGGCTGTACCCATATCTATGCCCTACAAAAAAAATATGTAGTTTTTAAGTTAGCAGTATTCCGCCTCACAACACACCTGGGAACAATCCCAGGCCAACATCTGGTGTCCCGCCAACAAACGTCCTGGTGACTTGCAGGCCAAAGCAGGTCACAGCAGGTCACAGCGGGCCACAGACACCTTTGTTAACACCCTATCTTTCATGCTCCCTGCTACTGGACTTCGTCTCTAAGGAACATTACTTGTGGAGGAACTAACCCTGGTGATTTCTCAGCCTATTGGTGAGACGATGTGTGCTCCAGGAACTGTGCTATTTCTGTTCTTTAATCAGCTACGCTCTTACCAATCTCATGTCTTCCTATCGAGACAAGCCCTTTACACATAAGAACAATCGTATTTTTTTTCCTTTATTCAGCTAGCTTTACTGCCAGAACTTTAAATTCCAAACTACAATAAAAATGCCGATGTAATTCTGAAATTTCAAATGGTGTGACCTTCCCAGCAGATAATGACAGCACTAGCACTTAGTGTGAGTATATGTCCCATTCAGTTCAATGGGCCTATGTGTTTAGTAGGGTTAAATTTATTTGTGTTGTCCTTCTTCCAATCCAGATTCCAGAGTAGGCAATCTACGTAAGTCTCGAATTGGGTGAGTATGGTATGCTGACTTGTTTAACTGGCATGAAATAGCAGTGTTTGGTTTTTTTTTAATGTTAGGCAAGGCAGCCTAGGAATCCAAAGAAAAGTCTTACTCTGTTTTTTTTTTCCACGACCCTAAAAGCCCCCTTCATTAGTTACATGCATAATTCATTAGCATAATTCCCAAGCACCTTATGACCATATAAGGGTGGGTAGCTGGATGATCCTGGATCTGAGAATAGAGCAGTGGCAAGATGTTTGTTTCAGCAGTGTCCTGTAGCTGGGAAAATGAATGCCAGACTCAGAAGCTGAGATAGGCTGTGCGTCCTACAATGGTGGCGCAGCTACACATGTATTGTTCTTTAAGACGATTGCTTGCTGGATGCCTGACCCCTGTTTTATCTTACAGTGCTGGAGAATGCTTTTCTTTCTTAATCTACCAATAAACCTTCTGAACATGTTTCAAATCTTTCAGCTGCATGGCCTCAGTTAAAAAAGGTGCCTGCAGAGCATTTATAAGGTGTTTTGGCAGAGTTAATTTTATGCTTTTGCGATTCCATTAACCCTGGATTTGAGAAGCAGTCTTTGTTATGCACCCTGTTACTCTGGTAAGAGCTCCATAAGAGGATTGGGTCCGCCTACCTGTTTTGATGCTTTCATTAAATGGAAAAATGGAAATATTGTCAAAAATCATAACCAGTAAATATAGCCAGTCCTTGAGGCAGTGTTAAATTTTCTGTGCAAGCAGGCTGGATATTATTTAGAGATATTATATTTATACAATATTTTCTAGGAATGGGACTTTCAGTTTTGGTTTTAACTGAAAGTGGCTAGTAATGGCCACTTTCAGTTAAAACCGAAGAATCTGAGAATTGGGCCGATCTCGGTTCCCAATTTTCGGATCGGAACTTCCCATTGAAGTCAATGGGAAATCCTCCCATTGACTTCAATGGGAGGAGCTAGGGAGAAACCTTCTTCACTCCACCGCCCCCACCCCTCTCCTGGCCTTGGAGGGTGGAGGGGGGGGATACATTACCCCTAATACTCCCAGCCACCAGGACCTGGCTTTAACCCCCCCCCCCTCCAGGGGGCCTGTACTTGTCACACTTACTGTTGCCTGTCTGAGTCCAGAGGGTGGTGGTCACGAACGCTGACTCCACTACCAGCGGCCGGGCCTCCTCCGCTGCTGGCTGGTGGTGGGAGATGGCTCTGCTGCCAGGCCATCAGGTCTTCTCCATTGTGGGGCAGCGGAGGAGGCCTGGCTGCCTGACAGCGGAAACAGCTCCCACCAGGAAGGGGAAACCCAGCCACCAGCAGCAGATTCAGCTGGGCAGCCGGGTCGTCTCTTCTTTCTTCTTCCCTTCAGGTCTGGTCCGGAGCTTGAAGTAAATGCTGCCGGAATGGCACATGTGAAACCCTAATCCAAAATGACTCCGTCAGGCGTTAGTGCTATTTTGGAAGAGGACAGCTGTTCTGCACATGTGTGGAATGGCTCCCCACGCATGTGCAGACACTGCCGGTGCCATTTTGGATTATTTATTTATATTTATTTATTTTATTATACTTATATGTTGCTTCCTCATGCCGATGGCATTTTGGTGTGGCTTCCAACAAATATAAAACAGTCTAAAACAACATAAAACCACATTAAAATCTAAAAAATCCAATATTATTATTTAACAAATTTAAAACACCCCCCATACAGAAATTTACCCCCCACTCCCCTCCCCACCTCCGAAGGCCTGGGAGAACAGCCATGTCTTACAGGCCCAACGGAAGGCCAACAGACTTGGGCCCAGCCGTGCTTCCTCTGGGAGGGAGTTCCATAGCAGAGAAGGCCCAGCGGCCTGGCAGCAGAGTCGGCTTCCACCACCAGCTAGTAACGGAGGAGCCCCGGCTACCGGTAGCGGAGCTGGTGGCCCAGCTGGCAGCTGTGATCTCCACCCTCCGGACCCAGACTGGCAATGGTAAGTGTTATAAGTATAGGGACCCCAGGGGAGTGAGGGTGAGTTAAATCTGGGCACTGGTTGGTGGGGTTGTTAGGGGTACTGGATCCCCACCCCAACCCTCTGAGGCCAGGAGGGTGGTGGTGGGGTTGGGACAGCCCACTAGGCAGTTCCCCTCGGTCTTGGCTCCCTATGTTGGACAGTTCTTTTTGCCACTGAAGTCAATGGGAAAATTTCCCATTGCCTCCAATGGGAAAAAACTGATACCAAAAAACCCGATACCGATAGGAGAACCAAGATCTGAGGGAGCCGATACTGAGGAAAACTGAAACCAAAAGTGTTCCCAGAGTCCCATCCCATATATTTTCAATAAAAGAAGGCACTGATCACAGCAGTTCTCAAACTATAGAATGCTGAGTAGCCTGGGCAAAGAAGGATACCAGGAATTTTCAAATAGCTAAGAGTTTTGCAGATATCTCAGTGGTTGTCAATGACCAATCTTTTTAACAGGTTTTTTTAAGGTGAGGCCTTTGCCCTAGCTCCCATTCCCTGTACTCCTCATCTTTTCCTCTCCTTCCCATAGAGTCAATAGGGTCTCTTCCCTTCTCTGGCCCCTTTCATGGTACTGCAGGGATTCTGCTCCATTGGGGGAACACCATCCAGTGGACCAGGAACACCAGAGTCTCCTCCACTCAGCTGGCTCTGAGATCTCCCTCCCTCTCACCATGTCATTCTTGCTCCTGTCACTCCCCATCTTCCCCTTACCTCCTTCCTTTTCTTGCTTCTTGCTGTCTGCCTGCCTGCCACACATTGCCATGAGCGTCCATGCTCACCAGACACAAGACAGCAACTAGTCAGAGTGGGGGATAAGTGACAAGGAGTGTGAAGATGCACTTCTGCTCTCGAGGACTTGGGAGCTGTGGAACATTTACTTCCAAGGGGGACAAGCCAGGCCCCTTAAGGTGAGGCGTTTGTTTGAGAGCAGCAACAGGTCATAATGCTAGAACTCAAACTGGGTATTTTAGATGGACAGGCTGCCCTGGTGCTGACTGTGCCAGTCCCGGGTGACCCGTCTGTCTAAAACCACCGCACCAGGTGTGCAGGTGGAGCAGGCATGGAGTATGCTGTACTTGCTCTGGGCAGTCCCGCTGGCGGCACTCCAGAACATCCCGGAGCACCACCAGCTGAGTGGGCCACTGAAACCTGGGACACTATCCTGAGCAAAGCAGCGGTTCATCTAATGCACAGACCCATGCTGTTGCTTCCACCTGGATGTTGCCCCAGGCAAAACCATAACATTGCAGATGCTCTAGTCCGCAACTCTGTGCGGTGGGAGGGGCAACCACAGGCTGTGGCAACCAGCAGGTCCATCTAAAACAAACCCGGTGGGCTGGGAGCAGACAGATGTGTGGGTACATCCCATGAGCAGCTCCAGGGGTGGGCAGCCCCGAAACCATCTGAAAACACCCACTGTCTGAGCAAATGAATAGCATGGCATGAAAAGAATTGGGTACAGCAGTGCTGTAAGGTCCAATGTCAAGTAGTAACATTTTAAAATACTGTAAATCAGTAGGAGAAGCAGCGCAGGGTCATTTTATGATTGGCTACAGGCCTATGATTCAGGAGATTGTGGGTTCTGTTACTTAGTTTGCAACATACAGTTTGAAAAACAAATAATTAGGTTTTTTTTTCTAATTTATATTTGAATGAGAAAAAAAGTTTTACTTTTATAAAACAATCACAAGGAAGGAGCAATTTGAAAACAAGTAGTTGTGATTCAGATGTAGTTAGGACGGGGTACATCACTGGGACATAGGTCATTTTCACACAAGACTCTCTCCACCCACTACACCCCCCCCCACTATACATGTTGCAGAGCTGCAGTATTGCCCCATAACAAGTATAGTGGGTGGGTAGTGGATGGCGAGTGTCTTGTGTGAAAACCAAACAGGTATACTTAAAACTAAAACCCATTACTACATTAAAACCCATTTTACTACATTAAAACATAAACCCATTGGTGCATTTACCATTTTCAGCAAAAAAAAAGTTAATATTTGTAAAAGCTCACAAACTTGATAATTTTAGAACAACAATAATAGCAATTTCTTGAGAGAGGGAAAAGAAAAAAAAAGAAAAAAAGGGTTAGTCTTAGGGAAGATATTTAAATATTACCAATAATATTCCATTGACTTTTTAAAAGAGGCAGCTAGGTAAACAGCCAGCTGCTGTTTATCAGTGGGCATAAAACAAAAAACCCAAACAAAAATATTAAAAAAGAAGAGCCATTCATTCATAGTGGGAGTAACCCAAGTGGCCAACCACTAATGATGTAATGGGTCCAAGAAGGGTAGTGCCCTGCCCATGTTGAGGATGGAAGACCAGCATTTATCCCCAACTGCAAAAGATGGCACAGAAAATGAAAACCTGAGCATTTATCACATTAAACTTCCCTCTCTTCCTCCCCCCTTGTGGAGCCATCTTATAAGCATGTGGGATCTGAGCTATTGCAATGTTGTAATTGCTTCCTTTGTACTGGCAGTTAAACCATGAACATTAGTTTATCACAATGCAATGGGGATTCCAGATTAGTAGAATTTCTTGCTTGTCTGGGTTTAAAACTGAATATATACTTTTACATGGCCCTTAGCTCAATCTGTTTTGCCTGATTATTGTGGTAAATACAGCAGAGCATGGAAATTCATCCAGTGTTTAGAAGATGACCACATTGCAAAGCACCAATAAGTGATTTAAGCGTGTAGGAGGAAATCCTCTCTTAGAGTATTTTTAGAAGTGACGCTACCACACTTAGACCCAATCCAGGGTAACGGCTGCTACTCCGCCCTGGGGTAGGTGGTACCCAGAACAGACATGATGGTGCACCTTACCACACTTTGCCCCGAACTGTGGTAGCACTTACCACTGGCTGTTCCCCGCTGATTTCCAAGATCACAACCAGTGGTAACTGCTACCATGGTTCGGGGCAAAGCGTGGCAAACTTCTGGCAGCTGCCAAACAGAAGTGACGGTGGTTTTGACCCCGGGGTGGGGTTAAGTGTGGTAAAGTGTGACTAAGCGTGGTAGAGTCACTTCTGAAAATACCCATAGTTGAAGGCATTGAAGATATTTTGAATATTCATAATATGAAGGAATACTCATTAATTAACACACACACACAAATTGTGAATTGGTCAAATCAGTCTTCAACAATTGTGGTTTTTACAGGGGTGAAATCATGATTCCACTGAAAGTCAATGGAAGGTATTTAGATGACCTGAATGGAATTAAAATTGAATCTGGAACTTCTGAAGAAGGCAGAAGTATTACTTAACTCTCCTTTCTTAAGTGCCAGCACAATTTATTTGAATCAGGTTATGTATTCTTCTATTTCTACATTTAAATCTTTGCTGGTGGGTAACCAAGGAATGAGCAGAGTCTATCTGTTAATTGAAATGTGGGACAAAGGAGAATTCCACACTTACTACACAATGAGAGATGTTAAGTTTAGCAGCCATTTAATATGCATTAATTACAATGTGTATGAATTTGGTGTGAGTAATCATTTTCTAATATTGTCAGGGGCAACCAAAATATTTACCTGAGTGAACTTATCTTCAGACTTAAATACTCAACTCTATAAACACTTAAAGCCCTACTTAGGTTTAGGATCCCAAGCGCATAAATTCATGAATAAAAAGCACTGGCACTCAAAGAGCCACAGTGAAGCCATTGAAGCCTGTGTCACTACAGAGCATAGGTTGCTGTTGTTTTTTAAATCATTGACCTTTCAGCAGAGTCTGAAAGTCTTTGATTAAGTTAGGCCCCATCTAACATCTGACAAAACTTCCTCCTAGTGCAGAACAACTGATTTCAAATTCATCTCTTGAATCCATATGTGTAGTCACCAATAAGCTGTCTGAAATGGAGATAGATTATCAAATGCAAGCTAAAACCATGCTGACTCCTAACAAATGCTAAAAATAATTGCTTGTGCTTTTTTCAATAGCTGACTTGAAGACATTACGATATTTGCTAACTTAGTATTTTATAAACTAATTACTATGCCTGGATTTTATTAGACACTAAAACACATAGACACTTTAAATAGCCTAGGTAAAATAAATGTTGAGAATATTCTCTTTGATTAACCAAGACCTCCCCTTTCACCATTTGTGTTGCCTTCTATGGTAGCCCTTATGCTTGGAAGTATCTTCCACTACTCAAGGACCATATGTTACTTTTCATTCCTCTTTGAAACACACTTCTATGAACTGTATTACCTCTGATGATCCCTTCCAGTTTGTCCCACTACCTTCGTCTTGTAGTGTCACTGGACATAGAATTGATTATATGTATCTTTTTGTCCCTTTCTCAGCTACATTAATAAAATCCTTTGGGCAAGGACCATGACTGCTTATATATTTTTACAGTACTCAACATTTTGCTAGTACATTCAAAATATTACATGTATCATAAAATAGTAAATGGCTCCTTTCTCTTTAACCAGTCATGTCATTATAATGAATCCATGTCACCTAGGGCTGTATAATATTTACTAGAATCAGACTGAAGTTTCATCTCTAAAACACGCACAGGCTTCAGGTAGCTGACCGAGAGAAAAAAGTACTCCCAGCTGTGACAGTGTGAGAGCCTATGCCATATATGTTATTTGATCTATCACTGGCTACTTGCCATAGTGTTAGGGCAGGTATTCAACCTAATAGAATAAGAGAGAGAAACGGAATTCAGCGCAAGCTTAAATGTTTGCTGGTTCAAGGTCTAAACAGTCTTTTAGCTAAATTAACAAATATTAAGACAGTGGGTGAAAACAAATGAAATGGGAGTGAAAAGGCTCCCTGGGTCGCCCTGGGGAGGGCCACAGCAGCTGCCATTCCTCGGGTCAGCATGCAGCGCAGAACAAACTTGTGGGTGAACCCGGGGTGGGGGGCGAGGGGCTGGAGTGCTGTCCCACTGTCCCCATGCCATGGGTACAGCAGAGGAACTGAACACACAGGTGGGCATCCAGCCCTGGCCCTGCCCCACTTCTAGCACCCCGCCACCCACCATGACGTACAGCAATGGCGAATTGTAGGCAAGAGAAGCTGCAGCAGCCTCATCCAACTGCCCTGCACAGTACTCCGGGAAGCTGGTGGCGGAGACCAGGGAAGCAGCCCCTGGCATCCCTGATGGCACACAGAGGTGCCAGCCAGGCACAGGGGGAACCAGTCGCCACTCACTGAAAGTCTGCTGTAGGGAGCAAAGTACATACTCTGTGGCGAGCAGAGGAATAAATGGAGAAAGCAGAAGGGAGAAAGGAAAGCAGCTGCATGCAGGCCAAACAACCATTCCCTTGGCATGCTGACAGTCCAGTCCCTTCCAGTTGTCATTACCACCATGGTCCATGGGTCACAGATCAGTCACACTGGCAGTTCATAGCACAAAGTTCCAACGGGATCCTGGCACCTGGGGAGGTGGGCAACCCTCCTCCTTCCCTCCCTCCACAGATCAGTTACACTGGCAGCCCATAGAGGTACGGTCTGATGGGGTCCCAGCAGCTGGGGATGGGGGACTCTGCTCCCTCCACATAGAACCCCCATTGATACATGCCCCTCCAATAGCTCCTCACTGTGTCCAGACCTTGTACAGGGTATGAAACTCAGCTGCACTCTGTTCCTCCTCCCAGTAGGCAGCCCTTCCCGCTGCCCCAGAAGGTTGAACTCCAGAATCTGATCAAGACACTTGCACCAGCTCCATGCATGTCCCCTCTCCCTCAGCAGGGGCAGTGGAAAATGAAAGTTGCAGAGAGGTTCCATCAGCCGTGAGGCACAGGCAAAATTCTGGAACCTCAGAAATCTTCTGCAAAACTGTGCTCTCATTCACATCCCAAGGTCACATCTCCCCAGGGGGCAGGAAAGGGGAGGAGGGGTCACACCAATGGGCCGCAGCACCTGGAAGCCTGGCCCATCCACGCAATCCTTGCACTCTGTCCCACATACATGGTGCCCCAGGCACTGCATATACTGGCTCACAACCTCATAGCCAGCCGATCTGGAGCTAACTGCCCATGCACATCCCTCTCAGCACATCCCCCTCAGCCAAATGTCAGCTAGGGCCAAGGTGTGAGACTTCCCCCAACCTCTCTGCACCACATACACAAGGCAGGAACAGGTTGGAACACCAGCCATGGTGAACTGGTCCAGGGAGAAGTACACAGAATGAACCCGGGATGGCAGAATGGGGGCCAGGAGCCAGCACAGAACACTTTCAAACAAGAAAAAACTAACATCCACAAGATAAGGAAACACTTGAGTTCATGTTGACCAAGTGGGAGCACAGCTTCAGCAGAGCAATCCTCAGACAGAGACCTTGAGCATCTGAGGGAGCCATACACCTGGCCACTTTGTTACATGGGGGAACATTCACCATGGGTGCCATCCTGTTGGAGTTCTGCAAAGACACTGAGGCCCTGCTGCTCAACAGGGTAGTCCAACTGATCAACACCAAGGAGGTGATGGAAGGCTTCTGGGTGAGGGTGGGTTTGTCCCCAATAGCATTGTGGTGACTGATGGCACCCACATTGCCATCATCTGCCCACCCCATAGCCGGGATGAGTACATCAGCT
Source organism: Sphenodon punctatus (assembly GCA_003113815.1). Classification (NCBI taxonomy): domain Eukaryota; kingdom Metazoa; phylum Chordata; class Lepidosauria; order Sphenodontia; family Sphenodontidae; genus Sphenodon; species Sphenodon punctatus. The sequence goes on along the minus strand of QEPC01008436.1, from coordinate 5,015,205 downwards.
GGAAGGGATACCACTTTGTGGTCCTGTAGGTGGTAGAGGAACACCGGTTCACGGATGTGGTGGCCAGCTGCTCTGGCGGAGCCATGACACCCACATCCTGTGGCAGTCCTCCTTCGCTCAGATATATATGGGGATTTCGCACCCAATATCATCAACATCATAGAGGGAGTGCTCCTGAAGCCCATCAACCTGGGGGACCTGGCATACCCCCCCACAATGTGGTTCATTGTTCCCGTCGCCCACATCCTGGAACAAACCCAGTTCAGGCAGCTGACCGTCTCCGCGTGCGTGCTGGAATGGGTGCTCTAAGATTCATCGCAGGATGGATCGACTTCAAGCTGGAGACAACTCCACTGATGGTCACAGTCACATGTGTCTTGCACAACATCTGTGAGATGAACGGCGCCACCTTGGAGTACCCCCTCTCTGTTGCCCACCACGAGTCAGTGCCCCTGTACAGGGAGCAGAGCAACCATGCTGAGAACTGCATAGCCAGAGAGATACGGGACGCCTTGTGCCAGCATATAGACCACATGGTCAATACCAGCTTACCAGCAATATCTGTACATACATCAGATCCACAAAGACATGGATCCAGGAGGGACAGAGTAAGGAAGGGAGGGGAGGAAGGATAGTTAAGCTGTACATAACATTTTGTCAAATAAGCCAGGAAATGTATGCACCATCAATCAATCAATCAATCAATCAATAATTTGTACCCCGCACTCTCTCGCCTACGGCGACTCGAGGCGGCTTACAGAAAAGGAAGAAATACAAAACAGCAATACAAAATCAATGCCAAACACACTGGCCAAAAATATAAATTACAACTTATTCAAAACATATTCAAAAACAAAGCATTTCTTAACACAAAAACCTATAATCGCAAAGCATATAACATAATCTCCCCCCTTTACCCAACCCCTCCATAACCCAATACAACAATAACCAACAACTACCTTATCTCTACCCCCAATATCCCATCCAGATGCTCCCTCCCTGCTGCCACCAGGGAAAGAGCCCATCAAACCCCCCCTCCCATCTTCCTGCTCTCACCAGGAGGGGAGGGGCCATCATCCACAACCAACAACAACAATATAATCATCATACAAACTGAGCCGTGTTGTTGTGAAGTAGCTGCTGTAGGTAGACACTTGCTTACTGGGTGCAATAACACCACGGAGGGAGCGACAATTGGGTGTACTGACCACCAGAAGGACCTAATATTAAAGGGGACTAGGTGGAATGATGAGAAAGGGACCTGCGGGAGTGGCTGGACTGTGGTGTGTGTATGGAATAACAGGGAAAAGGGCACAGGGAGCACAGGGAGCGAAGGGGAAGTCTGTGCTCACATAAAGGAGAGGGACATTGGGACTGACGTGACTAGACTGAGGATGGGCTGGGTGCAATAACAGGGAGGAGGGCTCCGGGAGGGGGCTGAAGTCCAATGAGGACATCCTCGAGCACAGCTGCAGGGACTGGGGATTGACTGGCGATCCCATGGAATAACAGCAAGGCCACCACGTGCAGTTGGAATGAAGAGAGAATGGGTGACAGACATCCAGTCCGATGGCAATCTAGCACCTCCACTTGTCTCCTTTCCTGTTGTTCCATATGCTGCCACTATTGCTGGTGGGCTTTCCGTAGCGTTCATTCCTGCATGTCCCCATGCAGCATGGTGGCCAGGCAGGGGCATACCTCTGGTCTGTAAGAGAGGGTTATAGCATAGGTATGAGAGTCCTAGCCATGTACGGATGTATTCCTTTTCATGGTTCCACTTCCAGGCTCAAAGTTCCAAATGAATGCCCAGCCTTGCAGGTCCCTGTGTATATGTGCATGTATGTATGCATGCACATTGCATGGTGTAATGTGCTCCCATATGGTGTCCCACAGTGTCCCACGGCTTGGGGCTTCCTGACCCTGATTTCTGGGGCTGGGGTTTAGGGATATGCTCCCACCTGGCCTGCAATAAGGACAGACACCAAGGTTGCCATAACGGAGACATTTTATTCACTTTTCCCTTGGCACATAAATCTCATTCTTGTCTCACCCCATCCCTTTTCCCTTTCCCTATCCCTCCTGCCCACAGCTTGCCCTGTTTGCTTTGGTGCCAATCCAGCTGGGAGGGGGGTTGTGTCTCCTCCTCCTCCTTCACCTAGGGCTTTGCGGTTGCAGGCTGGGTTTCTGTGATGGCTGGCAGGGCACTTGACCGGAGATTTGGGCCTGTGAGGCCATGTGGCCCTGGATGGGTGCAGGGGTTAGGGTGATTTAAAAAATCAGCCGTGGGGATGGCGGGTAGAGAGAACTGATTGGGAGATCAACATCTAGGGGTGGGGGTGGGGGAACCTCCAGGGTGAGGTTGGCAACTGGGGTCTGTCCCAGAGCAGCAGTTATTGCAGTAGTCATGATGGCCACGTGGTAAAAGAGGACACGCTGCATCTTGCAGAACTGCTACACAATGTTGCACAGCCTGCAGCCCTCCCTCTCCAGGGCCTTTTGGCAGTCCTACATCTGCTTCTCCAACCTGTATTCCCTATGGACCTCAGTGGTGAGGTACCTGTTAGAGCTCTAAATGGTACTAAAATTAATACCCATGGGTAATGCTCATATTTTCAGGCACCTCATTGGGCACCCAATAGGCTACCCAAGGATCAATTGTGCCTGATGTCCAAAAATGCTAGCATTATCCAGAGAAACGGACAAACCCAGGTGTCCCGGCAGGCCAGGGCCTGTCAGTTTCAAAGGCCAGCTGGTGTATCCCCCCCTAGAGCAACTCTCAGTTGAGAGGGCTTCCCCTCATACAAAACACTCATCTGAGGTCCTCACAGCCTGTGGCCCTCCCTTTCCAGGGCCCTTTGGCATTCCTGCATCTGCCACAGGGGGTCCCATTGCCACCTCTCCATCTGGCCTCAGCTGGGAAGCTAGGGTTGCCATACCTCCCCTTTAATCCTGGCAGTTTATGAAACCAATATAGCCATGCACCATGTATTTTTCATAAGCTACCAGGATTAAAGAGGAGGTATAGCAACCTTATGAGAGGTGCTGTAGTGGGGAAACTGCCTTTGAAAAAAACAAAATCCAGACCAGGATCTGGCCCAGGCAGGTGGGACAAGGGTTTGTCAGATTCAAAGGCCAGCAGAGCTCCATCCACTGACCACCTCCCGGTGATCTGAGAGCACCTCTGCGGTGGGCCTCAGCTGAGAGGTGCTGCGTAAGGGGAAGCAGCCTTTGAAAGTGACACTCCTGGCCAGAACCACTGCGGAGCCAGCATCCCTCCCACTGGAGGACCTGTGGCAGGATGGAAAGGACAACCATTTGTTCGGGCTGCCCCACTCCCACCTTCCTGGGCCAGTGTTTTGTAAAGGTGGGAAATTGCGGATTCAGATCCGTTACGGATGCAGATCTGTAATTAATGGATTTAATTACAGATTTGTATTACAGATCCATTTAAATCAATAAAAAATAAAAACAACAATTAAAAAAATCAGTGTACATGTGCAAAATGGCCACCAGACCAGTCTGCACATGGACGCCCTTTTCTAAAATGGCAGTGGTAGCGTTGCCACCACTTTGGAAAAGGGCAGCCGGTCTGCATGCGTGCAAAATGGCTGCCAGGCATGTGCAGACTGGCTGCCCTTTTTCAAAATGGTAGCAATGCTGCTGCTGCCATTTTGGAAAGGCAGTGCCTGCAGAGAATGGTCTGGCAGCCATTTTTCACTTGCACAATGGTTTTTAAAATTATTTCAAAAATTTAAAAAAATAAATTTAAATTCAAATCCGCAATGGGTGCATTGTCACCGTTGCGGTTCGGTTCAGATTAATCCATAACGGCCCATTATGAGTAGTTACTGATTAATCTGAATCTCTAATGCCCAGCCCTAGTGTTTTGTCCCTGGCCGTCATGTCTGTTGTCTCGGCACCTACTGACACCTCCACCCACCTGTACAGCATGAGAGCTCCCACTGGCCTGCCATGATGCCCTCTCACCCTCTTGCCATGCCTCTGTGTCCTGGAGCTCTGCAGGTTCCTCCTGATCATCATCCCAGCTACCTGTGAACACAATGAGGAACGACGTCCATGTTGATGACTGGCATTACCTTGCCATTCTGTTCTATGGGTGGGTCACTATGGGTTCTATGGGTAGCCCCCACCCCATCCCTCCAGTGCATTCACTTACCACTCCCCTCAGGATCTGCATTCCCTGTGGGCTCTGGGTCCTCTGTGCCCTCTGCCTCCACCTCCACTTGCTCCATGACTGAATTCTGGATCTCTGGGTTGAGAGGGTAGAAGCTGAGTGTCCCGATGGTGGTGTTGGTGTCCCAGAGTCGGAGCCTGGATGGAGGATGGGAGGGTGGCCAGACATGGTGCGATGTGTCCCTGAGGACCCAGTGTTCTCAAAGGGGGAGATACTTGCACATTGAGAAGATGCAGCATGGACTGTCAGTGGAGGAGGGGAGTCCACCCGACAGTGGCCCTGGGTGAGTGGGTGAGGCTGGTGCTGACGAAGTGTGGAACAACTATGGACTTGTTCATAAAAAGAAAGGTGTCCAGGAGTTCCATGTGTTCGGCGACCATGGCCGGACCTGAAGTTATTGTCCTTCACTTCCTTGTCTTCCCTCCTCAAGTGTTTTTCCTGCTGCCGGCACTGGCTCATGTCCCAGTGGTAGCCGAAATCTGCCATCGGCTGATGGTGATCTCCTGGAACACCCGTTCATTCCTGTGTATTTTGCAGAGGTTATACTGGACCTCCACATCCTCCCACAGGCCAATGACTGCTGTTGTCTCCTCCTCGGTCCAAGGAACCTGATTCTAGTGGGTGGCTGAGGGGTCTTCTCCCGGCATGGTGGCAGGGTCTGTGCTCCCAATGTCCCTGGGGCGGCAGTGCTGGTGGTTGCCTATAAACACAATGATAGACATGCACCACATATGAGTTCTGCCTACGGTGGGATGGCTGCCGTGTCCACCTGCCAGGTACGCTGACTTACTGTGCTAGACTAACTGTCCTCCTGCTCCATGGTTCCCCCTTTGGGTGGCTTTTCCTCCATTTCAGGACAGGTATTGGGCATGAGTTGCTGGTCATGCCTTTGCTCCATGTTCCCTTTAAGTTGTTCCATTGACCACTCTGGTCGTTTTGCCCACAGCTTTCTGATCCTGGTTGACCTCACACAAAGTAACAAACAGGTGACGCCCTGGCTAAAGTGGGCTAACACAGGCTACTGTCTCAGTTTTTTTCATCCATTGTCTGATTCAGTTCTTACAAGACCTTCATATCTAGCATTTCAGCACCGTACAGCCTCTAATGTATATCCACAAAATACTCATATATGGTACCATTATCCCCATTACACATATAAGGAATTGAGACACAGAGACTGTCTCATCTTGACTTGCCCAATGTCAGAGTCTGAATCACCTGGGTATGGCATCCTCTCCAATCATTCCTTAGCTTTACCTCTAAGAAACCCTGTTCCTAAGTGCCAGTGTTCATAAGACAGCAATCTAGTACTGCCAAGGAGTCTTGAATTTATCACTCTTCCCTGGCACATTCCTTAAAGATCAATATTTGGTTAAATTTTATTATCAATGTTTTAAAGATAAACATATTGAAAACATTAAACTGGGAACAACAAAATAGCCATTCATGTAAATATTAATAGTTTTTGTCTTTTATTGATGTATGTTTCACCGTTCTGGCGAAAGATGCAACTACGGGTGTTTTCACAGAAGAGGGGAGGCCCCGGAGCCCGGGGTTGCTCTGAGCTCCCACCACCACAGCCGCCACCCTCAGGCTCCACACAGGACCACAATGAACTGACAGGTGTTCCTCCCTGCTCTGGTCTCTCTGCGATCTCCCCCTTCTTCCACCATAGAGTTGAGGGTCACTCCTTGGGTGTCCAAGGCTGCTGGCCATGACTCAATGGTGCTAAATGTGCACACACTCCCCAACAGACAGGGCAGTCACATGAGCACCCTGTGGTCCTTCCAACACACGGAAGGTGGCCCCAGGGCAGCGTGTTGCCTCAGATTTGCTCAGATTCCCCAGATTTGTCTGCACAGCGTACTCCATGTTTCTGTCAATGATGCTGTGTGGAGAAGCCCCAGGGCGGCACCAGGGCGAACATCTGGCGAGCATGTGAATCTGGGGCAAATGGGTGTGAAAGTCAGGCAACATCTCGTGACTATTAGATGGTAAATTCAGCAACAGCCTATCTAGTTACATTGTCTATGGCTCTTTGCTAGGAAATTTTCAGTTTTTCAAGATGCTGGACAGTCAAATCTTTTGTGTTGTAGTATGGAATATTCCTTCAAATTCCTCATTCTTTCCCAAATGAGAATGAAAATGTTCTCAAGGCCAATAATATAACTGGGTTCTCAAAAGGATTGGTAAACTTAATGGATTAGTAAAGCAACACCAATGGCTATTCACAAAGTTGGTAAGGAGATGAAATCTCTGATGGAAGTTGGAAGTGAACAGCGAGGAATGGATCGCTGCCTATATGTTTTATTTCTGTACACGTCAGGCATTCAGTAGTAACCACTCTTGGATATGATGCTGGAAGGGGTGTGCAATTTTGTATTGTTTAATTATTTACAAAAATGAATGGAACCCCATTTGTAATGAAGGAAACAAAAATGAAGGAAACAAAAATGGATGAATAAGTTAATGACATCCATTTAATTTTATTAGTTTTCATTTTTATTTTTTTGTTTTATTTTATTAAAAATATATATATTTAAAATTACTGTGCCGGTGTAAAATGGCTGCCATTCTGTGCACGCATAGCATCAGCACAATTTTGGAAAAGGTCTGTGCATGTGCAGAACAGACATTTTGCCCATATGCAGTGATTTTTTAATATTTTAAATAAAATAAAACAAAAAAAATAAATGACAACGGTAGACCCACAAAAATGAATGGGTTTTTGGAAATGAAAACAAAAACTAAAATTAAAATGAATGATGTGTTTTCTGCACACCCCGAGATAATAAGTCAACTGGACTATTGGCTTGACACATGAAGGCAGTCAGATACTATTTTCTCATCCTTGCACTTTCCAGAGATTGTAACTAATCAGCTAACTGGGGCTAGTCCACTTAATTTAGGATGATTTATAGCTCTGCAAAAGCTGCTGAACTGCTGCCACCATTTGGGGAAGTAATGTAGGCCACAGAGGTACCACACTACAATTTCCTTTAAAGAAATGTGGAAAGTTCTCTTTGAAGCTAAAAACCTCAACAGGTGGCAGCCCCTTTCCAGTCCTCTCTTTGGGTGTTTTTACATAGTGCCATCACGCTTTGATCCTGCCCGAAGTGAAGTCCTCACTCTGGGCAGGATTCGCCTGGGCCGCCAAACAAGAGTGACGGTGACCAGGGTTGGGGAGGAGGCCGGGAGAGGGCAGGTGACATGCAGACTTGCATCTGCATGGCCCTGCGCAGCCAGGAGTAACCTTCCCCCTCCCTGATGGGCAGTCACAGCAAACAATGAGTCCTCCCAGAACCACCATGGACCCAGACTGGGATAAGTGCAAGCGGGCCAACAGACATTATGACGTGCTTTACCCCAGTCCGGAGTCCCTTGCACAGGCCATGGCAGCGCTCAGCCCAGGCTGTTCCTCGGAGATGGTTTCTTGGAATAGCCCAGACTAAGCGCCACCATGGCCCGAGTTACAACCCAGGTCAACATCTGGTGACCCTTTCAAACATGACATTGGGCATGGATTAATCCATGCTACAGCAGATTAATCCATGCCCAATGTCACATCTGAAAACACCCTTTGCTGTAGAGAGCTACATGTGCTCCTGTCTCTCTTCTTTCTTTTATGGCTTCCTGATGTCTACAGCTAAGTCAAAAGTGTTAAATGTAGATTATTTTGTCCCATTGAACCTTACTTTTCTTGATTGTTCATTATTCCAGTTTTTGGGCAGGGTTTTATGTGGTCACCTTGGATAGATAAAAGCCTACAAAGAAACAGAAAAAATGACAAAAGATTTGCTGCCCACTAAGGGGAAAAACCTCTCACGTATACATTACAGAAGTCAGACAAATCAATAATAAATAATAGCAACCTAGGATTTAAAATTTTAGGCACAAAAATTCTGTATCTTCTTTCAGTAACCCATGTGATGCTTGACGTACTCTTTTCTAGCTTCCATGCAACTATTTGAAAACACAGACGTTTATGCAAAACCTTCTTTTTATGAAACCCTTCATTAAGAAAGTCCACAAACCATATGTAAAGTTCTGTTCTAGTTCACTTTTTATTTAGTTGAGCTTATGTTTGGAGTAAGACATCATTTTATGACTCAGTAGTGCCATCTGTTGGGACATTATAAAAATAGCTTTCTGTGTATTCTGTGTGAATTAAGGCTTGATTTCTCTTTGTATGTAATGTTTGTTGGGGTGAGCAAAAACAAATGTCTGCTTCATCTTCTCTTAGGGCATTTTCAGATGGACATTTATCCCAGGATAATTGCTTTAATCCCGGGATGGCATGTACATTTGAATGCTATCACCAGTGATCCTGGGATAACAAAAAATATCAGCGTGTTATAGAACCCAATTCGCTGGGGTTTGTAACACCTGGTTATTAAACTATCCCGGGATAATGTCCATCTGAATGACTATCCTGGGATAGTCAGTATTCCAGTGATTAGTGCCACAGAGTCCAATGGCAAGACCTGACCGCCTCTCTAGGCATTTTCTGCCTCAATGGTATCTAGGAGCACATGAAAGTGGGGCAATTGTATTACCACCATTATCATTCTACAATGCATTGTAGAGAGTGCCAAGTTTAAATACCTGCAGGATGAGATTCTATTTTCTTCAACTCAGAAATCAGAAAAATTAAGAAAATAAGATTTACTTCAATCCCAGAAATCAGTGTGCTGAGCATGGACAAAAAGCACCAGGGGATTGCTATTCATCCAAAATCACTGGGATAAACTCGATGTGCTGTTCGCATGGCTACCCAGGAATAAAGTTATCCAGGGATTGAAATGTCATCTACTTAGATGCTCAAGTTGTCATAAGGTTTGTATATCCAGAACCTCATGTTGACTTTATTGATGACAAACTTGTTCTGAACACTTCTGATTATCAGAACATTTATTTAGGTGTCTAAGTCCACATTCCAGAAAAAGCACATGTGCCTGGAGGCGTGTGTACCAGCTGGCCATAGGAATGAATGAGGGGTTCAGAAGCAGGTGAAAGCCACTCATTCCTCTGGCTGTGGCGCTGAATCGAAGGATTCTTGCCTGCTCAGCCGGTCGGCCCCAACACTAACAGACTGCCCAGACCTCTCCCCACCCCCATCTTTCTTCTATGCCCTGTCTCTGTCCCCTTTCCCAGGGCCTTACCTATGTTAAGTTGACCCTTGCCCAGGGTTGGGGATGAGGCTAGGGCAAGATTGGTTTCAGGCGATCCAGACCTGGCAGCAGCTATTCAGGCTGCGTGTTCACTTACCCCCTCTACATTCCTGTTCCTTTCTTTAAAAATGTGAATAGTTCAGACTGTGCCATAATTGGAGGATTAAAGTAAGTCTTCATAATTATTTAAAGGACTATCCAACTGGTGAGATATGCTAAGAAAAGCAAACCAGAGGACAGATAGAATCCAGCCGCCTGAATCCTGTTAAATCACTCTGGTCATCTAGAAAATTAATCATTTGCATAAAATGCTAAGTCATCAGCTTTAAAAAGTCTGAGTTTAAACATTTTTCTACTTCAGAAAAGATGACAAATGGAGCAAACATCCAGTTTAAAAGCTCCAGGAAAAGGAGGAGCTCTCATGAGCAAAGTACATTATATTATCTAGACTCCTGTTGACTTCTTCTCTTTTCTCTACTCTAAAACTGAAAATATCATAATGCCTCTGTATAAATCTATGGTGCAACTGCACCTTGAATATTGTGTGAAGTTCTGGTTGCCCCATCTCAAAAAAGATAGAGTAGAAACAGAAAAGGTACAGAAAAGGGCAACAAGAATTATACGGGGTATGGAATGGCTCCCTTATGAAGAGAGGTTGGATAGGTTGGGGCTCTTCAGCTTGGAGAAGAGACGACTGAGAAGGGATATGATAGAAGTTTATAAAATCATGAGTGGTGTGGAAGGTGTAAATAGGGAATGGTTATTTACCCTCTCAAATATTACTAGAACTAGGGGACAACCCATGAAACTAACAGACAGCAGATTTAAAACAAATAAAATGAAGTATTTTTCACTCAACATACAATCAAGTTGTGGAATTTGTTGCCAGATGATGTGGTCAAGGCCAGTAGTATGACTGGGTTTAAGAAAGGACTGGAGAAGTTTCTGGAGGATAGGTCTATTAGCAGCTATTAGCCAGATCTGGAGCTTGGAGTGAACAACAGAGAATGGATCACTCCATTGTGATCTGTTGGGTACTTCTTCCAAGTGACTGAGTTTGGACACTGTTGGAGACAGGTGCTGGGCCTGATAGACCATTGGTCTGATCCAGTATGGCACTTCTTATGTTCTTATGTACTTTTGTTTTCCCCCTTTTCCTCCTAATTTCTCCCTAAAACCACAAATCATCTGTGATTGACTCCCTCCTGAATACTCTCTGCCTAGACTTCAAAGTGTAATTCAAATTGAGCAGTAGGGTAAACCCTAACACATCCATGTATGCAGGTAATCTGGTTTATCTACCTTTTGGCCACAAAAACTCTCACCAGCCCCATAGAAACTGGGGTGCTAAAATCCTAGAAACCCCTAAGATTTTAGCATACTAAGGCCTGACCCTGACTAGAGACCAGGAGACTGCTCACTTTCATGGATCTGATCTTCATAGTTACCATGAACTCAGATGGGTCCAGAGTCCTTGGCGCTTGCATTATTTATTTAGTTAGTTATTAATAAAAGGTATATGCTGCTCCCTCCTGCTAAAAACATCTTGGGGTGGCTAACAACATTTAAAAATACAGATTAAAATAGATAATAACAAAATGCAATTAAAACAATCCTAAAAAACCCCAGCTAAAAACCCCCAGCTAAAACAATTAAAACCTTCCCCAATTAAAACAGAGGAAGAGACAAGAATTGGGCCTGGAAGACTATTGGCAGCCAGTGCAGAGAGCAAAGCACCGGTGTAATGTGTTCGCATTGGTCCGCCCCCGTTAGGAGATGAGCTGCCACGTTCTGCACCAGCTGCAGTCTCTGAACCAGCACTAAGGGTAGCCCCACGTAGAGTGTGTTACGGTAGTCCAGTCTCGAGGTAATAAAAGCATGGACGATTGTGGCCAGATCTGAGTCCAAGACATATGGCCTAAGCTGATGTACCAGATGTAACTGGCGGAATGCCCTCTTCGCCACAGCCACCACCTGGACATTCAAGTGGAGCTGTGGATCCAGGAACACCCCCAGACTCTGGAACTGAGATATCAGGGGAGGACAGACGCCATCAACGATGGGGGACATCACTCCCCCAGCATTCCCCACAACCATCACCTCCGTCTTGTCAGGATTCAACTTCAGGTGGCTCACCCTCATCCAATCCCCCACAGTTGCCAAACACCAGGTAAGCACCGAGACTGCCAGACCTGGGTCTGATGAAAATGAGAGATATAGCTGGGTGTCATCAGCATATTGATGACACGGTACACCAAACTCCCTGACAACCTCCCCCAAAGGCTGCATATACACATTGAACAAGAGAGGGGATAAGATCCCTGCAGAACCCCACATGTGAGGCCCCGGGGAGAAGATGAAAAATCACCCGGGTCCACACATTCAAGAATGGTCCCACTAATCCCTGCCCAGTCCCGCAGCCGCAGGTGATAGCATAAACTATCCTGCAGGTCATAGCATAAAAGCTTTCTGCATGCTCACACTCTATCACTGGACACAATTGCATAATGTGCTGGAGGATAATGTTCAAAAAAATGTTCTGAAATAGCTAGATCCATGAGATCCTTAACCTTTTGAATTTATGATCACAGCCATTGTGACAAGTCATACAAACATTCCAGTATTGTGGGATGCCCTCCCCTAAAGGTTGGTTAAAGCCTGAACATTTTCCAGGGGAAAAGTAAGATCTTTCTTTTTGACCAAGTGTTTGTAATGTGGGGATAGGGGTTGGGTGGGAAGTTGCTGCCCTGGGTCTTAGGGGAAGGGTGGGGTATACGTTTGAATGAATGAATGAATGAATGAATGAATGAATGAAATGGTGCAATAGTGTGGTGTTGAGCTCCTCCTATTACTATTATTAAGCATTTATATAGTGCAAGCAATGTACCTGGCATTTTACAATTGTAAGAAACAGACAGTCCCTGCCCCAGAGGACTTACAAGCTAAGAGAGACAAGGAACGGGGGGGGGGAAACAGAGGAAGAGACAAGGATACATACGTGAACTCGTGAGGTCTCAGGTGGACGTGCTTAGCTTAGTTACAAAGGTGTAGTTACTCATTTAATGTAACATAAGATATGATGATTCAGGATAAGTCAGGAAGGGGGTGAGGGGAGCAAGGAGCCAGGGAAAGCTTGATGGAAGAGGTGGGTTTTGAGGAGGGATTTGAAGATTTGGAAGGAGGAGGAAGCCAAGTGAATGTGTTCAGGGAGGGAGTTCCAGGTATGGGGGACTGTCAGGGAAAAGGAAAGGGGCAGATGCGTTTTGAGGAGCAGGGGAGCCGTGACCAGGCAAGGGTGATGGCAGAGGAGGAGCGGACGGACAGGAGTGTAGTGGAAAATGAGTGCTGAGAGAAAGGGGGGAGCAAGGACATGGAGAGTCTTGTAGGTAAAAACCAAGAGTTTGTGCAGAATGCATTCAGGAAGAGGGAGCCAGTGAAGAGAGGAGAGGAGGGGCTGTACGTGTTCAAGGCGGCGGGCAAGGTGGATGACCTTGGCAGCAGAGTTATGAACAGAAATGAGAGGCGCAAGGTGAGAGCAAGGAGGATCAGTGAGGAGGTTGTAATAGTCAAGGCAAGAGATGACCAGGGCATGAACCAGGGTTTTAGCAGAGGAAATAGTGAGGAAAGGACAGATCTTAGCAATGTTGTGCAGAGAGAAGCAACAGGATTTGGCAACAGAATCAATCTGAGGTTTAAAAGAGAGGGAGGAGTCAAAGATGGACCCTAGGCTACCTGCCTGAGGGATGGGCTGGATATTGACCTCATCAACAAAGACAGAGAAGGAAGAGAGGGAGAGGAAGGATTAGGCGGGAAGATGTGGAGTTCAGTTTTAGCCATGTTAAGTTTGAGCTGACGATGAGATATCCAGGTAGAAATATCGGAGAGGCAGTTAGCGAGACAAGACTCAATAGAGGGAGACAGAGAGGGGGTGAAGAGATAGAGTTGGGTATCATCAGCATACAGATGGTACTGGAAGCCATGAGATTCAATGAGTTTGCCTAGGGACACAGTGTATGGAGAGAAGAGGGCCAAGGATGGAGCCTTGGGGAACTCCAACTGAGAGGGGAAGAGAGGAGGCACCAGCAAGAGACACATTGAAGGTTCGGTCAGAGAGGTAGGAGAAGAACCAGTTGAGGATTGAGTCACAGAAACGAAGGGAGTGGAGGGAGTCAAGTAAGAGAGAGTGGTCGACCGTGTCAAAAGTAGCAGAGAGATTGAGGACGACAAGGATGGAGTAGAGGCGATTGGATTTTGCTAACAGAAGGTCATTAGTTATTTTAGTAAGAGCAGTCTCAGTAGAGTGGAGGGGATGGAAGCCAGATTGGAGAGGGTCAAGAGAGGTGTTGGGGGAGAGGAAGTCAAAGCAATGGGTGTAGACAGCACCTACTGGGAAATTATCAATCTGGAACTCATAATGATAGGTTTCCTCTAAAAGATCAAGGTGGTCAAATACCCCTGGCTTTATCTTATTTTGGTCATCCAGCTTTGCATCCCCTGTGGCATAATATGTAGTTTGGGTCTCATCAGACAAAGCAATGCCACCTATCTGGTTCAGGTCTGTCAGCACAGGCTGTAAGGGTTGGGTTGTCTAGCACATGGATGGACTTCAGGATTGGAGACAAAACTGGGTCTGGACAGGGCAGAAGCAGGAACATGTTTGGGTTCAGGCAGAGGCTTCAGCAGGACCAGGATGGGCTTAGGGTCAGAATAGGTCAGGAATGGGTCAGGATCTGAACAGATTCAGGCACAGGACAAGAACAGGATGTAATGTTGTTTCACTGTTTCCTGTCCATGTTGGGTGAACCTATATACTAGATCTATACGCTGATGACCAGTCAGCAGGCCAAGGGGAAGTCTGGCATTGGCACAACAATGGGCCTTTCAGGCAGAGTCTGGGCCAGAGCAACAGCACTGCAATGCTGGAGAGCTGGCCACTGCCTCAAAACCCCAAGGACGCTGTTGCGAGGCTTGGTTCCTTACATGGGTGACTCAAATCAAAGGTTGTTAAGAGTGCTTCTGGGTCAGTGTCCCAAATTAGTTCACTTGTCCCTAATTGAGCTAAATTTGGAATTGTCCTCTGAGGTTGATCCACTTCCACCTGAATTGGAGAAACAGAAAGTAACTTTACCGATCCCTCCAGAATTTGTCTTAACTCATCACTCCCCATCTTTAAAAAAGCACATGAAGAGCTTTTTAATTCTCCAGGTGCTTTTAGGGGAGTCATTGCTGAATTTTATTTCTTCCCCTTTTCCAGTGTACATTTCCAGTGGTTTTTAGATTAACTATCTTTATTGTATTTGCTTTTATAAAGCATCCCGAGTGCCCCTGTAAATATTATTAACTTCTCCAATAGTAGTTCTGGCCTCCATTGTTGATCTTGGTGTGCTTGCATTTGAGCCTAAAAGCCTAGGTGCTTTTGCTGCATGTTTTCCCACAGTGCCACCACAGCTGCCTACCAACACCAAATCTTGCTTCTGCTGTTGTACAAAGATGGACTGTTCTTAAGTCATCTATCAGGACCTATGTAGCAGGGGGTTTTCCCAAGGCCACACAGGGGCACTAGGGTCTCTTTAGGTAATTAGCTCTACCCCACTGCCACACCTATTCAGCCTGAGCCTCGGCTGAATTCCGCCCCCCCTGTGGAAGGGGGTATCCTCCTATAGGACCCAACACAGTCTTGCTCAGAGGATATCAGTCCACAATCCTTTATTAGACTCAGTGTCCACAATCTCTGGGACTGCTGACTCATCCACCTTCACCCTGCAGGCCCAGGTTCGTCTCTCACAAGCTCAGGAGCAACACAACATCAACACCCCTCGTCCATCTAGTCAGGCCTCAAAGCCCCAGGCTCTGGCCAAGCCTTCCCCAGGCACGAGGCTCCCTCCTGGGCACAGCCTCTCCCACTTGCCTGGGTCCACCCTGGTTCTCCAGCCTTCAGTATCTTGGAGAGCATAGAGTGGGAAGGCTCTCCTTCAGGCTTCTTCAAGGAGATGTTGCTCCTTCAGCTTCCTGGCAAAGACTGCCCTCCTCGCTGCCTTGTCTCTCCTTATATCCCAGCAGAGTGGGCATGGCCAAGCTTCTACTACTCAGTCTTAAAGGGCCAGTGTCCTGCCCACTCTGTCCCTGGAGTTATCAGCCTGTTCTCCCCACAGGCTGATTGTAGCTACGGGATGGCTCTCCCAGGCCCATTCGCATATGCTCATCCCTCCAGCTGGCCCACTTAGTCCCCTCTTAAAGGGACATCAGCCCCACAGGACTGCTCCCTGCTTGAACCCTTAACCGTAAGGTTCTTGAAGCAGCACCTGGTTCCACAGCACCACCATAGCTGCCTGGGTTGGCCCACTCCTGGCCCTGTTAACCCTCCTCAGTTGTAGTCCTTGTCACACTCCCTCTAGCTTGTTCTAGCCCCTTCCGTGCCTCCCAGCTTCCTGGTTGACTGCCAGCCAGGATATAAGGCCAGCTGGTAGCAGGAAGTTGGGTGGATAATCTGACCGGTCCTGTTCTCCATGCCTTATTCCTTGCCCTACTCTGAACCTCGGACCCTCACTCTGACCCTCCACTCCTGACTTGATCCTCAAATCTGCCCTCAACCTGGACTCTGATCCCTCACACCATCATCCCTGCAATGCTTTTCCTGTGGGATGTCTGATTACACCAATGTAATTGGTCATCTGCTTTTATTAAGTCTTTGCAGGACAGTCATAACAGGAGTTCAGTTATTTCTGGATCAAGACCTCAGCTCTGACTCTTTCTGAGATCTAGACCGACATACGTCAAATAGTCAAATATTATATTTCTCCGGACTCAGCTTAAGGAGTAAATGCCTTCCCCCTTCTGGGATACTTTATAGGTTCTTCTGCCTAATGATCTAGGTTGAGCTGTACTCTTCACAGGAGCTTGAAACACTTCTTTAATGTAGCTGAGCCACTGCAAGTAAAATCTTATCCTCTAATGACATGTGTCTATCTAATAAGTAGTTCTGCTTATTCCCTTTCCTTCCAGAGGGCATTTAGCAGCCTCTCTTCTGAAGCCTGCCTGTGTTAATCCACCGGCTCCCATTCTCTTGTCACAGTCCTTTTGTCCCTTCACATCAGCTTCAAAGCTTACTACACTGATTCAACGTTAGGTCCTTTACCATTCACACACACTCACCAATTGTCTGAAGTTTCTCCCCAACGTTTCTTTTAACTCCATATCCTTGTTCTCTGACTCCTCATCTGACTTGACTACAACTCCCATTGTCCTCTTGGTCTCCATGCCTAACCCTTTGCTTCCTTAAAGGGGTCTTCCTCTTGCTACAGCAATTGAATGGATAAATCTATGTATTATTGGACATCCCAAACTATAAAGATAAAAATAAATAAATAAGCACCCAAATATTTTTTAAAGGTAGTCTAAAGACTGAGAAAATCTAAGTAGTCATGGGATAAAAGGGTGGATGGTAATTTAATGGATCAGTATCTGACTGAAAGATGGGAAAGAAAGGGTAGGAATAAAAGGTTAATTTTCACAACGGAGTGTAGTAAACAGCAAAGCGTTTCAGGGATTTGTACTTATGCTGGTGCGGTTTAACATATTTATTAATGATCTGGGTAAGGGGGGTGAATAGCGAGGCAACAAGATTTGCAGATAATACAAAATTATTCAAGATAATGAAGATAATGAAGTCCCAATCAGATGGTGAAGAATTACAGAAGAATGTCACAAAACTGGGTGACTGAGAAATAGAATAGCAGATGAGATTCAGCTGATAATGCAAACTAAGGCTCATTGGAAAAAAAAAAAATCTTCCCTTGGTATTTCCAAGGAGGGATTCTAATTTAACTATTACCATTCAGGAAAAAGATATTGGAAACACTATAGATAATTCACTGAAACAACACTCATCAGCTCAGTGACCTGCAGCAGTCAAAGAGAAAACAGACTGTTGGATTTACTTATATATTTTTGAAAGGGACAGAACTATATATGAAGTGACTTGCCATTCACTCCCAATTCCAAGCAGTTAGAGGTTTAATCATTTGATTTGATGAGCCTGGCAAATATTCCATTCTTGTCCTTGATCTCTCTGCTGCCTTCGATACTGTTGACCACTCACTCTTGCTGGATTCCCTTCACTCCCTTGGCTTTTGTGGCTCTGTCCATAACTGGTTCTCCTCCTACCTCTCTGACCGCTCCTTTAATGTGTCTCTCTCCAACTCCACCTCCTCCTCCTTCCCCCTCTCAGTTGGTGTTCCTCAAGGCTCTGTTCTTGGCCCTCTCCTCTTCTCGATCTATACCTCATCCTTAGGCAAACTCATTGCCTCCCATGGCTTCCAATACCACCTCTATGCTGATGACACTCAACTCTATCTCTCTACTCCCTCTCTCTCTCCCTCTGTTCAAGCTCGTCTCATCAACTGTCTCTCTGACATCTCTACCTGGATGTCTCAACGTCAACTCAAACTCAACATGGCTAAAACTGAACTCCTTATCTTCCCCCCTCATCCTTCCTCTCCTTCCTCACTGTCAATAACTATTGATGGAGTCACCATCCTGCCTGTCCCCCAAGCCCGTAGCCTAGGCTTCATCTTTGACTCAGCCCTTTCTTTTAAACCCTACATTGACTCTGTTGCTAAATCCTGTCGCTTCTCCCTCCATAACATTGCTAAGATTCGCCCTTTTCTCTCTGTCTCGTCTGCCAAAACTCTTGTTCATGCTCTGGTCATCTCTCGCCTCGATTACTGTAACCTCCTTCTCACTGGCCTTCCCCGGTCTCACCTTTCTCCCCTCATCTCTGTCCAAAACTCTGCTGCCAGGGTCATCTACCTCGCCAGTCGCTTCGACCATGTGCAGCCCCTCCTCTCTTCGCTTCACTGGCTTCCCCTTCCTGAACGAATCCTGCACAAGCTCCTAGTCTTCACCTATAAAGCTCTTCACAACCTTGCTCCCCCCTACCTCTCTGCACTTATCGCCCTCCATACTCCAGCCCGTGCACTTCGCTCCTCCTCTGTCCCTTCTCTCACCCTTCCACGCCTTCCCTGCTCCCCTAAGCGCCTTCGTCCCTTCTCACTTGCTGCCCCCCATGCCTGGAACTCCCTCCCTGTCCACATCCGCCTTGCCCCCTCCCTTCATACCTTCAAATCTCTCCTTAAAACTCACCTCTTTCGCTCTGCTCTGTCTGACTCTTTATCCTGCTGAGCCACTATTCCTATACCTACGATCTGTTTACCCTTATCCTTGCCACATGGACCTGCCTGCTGTCATTCTCATCGTAACCAAGCCAAGTACGTGCACTTGAGACCTCGCATCTTCATGAATGTTAGACCCCTTGTCTCTCCCTCTGTTCCCCTTCCTATGTCTCTCCCCCAGCTCCTGTCGCTCAGATTGTAAGCCCTAGGGGCAGGGACCGTGTCTATTTTATTACTTTGTAAAGTGCCATGTACACTGCTGGCGCTATATAAATGTTTGTTAATAATAATAATAATAAACCCTTTCCTGGATTTATCTTTCATGAACTTATCAAACCCTTCTGTGCAACCATTTCAGTGCCAGGTTATACAAACATTGATGAGTTCCGTAGATTAACTGAACAAACAAAATTTGATTATTCCACTTTCTAAATCCCATAGTGTGCCCAAACCTTAACTAGTGTTTGCAGTTGTGGTCAGCCCATCTCAAAAAGGAGAGTAGAACCAGAAAATATACAGAGAAGAAGAGCAACAAATATTGGATTAGCTTCCATATGATGGGTGGCTTGAAAGATTAGGGCTGCAATCCACAAGCCATTTATTCAACAGTAAATAGTGTGGGGATTGTGACTTTAGGGCTCTTCAGTTTAGAGAGACCACAGGGAGATGGGGTGGGGATGGTGTGATAGACGTTTATAAAATTCTGAGTGAGACGAAGCAAGTAAATATAGAACTGTTATTTACCCCGTCTCATAACACCAGACACATGGGACGTCGGATGAAATTAGCTGGTAGTAGGTTTAAAACAAACAAAAGGAAGTGCTTCTTCACACAACACACAGTCCATGGAACTCATTGATGTGAGACAGTGTGCCATCAGTGTTTGTACGATCCGTTATTGAAATGGTTGCACAGAAGGGTTTGCTAAGTTCACAAAGGATAGACCCATCAAAGGCTATTTGCCATGTTGCGTCATTTTCACGTTACCAGGGAGGCAGGGAAACGTCTGGTTTCATCATTTGCCACTTTCACACATTACTAGGGAGGTAGTGAAACCTCAGTGAATGCAGTCATGGCTCTATTCTAATGGGAATTAGCGCACTTGGGAATGCCCTATTTCGCTTTTATCCCACGAGAACTACCCATCATCATAAAAGCTACATTGGGGGACTCGGTCATGCGTTGAGTGTTCTCACAGGGTAAAAGCAGAACAGCACATTCCCGAATGCACTAATTCCCATGAAAATAGAGTCATGATATGATCACAAAGTGCATTGTTTTGGTTTGCTTTTTTAAAAATCTAAACCTGATAGGGAATGCTGCAAACATTATTGAAGCTATGTTCAGACATGCCATTATCAGTAGAGTGGAAATGGGTAGTAGTTTCCTTATTCACAGGTGGTATTTGCACTTTTGGGTAGCACATCAGCTACCTTACTGACAGCTGTTGCCAGAAAAGACATTTGCATGTTTGCAGGTCTCTGGAATCCAGCCCTGGCTCTTTGTTCATTCATTTCATCCATCTTTTCCTATATCCAGTATTTCACCATCTTGCCATTTCTTTGCCACTAGCAACGTGAATGAATGAATTCTGAAGAGAGAGAGAATTACATAAAAAGCACTTCAAGATAAAGTTCAAAGGGACAGAAAAATAACCCATCAATTAAGTTTTAAAACACCAAAAAAAGCAGAAGGTTGGTGAAAAGGGCAATACAACAAACTGCAGAAGGCAAAGGTCAAAGAAAGGACAAGAAAAACCTCAAAAGGCCAGAAAAGGGGGAGAGGGCAAAAAAGGAATAAATGGAAAATGAATTCAAATTTGTGAACACCATGACCCCAATCCCAAGTGGCATCCGTGTGAGATGCTGAGGTGGGTCCCATGTGGGTCCCATGTGGCACAATGCAATCCCTATGGAGATGCGTGCAGTTTGCATGCCAGTGCATGCGTGCAGTGCACAGGGCATGGGATTGGCCCCCATTTATGGGGACCATGGCATGCCCCTGCAACAAACACATCACCAAAATAAGGTTACTCACCAGTGCCAATACTAAAGTCACCAGCAGAAGGGAAGAAAAATGGAATGGCATGGCTTTTATATTTTACCAAGGCACTGGCATCCAATCAAAAAATGTCCTCTAAGCACATGCACATTGACCAAAATAGGCGACTTGCATCCTTGAAACAACTTGAAGGGTACTGGAGTAACAAAGACAAATAGTTACAAAAATACACGATAGCAGACAAAAGTAGCTGAACAACAAGTTATCAACAAAACGACAAAAACAGCCCAACTGGAGGCCAGAAACAGATGGACAAATGAATGCCAATGAAATGATGGAAACACCACAAATGCAATACTGACATAGTCAAACAGGCAAATATATGACCTAAATTCCTGGAAACACAGAAATCGGACACCCAAACAGAGCATGGTTGGATAGTGTTCCATACCCTCTTTGTTATTGTCCAGGATGGTTTGTGTGAAGCCAATTTGATGGGTCTGCTTTTTCATTGTGAATACCCATTTCAGCTCTAATTATCAGACAGGGAGAATGTACTCTATAACCTAAACTAAATAGAAGCTTGCCCCTTACTATATGTCTTATTTCAAATATGATGTTGCTCTTTGGAATGACTAAAGTGCATGCACACTCAGTTAGATGTCACTGCAGCAGGTGCATGATGCATCCTATATAATAATTTATTCCTTCAGACATTCATCATTATCATTCCCTCTGAGAATGAAGGCAAGAGGAGATCTTATATAGAGGATTGTGGGATAGTTGGAGGAGTGGATGGGAAGACTATTTTTCCACATATTGTTCAGAACTCTTAACTACATCTTAGCTACCCATAGTTCATAGGGTCGGGGTCACTACTATGGAGTAAAGGGGTGGGGAACCTCAAGCCTCGGGGCCAAATGTGGCCCTTGCCTAGTTTTATGAAGTCCCTTGCCAGTGCCTGGATCTGGCCCCTGGATCCAGCTCATACTCCCAAGAACTGAAAAAAAATGAGCTCAGGGTAAGAGAGCAGAGATGAGAGCATGTGCACAAGTATAGGGAAACAGGGAAATGGTATTTACCCTCTCAACTAGTACTAAAACTAGGGGACACTCTGTCATGGCTGGCCGCTGGACCTGCTCTCAAGGTACCGGGGGCAACTGACCCCGGGTACAGCACAAGGGCCCAGGCCCTGCCCGCTCATCCGCTGTGGGGCCGGCTGCCCCCCTCCCGGCCTCAGGGACACAAGACATGGCGGGCACTCAGACCCCGCCGCCGCCGGACCCAGAAGAACAGACTTCCCCATCCGTCACACAGAGCAGGGGGGCAGAGCCAGCACAGCTGCGCTGCTCTCTACGCTTGCAGGCACGTTGGGGGGTGTGACCCACGCTTTAAACGCCAGCACTGCCAGACACACAGCGCCGGTGATCTGTTCCTAGACTGGTGCCCGTTGCGCAGCTAAGTACCTTGACTATTTGTAATATTGTGAATTGTGTTGTGTGTTGTGTCCCCCTGTTGGTTGTTCGTTAGCCTGGGTAAAAGGGAGTTTGGTGGGAGGTGTGGTTGTTGGTGTGTGTGTGTTCCTATTTCCCTTAAACCTTCCCTTGACTGTTTGGACCTAGAGATTGTGAGGAGCGAAAGGCGGACAAGTCAGCCTCTTCCTGGGACCTTCTTCCGTACCTGTTTGTGTGCAAGGACCCGCCCCCCCCTTCCCAGAGCGTTCCCAGGGACTCCTCTCCTTGCTCCCCACACTGTGGTCACCTCTTCCCTTTGCCCCCTGGTGTGCAAGGGTGTGTATTTGGGGGGTAGGGAGCGAGGTGGTACACTCTGGCTCAGATACCTCGGCGCCCTATGATGATAGAGGCTGAATCCCTCTGGGATTTAAGGGCTACCACTCTAACCTGGCGGGCATCCTTCCTACCTCGAGTGTTTCCCGAGTGATCTCCGGAGTAGCCAGACCTCAAGGGGAGAGTGTGTGGGGCTGCGTGTGTGTACTGTAGACCCCGTTCCCTACCATCTCCTGGGGGGGGGGTCTCCCCCTACCCCCGTGACAGACTCCATGAAACTCACAGGTGGCAGAGTAAAAACAAACATAGGAAAGTATTTTTTCACTCAGCATACAATTAGATTGTGGAATTTACTGCCAGGGGAGGTGGTCAAGGCCAGCAGCATAGCTGAGTTTAAAAGAGGTTTGGACAATTTTCTGGAAGATAGGTCCATTAGCAGCTATTAGCCAGATAGGATTGGGGAACAAAACCCTTTACTGTCGGGAGCCTGGGGATGACCCACAGGGAATGGATAGCATGGTGACCTGTTGGGTGCTTCTCCCAGGCCCCCGTGATTGGCCACTGTCTGAGACAGGATGCTGGGCTCAATGGACCATTGGTCTGACCCAGTATGGCACTTCTTATGCTCTTATGTTCTTATAGGGGACAGATTCATGGTACAACTACATGAACTGGACTCTCCTTTACATGAGGGCAATCCCTCCCAACATAGTCCTCTGGCTCCTGTCCCTGCTTTGCCAACCCTTGCTTATGGCCAGACTAGGCTTGATTGGGGAACAGGGTTTCAAGCTGTCACTGTTGGCACCAGTCAGCTGTTTGGCACTGCCCATCCACCCCAACCTATCAGAGGAGAGACTGTGGATGAGGCTGCTGTAGCTTCTGCATCCAGTCATGAGTGGGGTCTTGCATAATAGCAGCAATAATAGGCTCTGGAAGAGGTTCCAGGACTGAGCCCTGGCACAAATTAAGCCCAGACAACACCTCAACATCCCTTAGATCACATTTGAATGCTCCAATGCTGGTGTCACATCTGAACCAGCCCTGAGATGGCAAGATTTTCAAAGATAATCAACAAAATTAAGTTTCTAGTATAGCTTGAAGTGTCGTTTCTGCAGCTATGTCCCATATTCTTGGTGCATTATTTTATTAAACTAAGAATTCAACTTTCTAAGTGGAATATAATTTGATCATGGCTCATTCATGGGAGCTATATGTCCCATATTTGAAATCCTGAGTCACACAGTAGTCAATCTACTTCTACTTTGATACTGCTGGGTAATTAGATGTGTTCTTTGGACTCACTTCCTTACTTTCCCAGCCAACACCCTTCCCTGGCACTGTGGAAAAACATCTAAAAATTGATACGTCTGTCAGTCAGTTGTTATAGATTAATAGATAATGCCACACTCGTGAAAGATTAAAATGGTTTTCCAGCAAGATGATATTTTATTAGCAGAGGTAAGAACTGAACTGCACTGAATTCATTTGAATATGATAAATTAACTTCTCTTTTACAGCCCAGACACTAAATCACTCTCCATTACCGTAATGTTTCCATGAGCAGCTGTGCACTTCTTGAGGTTCCTTTGCTATACAGCAGCAGGAGCACATAGTCAGCGGGAAAAGGAAAATGATCTGATTTATGCAAAAGCACCAAGCAACTTTTGAATAGGATAGAAATCTCTCTCTAGACACAGCCAGAGATTCTCATCTGAAATAATTTGTCACATAAATCCTTCACTTTCCTGAGTTTTTGCCTTAGGGATAACATTGGGATGCAACAATTTTCAAGCCACCATGATTCATCAGAGGCTTGATGGAATTAAGGGATCTGAACTGTGCTAAGCCTGGTGGAGGGATTGTATCCAGATACAGCCATTTTAACGCAGGAGATGCCAAGTTTCCTCTCCTGTCTGATCCAGGAATCCACATTTACATATGGAGCATCCACCTCCACTGAGTCCTGTCCCCTGGTCAGCAGAAGTAGGGAACAGGTTCTTCTCCCATGCATGACTAGTCAGGATCAGTACCTCTTAGCAGGCCCCTGATTCCACCAGCCCTGTTAAGTTATGCTTTCGCTGAGGAAGATGGCTATATGGTTATAGCAGCTGCATTTGGATAACATAATGGGGAAAGACTTGGGAAGGATGGAATTGGCAGTAGTCAAGGTGGAAAATAAGTTTGACATGGAAGGATGGCAAAAGGACCAGAGAAGGAATCAGTTTTAGTGATGTTATGGATGAAGCAGGCTGGACAAGACTCTACTAGACTTGATTATTCTGATGAAATGGAACTTCATGCCAGCAGCATAAATTAAATTTGCCCTTCATCAGTGTTAACCTACCATGGAGCCACGCAGTTGGGAATCAGAGAGCCACAATCAGCTTCCTGTCAATCCCACTTTCTATCACACTTAAGCTTGGGTTCAGTGGAGAATCAAGCCCAGGGCAGTTCATTCAACCACTGAACTGGGTTACACCTTCCACAGAATAAGTCACAGGTAGAGTTGATTGGGAAAATTTCTCCTAAACTTTTCTTTTTGACAAAAATGTTAACATTTTAACCAACTAAAAATTTTCAGTCAGACAGAAATAAACATTAAAATAAAAAATCTGCGGCTAAATTTGTCCCCCCCCCCTTTTTTTTTTTTTACTAGTTTAAGACTGGTGTTGACTTAGCAAATAAATCTATTAATTTGGCATCACCCTTGTGTCTGGATTCCGTTGTCTTCCCCCAAGGGGACAGGGTTACTTGGTCTGGCCTAGGGATCCAGCACCTGGGGTTAGCGTGTCCAGCTTAATACATGGGCAGACATTCTTCCCCACCCTACTCTACCCACCAACCCCCCCCTTCTCAGTCTTCTGCCCCCTGTTATGACTCACAGCTGTGATGAACCATAGGAATAATAAGCTACCTCAGCTGTTTCCTTCTTCCGGGCAATTATGACTTCAGCAGGCGGTCTAGTGTCTCCTAGCCCCACCCATCCTGGCCATCCATACTTGGGTTGATACCTGCCAGCACTTGGCAACTGTAATTAACTGGTTTCTATGAACATAATGCTGGGATTAAGTAGCATATTGCATATGTCATGGGGCACCTAAAGTGAAAAGTGAAAACAAAATTAAAAAATGAAAACTAAAGCAACCAGTCTTTCTATGCTGCCACCCTGTTTGTTGCATCCACAGCTCACAACAATTCACTGGCAGGAAGCAGCACACAATTTTATAGGGGTCTCACACTGGTGTTGGAAATCCCTCTCAGTTCACATAAAACCCCCTGTCAAACATGCACCTTGTATAGCCCCTGTGTCCTCAGGCCATGACTTCTGCATCACCATATAGTACAGGTGAAAAACACCCCCACTTGCGACGGCTTTCTGAACTTCTTTGAGTGTCCGAACCTCATATAGGGCAACAAGCTCCCCTTTAGTCACTTCACATTCCCTGTACCCTGAAGCACTTGTTTCCCAGAAGATATTTATCTCTTTGATCTGATTGAGGCATGCTTGGTGGCCCCTTGGGTATCCTCTTGCTTTCCTTGGGACAGTGATCAGAAACAATGGCAGAGAAGGTCCAGCCTCCATTATTGACAGCCTTACTTTTAGCATCGCACAAATCTCGAAAACACTTGATCTGTTTGGATCCCACTGTCTCAGTTCATCTGGGGCTCTCACTGGTGCAGTCTGCAGAACTTGGAACTGCAGCATGGTTGCACTTTGTCTGCACTCCGCTATGCATACATAGAACCCCATTGAGTGCATGTGCCACCCTATGAGCGCATAGGTCCAAGGATGGGTCTGCCAGTTCTCTCTGTACATCTGGCCTTGTCCAAATGGCAGAAAAGGTCAGTGTATCCAAGACCCCTCAATTGCTCTGCCCAGGAGACTGTGACTGGCTGCAGCACCTGCATTTGAAATCCATTTGGCCTTGCAGGGTAATCAACCAACTGGAATGAATTTCTATGGTGTTATGACCCCTCATGCTTATTCCAAACAAAAAGTGTTACTTTTCAAAGTTAAATCATGAGTAACTTTCAACCAATGGACAATTGCGTTCTGGCCATCCCTGCTCCCACATACATTCCAAGTACAGTGACCAAGTGCAGTGGACTTACAAATCTCCCCACCTTCCATCTATCAATTAACATGCCATTGTCCCCTCCCCCACAATTAAAAATGATATGCTTTTGTGGTCCTAAAATCTGCAATATTTTGTAGATGAGTTTGCTTGTGCACTGATGGACTTCTGTCAGGAATGTCTATGCAGTTTAATTGCCATCTTTTGTATTATTTTTGTCTTGTTTATCTAATATTGTAATAGCTACGGCTTCACAATAATTTTTTTTTTAACACACATAATTGCCATCTGGCTTAACAGTGAAGGTGAACACACACACAGAAGAAGCTTGCTGAAAAGTTTTTTGCCCAATAGCTAGCCTGTAATGCCACATGACCAACAGGAGCCAATAAGAGTTCATGCATGGTGCACCACTGTTCCCCAAGCACCACATGACCAAAGCAGCCAAGTGTAGCTCACATGTGGCATGCAGTCAATCCCAGCTAGGAGTCAGCTCAGCACTTGAAGCTGTTCAAAACATTTGACGCATGGTCAGCAGAGTTCAGAGAAGTTGGAACCACAGCCATGGAGACACATGCTGAGAACTTCCTTGCACTCATTATCATGCTTCAGGGCTTCCTATCCACTGCTGAGCAGAATCTGTAAGTGATTCAACAGAGCCGAGCCTGCTGTGGTCATTGGCATGATGGTGATTGGTCAAGGCAGAGACAGACTCTTGCTCAATCTCTGTCCAGGATAATGGGACAAACCACATTACTTCTTCTTTGGCCCCGTAGACTTGCCTACCTCCAGCAACACTGGACCATGCTGGGGAGGACTGAGACAGTGCAAGGGCACCTGATGCATGCAGAGAAGTATCTGTTCGGAGATACAGCTTCACTCACTGATGTCATGCACAGGGCTGTACCCACCAAGAGGCTTGTCCAGGTGAAGGAAAAAAGCACAGACTGGTGGAAGAAGATGGTGTCCTTGTGGGGAGTCACTGAGGGATGCCCCATTGCCTTGTCCTGAAGATAGACAAAATCCTCAGGCCATGACTGGAGAAACAGAACACTGTGATGCAGTCGCCCATCCCCATAGAGAAGCACATTGCCTTTGCCATTGCCGTCTGGAAGCTCGCCACTCCAGGCTCCTGCTGCTCTGTCACCCAGCAATTTGGCATTGGAACCTCCATGGTGGGCACCATACTAGTGGAGGTTTGCACAGCGACTGTGGAAGTGCTGCTGGACCAGGTGGTACAGTTGGCTGACCCCGTGGATATGATCGAGGGCTTTCAGTGGGAGGGGTTCCCAAACTGTGTAGGGGCCATCGGTGGAAGCCATATTGCCATCATCTGCCCATCCCATAGCAAGGACTACTACCTTAACCAGAAGGGGATTTTCTCCATGGTTCTCTAGGTCGTAGTGGACCACCATGCCTATTTTGTGGATGTGCTGGCCAGGTGATCTGGGAAGAACCATAACACCTGCAACCAGAATCTCCCATGGTATCTTCCTTTGCACCCAGACTTTTGCCCACTGGGTTACTATGGCTCCCTCACCCTCAAGTGCAAGTGCATGGCCAGTGACCTCCCCACCCCTGTTTTCAAGTACACCCTTCCAGCCCCCAAAGTGACTTATTGTTATGCCGTACCACCATTCTCCATACCCCTAAACTGTCTTCCTTTCTCAGAAGAAGCATGAAAAGCATGGATTATGAAAAATTAAAGAACTTTATTAAAAAAATTAAAACTATTTCTTCTTGCACCTGCTCCTTTTAGGGTCAACTTGATGTACTTGCTTTGGTGACGGAATTGCTGGGGGGACCTTTTCCTGAACCTCTTCCCATAGATCTGGCTGTGGAGGAGAGTTCGCCTGAGGCATGATGGAATGATGGGGGGTGGGGGAGAGTGTGCCTGGCCCAGGAACTGTTCCCTGGTATGATTACAGTGCGGAGAGGGTTTGGGTGCTTTCCCTGAGGAGTGGAGTACAGGGGAACCAGGAGGGTGGTGAATGGCCAATGGAGGTTAGGAAATGATGCCCGCCCCTGAGCAACAATGCTTGTGGTCGCGGCAGCAACATGCTCAAGCAAGGAGCTCAGGAGCTGTTAAATCCTCCCTGCACTGGTGACTGCAAACCTGCAGGGGTGAGGTGAGTGTGTGGGGGACCAGGGTGGGCAGTTAGGTTCCATGTAGGGGGGCATGAACAGTCAATGGGAGTTAGGAAATGGCACCTGCATCTGAGCATCAATGCTCACTCATGGTCACGACAACAACATGCTCGAGTAGGGAGCTCTGGAGCTGAATGGACTGGGAGAGGCTGCTTTGTGTCTATGTCCACATCTCACTCATTTCCTTGCTCACCTGCTCAAACTGCTGCCAGATGCCTGTCCTCCCACTGGCGGTCAGGCGGACCTTGGCAGCAAAGGCTTTGCATTCTGCAGCATTCTGTCACACCAGGTTGCCTATGCTCCCTGGCTATGCCATTAATAGTGTTGCAGATCTTATCAGCCTGCCATATGGGCTCCCCGAGTAGCTCCCTTGCGAAATCCTCACTGCGCTGCCAATTTGCAGAACTGCAGGTCCTGGTTCCGCTGGACACTTGTGGCAGGGGGTTCCATATGCACCTGTTGCACTGGCAGACCTGTAGCAAGGCAACAAGGAAAGCCATTATTTCAGACCACTCCACACACTTTCCTGCCCTGCTGTTTCAGGCCCCTGCCTGTTCAATTTTCAGTTTGCTGCCTGCCCAAAGGGACGTAGGGATGACTCCTCGGCTATGTGACTGCTGGGGTGGTTGCTGTGGCAGGATTCCAGCACTAAGCAGTTCTCCTCCTGCAATCACTGTAGAGGAATGAAGACCATATAGAAATCAACCACTGCCATTCATGTCAGCTCCTTCCCCCGGCCACCATTTTGGCTTCTACCCCATGCCACCATCATCCATGCTTTCACTACCGCAAGGCTAGACGACTGTAATGTGCTCGACATGGAGCTACCTGTGGTGACTGTTTGGAAGCTGCAGCTGGTGCAGACTGGTCGGCTCCTTTTGGGGGTGGGTCACCGTGAGCACATTACACCGGTGCTCTATAGTCTGCACTTGCTCCCTCTAATCTTCTGGGCACAATTCAAGGTGTTGGCTTTGAATTTTAAAGCCCTAAATCGTCTGGACCCCACCTACCTGAGAGACCGCCTTTCCTTCCATGCTCAACTATGGCCTCTGCAGTCGGTCGGGAGGACACTCTTGCGGGTACCACCAGCCAATCTTGTCCATATGACAAGGGCCTGCAAGGAGGCGTTCTCGGTTGCTGCCCCGGTATTGTGGAGCTCCCTTCTGCCGGAGGTCGGTCTGAGCCCAAGCCTGGTCCTATTCTGTGCAAAACCTTTTTGTGTGTGTGTGGGGGGGGGGGGGG
>QEPC01008436.1:4957151-4985355 GCA_003113815.1 Sphenodon punctatus | reverse complement strand
GGTTAGTGGTGAGGGTGGGTTTTTCTTTGAATTAAGTTTTTAAAAGGGGTCTTATTGAATTTTGTATTTCATGTAAGCTGCCCTGAGCCTTAGAGGAAGAAATTAAATAAAATTTTAAACAAACGAACAAATAAATAAATAAATAAATAAATAAATGCCAGCCTGCCATCTTGCCATGGTTCCTTCTCCCCCACCCTCCAGCCATGGGCCCACCATGGTGTCTTTCCCCCCAGCCTTCCTGTTAGCCTGTCATGGTGTCTTCCCACCCACTCCCATGTACACATTCCCATCCTGTGAGGTGGTTACGCGGTCATTTTTTTTGCTTCTCCTCCATATTCTCCTAGCCACTTGGCAACACAATAAAGAATAACAAACATAGTTAGATTATAATAAATGGAAGTCTTTATGATGCATGGCATACATATGTGTAATGCAACACCGCCCCCCCCCCATGCTTTAACTTACCATTCTTCTCTGCCTCCACTGGCTCCTCAACAAACGTGGTATCCTTGTCCTTCGTGCCCTTGACCAGAAATTAAAGTTTTCTCTGAGGTTGTTGAAAATTACTTTTTTCATGCAGCAGGTAATGAAACTGAGCAAAGATCATCATTCTAGTTTACAAGATCAGCAGCCTTTTCAAAGTACGCCATGTCCCTTTCAATTGTGTCACAGTTGACTGAATGCTTCATTGTATAAATTCATTGGTAATTACACTTTTTTTAGTTGGTGAATTGTGTAAGAACTGATCTGCTTTTCTGAGAATGCTTGTTATTTGTAACCATTCACTGAACAGACGTAGATAAACCATTCTCAGAATCTGCATGAAGTCACCCAAAGCACATGGGGATCTTTTTGCTTCCTCTTGGTTAGGTGGTCATTTTTGAACAAGAAAATAAAAAAACCCTTTTTTTGCCAGTACTGCTTGCATACTCTCCTTGCAAATAGATGCATGTTGAAAGAACAGCAGACATTTTTAAAAAGTTCAAACCAAAACAACAACTATTAGGAAAAAACCCTCGTCAACCTAGATGGCTGAGAATGGGAGCTGATTACGGGAACAAATTTAGGTGACTTCAACAAAGCTTTGGAATAAAAAAAAAGCATCTATGCAATCAGTTTTGAGGTCAATTCTTTTCCAAGTCTCACACATAAGTAGTAAAAGACACAGATTACCACTAGAGGGCTCCCTCTTACTTAAAATGAAAAAAGCATGATTCTTGAATGAGAAACAGACTGTAGTGAGGCTTCCAAATATATTAGATATTAAAAATGTGGGTTCCTCAAGAGTCTCAAATATTCAACAGTTGGATAAAAATGAACTAAATGTATCAATTTCAAAATAAATTTTGAAGCAATCTCTGGTTCAAATTATCAAGTGCTAGTAATCTTGCAGTCTCCTGAAATGTGTTGCGTTTGAAAGAACTGAAATGAGCAATGGGTGGAGGATGGTACCACCCACTGTGGGTTTTCATTTTATACAGGTTTGGGGGGCTGGCTGTATTCTGTAAAGAATATTGTCGTTTGTTATGTGTCCTTTAAAATAAAATAAAAAAAGAAAAAAAAAGAAAGAAAGAACTGAGATGAGCATCAGACAGAAGAGGAAGAATTTCAGCCACCTGCGGCTGCACCTTCAACAAATCTTTGACGCCCCACAATATAATCAAACAGTATCCTCATGCATCACTGAAGTATCTATTGACATCTCAGGACCATATCCTGGCTTCAGTTACACATGGTTTTTATTAGTATTGCAAGGATAGCAGTGGGGAGAGAATTTAACACTTCATGGACCAGATTTTCAGAATAGCTCACCCTACTAAGTGTATTTGAGTTGAGCTCTTTTAAAATCTGACTCTACCTGCTCAAATTCCATCTGAAAACACTTTTATCTACAAATGCAAATGAATATATAGATCTAAAGTTACACAGGCATCTGTCTTGTCTACAGCATTCTTGCCACACTAGCTACTCCCAGTCCTCTGTACATGTCGTAATTTAAGATGAAGGCCTAGAGCATGCAGCCCCTGTGACTCCACACATGCCAGGAGTCTGCCTGTACTGGGGAATCTGTAAGGGTGGAGCTTTTGAGACTGGGTTCACCACTACTGAAAAACGTGTCAGATAAGACTATGACTTGAAATAAAGCAACAAGCGAACATTTTAGGAAGGCACCGATTCTTATTATCTTTGCCTTGAGGAAAATATGGTGGTGGTTGTCACTAAGCCTGGGTTGCCGAGAGGCCGAATTACCTCCCCCTCCCCCCGGAACACATTGCCAGGGAATGTTGGGAAGGCCAGTAGCACAACTGCTTTCAAAAAAGGAGAGAATTAATTCTTAGAGGATAGGTCTATAAATAGCTATTAGTCATTTGTCAGTTGGTCAAGGGTTGAGATCTCTGACTGTTGGGGTTGGGAATGAATAACAGGAAATGGATTACTCCACTATGACCTGTTGTGCATTTCTCTAAAGAAACTGAAGCTGGCCACGGTTGGAAACAATATGCTTGGGCTAAGTGGATGATTTGTCTGACTCAGCGTGGTACTTCTTATGTTATGTAAGATGTAGTTGTTTGTAGCTGATTGCAGAATGCACCTCCACTGCTCAATAAAAGTTACCCGTTTCAGAGTGAATGAAGAAATGCCCAGTTTTAGAGACAGAACTCACCTTTGCCTATAGAAGGACTGCAGAATGAAGCCCTCACTTGAAACAATCAGTGGGTGAAAACAGGCGCAATGCGGGCCTGCTACAGCCTGCCTTGGACTGGGGACTCATTGTCACATGAGTTTCCGGGCCAACAGATGTGGGCCGACTGCTGCCCTGGTCTGGGTAGGTGGCTGGCCCGGATGTGATCCCCAGAAGATCCCAGGCCCATAGTCCAGGCTAAGGGTGCTTTTATACAATCCCGCTCACAAGCGGGATCGTAAAGTGCCGGCATATTCCCCCTGCCTTCCGCTGTACGCCGTGTCTGATGATCAGAAGATCATCAGACACAGAGTTGAGGCTTTGTGCGCATGTGCGCCCTTCTGTACATGCGCACTGGGCCAAAAACCCCGGAAGTGCGGCGTAAAGCCGGCACTTCAGGGATCCGCGTCGGAGGGGGCAGGATCACCTGCTCGGTCTGACGTGGGGGAAGATCCAAGCTAGACTTTTAAACGAGTGCCAAGAAATGCGGCTGATCAAAGGAACAGCTGCGTTTCTTGTCTCGTTTAAAAGCGCCCTCAGAGTTGACCAGCTGGGCCAATGCGGGCCATAATGGGCCTGTGCATCTGTTCCCACCGTTGTCCCCTGCTGGGGATTGGGGGCTGCCATGGCTGGCCACCATGGCTGCCCATGATTGGTCGCCATGGCTTCCCATCATGGCAGGTGCTGGAGGCGTGCTGGGATGGGGCCACCTGCTTGCACGTTTGTTCCAGGGGTGTGGCAAGGGGAGGGCTCACTGGCCAGCCCGATCAGGCATATGTCTGTTTAGTGCCCCGACATGACCTGACCAGGAGCAGAACCCCTCCCAGAACATGTAGTTGGCGCACCGACTGTACATTTATTTTCACGCATTGTCTCTTGTATAAGCCTTAATAGGTGGTTATGTTTCCATCAGACATTTGTACTGGAAACAAGATACTGTTACATGGGAGAACTGGAATGACAAAGGAAGTCTAAGTTAGTTCAATATTTTCCTGGGATTGACAGGTTTAACACCACAAAGATCTATTTTATAATGGGGCAGCAATGAGGCTTGGAAATACAAAGGATGTTGTAGTCTCTCAAATATCAATGTTTTACAAAATAATAAGCAGTTCAAAATGAGCTTCAGACATTTTGTTTATTTTTCAGACTAAGTGCTTTAGGGTACACAGTACACACTACATTTTCGTTATTGTGCTTTCCTTCTTTTTATCTCCGAGGCCTTTTAATCCTCTCAGTTGATATGAATGTACACTAAAACAGTTTATTCTAGGGCTGAACGAGAAAGAAAAATATTCCTTGTGAGGAAACTCACAATTACAAGGACTGGGACTGAGATCTTGTGAGATCTTAATCCCAGAGCGAGTTCTCGGGTAAGGGTGTGTGGGGGAAATGTCAATGTGAAAAATGGCCATTGTCCTTAACCAAAATGGCAGCAATAGTGTCAGCACTAATTTGGTTAAGGGCAGTAGCCATTTTGTGCATGCGCAAAACAGTCCAGTGGCCATTTTGTGCAATGCGCTGGTCTGTTTTGTACATGTGCAAAATTGCCTCTGCTCTTAACAAAAATGGTGGTTTTGCCACCATTTTGTTTAAGGGCAGCAACCAGTTTTACACAGTCCAGCGGCAATTTTGCACATGTGCAATGATTTTTTCCCCCTTGCTGAGAACTTGAGAAAAAAGTCCCAGTTCACAGTTCATCTCAGACAAGCTAAGAACTGGTATTTCGATAAGGAGTGAGAGAAACGTGATGATGTGTTTTAGTCCTAGTTTATTCCTTTATTAGTCTGAGTTTCAGAGTATTTAAAATATTTAACCTCAGTTGCTGTTTTTTTAGTTCTCATAATCTTATCTATGCTTAATCAATTCTTTGGTTAGATGCAGAGATGTACAAAAAGTGGAATGTCAAGGGGGCCTGTGTGCAGTCATATTGTTTAGAAAATTGATGATATCCAGATTCCAGGCAGACTTTCAGCTCCTGGACTGTGGCCCTTTCTTTCTCATTTGGATCTGGCCACCATCATCCATGATTTTATCACCTCGAGGCTAGATTACTGCAATGTGCTCTGGGTGAGGCTACCCTTGATGACTTTTTGGGAGTTGCAGCAGAGTCCTGGCTACTTCCAGGGTTGAGTCACTGTGAACACATTACGCTTATGCTTCAAAGTCTCCAGTGGCTACCAATAGCTTTCTAGGCACAATTCTAGGTGCTGTTTTTGACTTTTAAAGCCCTAAAGAGCCTGGGTCCCACATATCTGAAAGACCACCTCTCTTGCTATGTTCCATCATGATCCTCGAGGTCATCCAGGAGTGCTCTCTTGTGGATACCACCTGCTAATTCAGGTCCACACAACAAGGGCATGCAGAGAGGCAGTCTTGGTTGCTGCCCCAGTGCTGTGGAGCTCCATTCCTCAGAGATTCATCAGAGATGGAGCCTGAGCATCTTCTGGAGGCAATCTAAGACCTTTCTTTTTAGTCAAGGGTTTGGCAGGCTGGAACAGGTGTTGGAGGTAGGGGGTTTAAGGGGATTTTTACATGTTTTATGTGTCTTTACATGCTGTAAGATACCTTGTGCCTTAGGGAAAGGGGCAGGGTATAAAGCAAACAAACAAACAAATAAAAATAATAATCTGCCAACTGCCCAGCTGTCCCAGTCCTTGAAAGAACTCTCCCAGTAGCAGCTGAGAGAAAAACAGCAAGAATGCACAATTTACTATTGTGCATATTCCTCTGCCTGGAGTGATTGCTCCTCTTCTTCTGATTCAGAGCATCTGTGGTCAGCAGTGGCAGAGAACATACTGCACAGCTATTCCTTGGCCCATGACCCGGCCTGGCAGCACTCTAGGAGATCTGTTCACTACCTGTGAATTCACCACTTCTCATGGTTTGACCCTGACCCATTTTGACCTATGGGAATTTCCCGGTGAAACCACGAGAGGTGGCAACCCACCCTGCCTGGGAGTACCTGGGCTGGAGATCTATAGGATGGGAGGAGGGGATGAATGTGGACTCTTGGAGTGTTTTGGAGTGTTGGAAAAGGGTGCAGTGGATTGGGTTGGGGAGCATTTCACTGTTTCACATGGCTCCAACATCGTAAATATTTCTAAAGGCAAATAGGCCCCAGTATTTAATAAAGAAATGATTGGTTAACAACATACAATGACTACCATGTCATTCATTATCTTACCAAAAACAGCAGATCTTTTGTTGGAGGAAAGAAATGATGAGTGTAGCCTGGTAAATTGCACTCCCTGGAATTGACTTGTTTAGTTTATATACACAATAGGTTTGAGATGTTAGTGATGCGTTCACTTTAATAGCTGACAGCATAAAAAGACTTCTTATCCGGATGAACCTTCGATTACACTTATTATTTTTGCTGAAGTATAAGGTGAAAGGCACTTTGCAAGAACAGCATGACCCGAACTTAAGTACCTTTGAGTGCAAAGAACAAGAACTACAGGTAAAGAACACATGATTCTGTTCTACAGTCCTATTGAAAGAGCAGGTGGTCGTGTCACTCATTTTTATTGTTTTCTTCTCTGTGTCAAAACATGGTTAGCTAAGGGCTAATTGTGAACACATGCAAGAGAAACTCATCTTAGACTCCAGAGATGGATATCGGGGTTGGGTCTAGTTGTGTGGGAGTGAGCAGGGCTGCGCGTTTGCTCGTGTCTTTTCTTATTATACTGCTTGTGTGCCATTTTGGGCACCACACTTTATAAGAAAGATGTATACAAATTAGAGAAGCTTCAGAAGATCAATAAATATAATAAATGGAGACAAAAGAATTCAGATGATGAGTTCAATCCTTCCAGGGGCATAGCTAGCTTGGAATGAGCCCTCCCAGATCCCCTCCTAGCAGCAGGGGATGCAGCTCTACCAGGCTTGTGGCCCCCAGTGCGACTTTCCACCTGTTGTTATTATATGCCCTTGAATCGTCCATCCATTTAAATCAATGGCTCAGCTCCCACTGAATTGAATGGATGGAGGACTGCGCACAATCTTTCTTGGACCTACTTTGTTGGTGAGAGTTGCAACTCACAAGCTTTCAAGCTACACAAAACTCTTCTTCAGGCATCTAGAAAGTCAGAACTACAGAACAAGCAATGCTGTCTAGGTTATATTTCAGGAGTGGGCAACGTTCCCAAGCCCAAGAGAGACATACCAACATTTTCATAAGATCGAGAGTCAGTCACAAGACACGTTACATCAACTGTGGCTTCCCTTGATATTGGGGGCAGTGCAGCATGGATTCCCACAACTCCCCTACCTTTCCTTCACATCAAAGCTCTGGCTCCCAGGTGGGCTGATGGATCTGGGCAGTAGCAACAGAGGTACTACAGGGCATCCCACCCCCCTGTTCTCATGACCCTCGGGAGACTCTGGGGACAGAAATGGTGGCTCAGCTTCTCTTGCACCTGAGGGAGCCACATGATATGCTCCCAGGCTGTCACTTCTGACAAGAGCTTCAGTATAGGTGCCTGAGAGGTGCATGCAATTTTCCCACCTCTGTTATATATATTACCAATCACTTGGGAGAGAACTGTTTCGTGAAAAGTTGTAAAAAAGAAAAGAAAAAAGGTAATTAGCAGTTGAAATCATTTAAATATCATGAAGGGAAAACAGCATGTATAGGTGTGTGAGCAGCAGGCTCCGCCTGTAACATATACATTTATATAGTGACTTTGAAGCTCAAATCTTTATTTAGTCAATGGTTAGGCATATTTGGCATTCAATATGAATATCCAACTTCTCTAGGTGAGAATGTGCAAGCTTTTGGACCAGATGGGCCATTCCTCAGGCATGCAAGAAGTCAGAACTATGGATTGTCCCACATTTTGCTCAGTCTATAATTTTGACTGGTTTACATGCCTGTTTTACATGCCTGAGGAAAGGCCCTGTGTGGCCCAAACGCTTGCATACTCTCACCAGAAGAAGTCTCCAGTTATTAACAAAATTAAGGGTTCTATGACACAAAGGAGAACAGGGAAGACCTATGCTGCCTTCCTCTGCAGTCAGCTGGTTGTGAGAAGGGATCTGCAGTGCAAGCAAATCCATGCAAAGCAATCCTGCCAGTGTGCTATAAACCCACTTCATTAAGGTTGCCATATATGCACATTTTAAGAGGGCACGTACAGGTTGCAGGGCTGTATTGGAACCAATGTATTGGAGTCAATACAGCCCTGCAACCTGTATTCTCATTAGTGCCCTCTAAAATTTGCATCTATGGCAACCCTAACCATCACACAACTAACTGTGAGGGAAGGCAAAATGGGCTGTGCCCTATTTCCTTCCACACTCTCAGACAGTTGTGTGAAAGAGCCTCAAGCTGACACTTTGTCCTCATGGTTTTCTTGGGGGGTTCACAAACAAAAGCCGCACAAGAAACAGCTATATAGATGAGCTCCATCTCTGTGTCCGACTGGGCACCTTTTAGACTGCAAGCTCCCTGAAGAAGGGATTTCTGTTATATCTGTCCATTATGCAATAGCAAGAACATATAAATTCTTCATTCTACTGAAACTGCTCTCGCTAAGATCACCAATGATCTTCTGGTGGCTAAATCTAAACATCTCTATTCCATTCTTGTCCTCCTTGATCTTTCTGCTGCCTTCGATACTGTTGACCACTCACTCTTGCTGGATTCCCTTCACTCCCTTGGCTTTTGTGGCTCTGTCCATAACTGGTTCTCCTCCTACCTCTCTGACCGCTCCTTTAATGTGTCTCTCTCCAACTCCGCCTCCTCCTCCTTCCCCCTCTCAGTTGGTGTTCCTCAAGGCTCTGTTCTTGGCCCTCTCCTCTTCTCGATCTATACCTCATCCTTAGGCAAACTCATTGCCTCCCATGGCTTCCAATACCACCTCTATGCTGATGACACTCAACTCTATCTCTCTACTCCCTCTCTCTCTCCCTCTGTTCAAGCTCGTCTCATCAACTGTCTCTCTGACATCTCTACCTGGATGTCTCAACGTCAACTCAAACTCAACATGGCTAAAACTGAACTCCTTATCTTCCCCCCTCATCCTTCCTCTCCTTCCTCACTGTCAATAACTATTGATGGAGTCACCATCCTGCCTGTCCCCCAAGCCCGTAGCCTAGGCTTCATCTTTGACTCACCCCTTTCTTTTAAACCCTACATTGACTCTGTTGCTAAATCCTGTCGCTTCTCCCTCCATAACATTGCTAAGATTCGCCCTTTTCTCTCTGTCTCGTCTGCCAAAACTCTTGTTCATGCTCTGGTCATCTCTCGCCTCGATTACTGTAACCTCCTTCTCACTGGCCTTCCCCGGTCTCACCTTTCTCCCCTCATCTCTGTCCAAAACTCTGCTGCCAGGGTCATCTACCTCGCCAGTCGCTTCGACCATGTGCAGCCCCTCCTCTCTTCGCTTCACTGGCTTCCCCTTCCTGAACGAATCCTGCACAAGCTCCTAGTCTTCACCTATAAAGCTCTTCACAACCTTGCTCCCCCCTACCTCTCTGCACTTATCGCCCTCCATACTCCAGCCCGTGCACTTCGCTCCTCCTCTGTCCCTTCTCTCACCCTTCCACGCCTTCCCTGCTCCCCTAAGCGCCTTCGTCCCTTCTCACTTGCTGCCCCCCATGCCTGGAACTCCCTCCCTGTCCACATCCGCCTTGCCCCCTCCCTTCATACCTTCAAATCTCTCCTTAAAACTCACCTCTTTCGCTCTGCTCTGTCTGACTCTTTATCCTGCTGAGCCACTATTCCTATACCTACGATCGGTTTACCCTTATCCTTGCAACATGGACCTGCCTGCTGTCATTCTCATCGTAACCAAGCCAAGTACGTGCACTTGAGACCTCGCATCTTCATGAATGTTAGACCCCTTGTCTCTCCCTCTGTTCCCCTTCCTAAGTCTCTCCCCCAGCTCCTGTCTCTCAGATTGTAAGCCCTAGGGGCAGGGACCGTGTCTATTTTATTACTTTGTAAAGTGCCAGGTACACTGCTGGCGCTATATAAATGTTTGTTAATAATAATAATAATAATAATAAATTATATTTGTACATTATACATCATCACAAACGTTGCTGTCACGCAGGAAACAGGAACTGGCCCTATTTACTGAAGGTGCCTCATGTTTTTTATTATATGCATAACAACAGTGTGCGTCACCCACAAGACGGCAGCTGTAATTTTGAATCAACTTGTTTTCCACTAACATTAAACAAGTGCAGTTCTTTCATGGGAAATTGTG
This sequence comes from Sphenodon punctatus, assembly GCA_003113815.1. Lineage (NCBI taxonomy): Eukaryota > Metazoa > Chordata > Lepidosauria > Sphenodontia > Sphenodontidae > Sphenodon > Sphenodon punctatus. Next base: position 4,975,455 of record QEPC01008436.1, on the reverse strand, counting down.
CCTTTTTTCTGCAGCAGTCTTGCTGCTAATGGATCTTTTTGCTGCTGCTTCTGGGCAGTATATCATGGTAGTCACAGATGGTTGGCTGGTTAGTTATTGCTTCAGCAATATGTTTAGTTATTATGTTAGTTAATGAGCAATATGAATCAGTTGCTGTACAAATTTACTATAATATACAGATGCTTGTAACGACCTGTTGATGTATCACCCAGATCTATGATGACCTCTACCTTGATTGTGAAATGTATCTATATTAAAATTATATAAATCGCACAACCACAACTTTCTCCTTATTGATTCCGTAAATACATGTTATCTTCACTAAATATCATGCTTACTATCAGAGTTGTTTTGATTATTATTTATAGTTGCAGCTATTGGCTGTGAACACAGCCAGGATTCCATTGTGACAGCTGCTAGGTGAAGAAGGGTGAGTGGACCCATTAAGGGACAAAAGACCTTCCCCTGCTTCAGAGGTTTCCTTTTCCTTTCCTAATTGGCTCAATGGGTGCTTTTAGACCCAGAGAGCATCCATGCCTCTGCTCTCACCTCCAGGTGGCCCATCCATCTAAAGGCAGGCTTCCAGATGTGCAGGTGGAGCAGAGGCAGAACAGGCTGTCCCTGCTCTGCTCTCTCTCTCTGCTTGTGGTGCTCTGGGGCATCCTGGCGCACAGCCAGCAGAGTGGACTGCCAAACCTGGAGCACCTGCCTGAGGCGGAGCTGCTGTCTGTCTGCTCGGTAGTGTTAGACAGACAGGCTACCTGGCCAGGCCGCACCCCCGAAGCCGAGGGAAAGCAACACCTGGCAGGGCCAACCACCTGGATACCCTCCCCGGACCCAGCAGCGCAAGCGCCGCTCCTGCAGAGGCGGGGGATTCCCCCCCACTGCAGCAACACGTACCTGACGCAGGAAGGGATTCCCGGCTGTAGTGCAGCCCAGGGGCGGGGCCGACAACGTTGCGCCGCTCCCAGCGTCTCCAGGCATGCCACGGGGGTGTGGCCAGCAGTACAAATGCCGGCGCTGTGAAGCACACAGCGCCGGTGATCCGAGAGACTGGCCCCCTGGTTTGAGCGTTGTTTGCAGCATCCTTTTGTCCCGATCCTCCTGCCTTGTGCGAACTCCTTTCCCTCCTGCCGTTCATCCTTGCGGAAGCGTGTGGAGTGTGCTGGCCAGCCTGCTGGGTGAGTGTGTTCCTTCCCTTACTTTCCCCGGAAGCGTAAATGAGAGAGAGAGTTAGAGGGAGTGTCAGTGTGCAAGCCCCCCTCCCCTCCGGGGGTTCGACCCTTCCACTGTCCACAGCGTGAGTTACCTTTTCCTGCACTTGAGTCCTGGGCTCCCTATTTCCCCCCAACCTCACTGTGGGCACTAGTTTACCCCTTCCTTGTGGTGTGGATTGTGTATTTTGAGTGGTTGAACGGTGGGGCAGGGCATTCCAGTGTATCTGCTCGGCGCCCTATGATGATAAGGGCCTGATCTCTATTGAGATTCAGTGACCTAACCACTATCCTGACGGGCATCCTACCTTCCCTCCGGGAACTTGCCAGCAGCACTGTGAGTGGCCCGTGTCTCATGCCACCAACGCCCTGCTTGCTTCCTTCGGGAAATCTCTCTTCCCTCCCCGTGAAAGCGGGTATCCCCCCCCCCACCTGACAGAATCACCGGCCTAACCCTCCTGGGTAGCAGGAAGTTCCCAGGATGGATGTGGCTAGGGAATTTGGGGAACTGGTATGGGCGGTGCAATCCCTCACAATGGAAACGAGGGACGTCAAAGCCAAACAGGCAGAACTGGAGGTGGCCGTCCTGGCTAATGCCAGGGCCCAGGGCGCTGCTGACCCGCTTCCACCCATCCTGGCACCACCACAACCAGCTGCCAATCTTGAGGCAGCGGCAAGTACCCCCAGAGAGCCTAAAGGACCCAGGGTGGAAAATTTTCTAGGGGACCGGCGCCTGTTCCAAGGATTCATGGTCCTCTGTGAATTAACCTTCACTGTCCAACCCAAGACTTACTCCACCAATAACTTACTCCACCGGTAGCCTATGTTATCGGGAATCTAGGTGGACTGGGCTACTACCTTACTTAAGGGCAAAAGTCCCCTTCTAGCAGACTATGAGGGATTTATCAAACAGTTTGTCTTCCTGTTCGACCACCCTCATCAGATTAAGGATGCCCAAACCCAGATCATGGCCATCAAACAGGGCAAACGAAACTTCTAAGAGTATATTACTCAGTTTCAACAGCTGGCCCTCGAACTTCTCTGGCCAGAAGAAGTTTTGTGTGTTCTTTTCCAACGCGGCCTTAATGACGAAATAAAAGACCAATTGGGGGCTACCTTCAGCTCCAACGAGCCTGTCGTAACGCCATTACCAGCAGAATACCAGGACTACTCCGATGTCTTCAGCAAACAGGCCGCCGCTGCACTGCCTCCTCATAGAGCCTATGACTGTCCTATTGATCTTCAACCAGGGATGGAACTGCCCTTTGGATGCATTTATTTGCTATCGAATCCTGAATTAGAAATGCTTTGAAAATATATTGATGAGTCTTTAGCCCAAGGAACCATTTGTCTTCCCCTGCAGGCGCCCCTATTTTTTTTGTTCCAAAGAAGGAAGGAGGATTGCGACCCTGCAGCGACTATCGAGGCCTCAATGCAGTGACCATCAAAAACCGGTATCCTCTACCTCTAATTCAGGAACACTTGAACCGACTCCAGGGGGGGTCAAAGTTGGATCTGCGTGGTGCCTACAACTTGGTAAGAGTTCGTGAAGGGGATGAGTGGAAGACTGCTGTCCACACTCGTTATGGGCATTTTGAATACCTCGTCATGCCATTTGGACTGGCCAATGTACCAGCGACATTCCAGCATTTCATCATTGATATATTACGGGATCTTCTCGATATTTGTGTCATTGTGTACCTCGATGACATTCTTATATTCTCCCCTGACCTGCCCCAGTACATAGAACATGTACGCAGTGGATTGCAATGGCTCCGCTCTCATCAGCTATACTGTAAGTTGGAGAAGTGCGCTTTCCACCTGATGTCTGTGGCAAAATGCCCTTGCCCTGACACAAACCCCCTCTGACCCCCCTTAGCTGAAACTGCCAGCTTGACTCAGCCAACGCCCAGGCCGCAGCAAGCACATGTTTAGGACTTCCTCATTCCTGGAATTCCTAAGGGGGGGAGGAACTCTAAACCTGAGACAGGTGACGTAGGATGAGCGAATCCTAGAAGGAGAGGGGCTTCTGGGTTAAAGTCAGCTGGCCCTCCTGGACAAATGAGAACGAAGGTCAAGGATGCCTTAAAAGGACCAGCACAGGCACGCACTCTCTCTCTCTCTCTCTCTCTCTCTGGACTAACTGAACTGCTGTGTGGCTGGGGTCCTTCCTGCATAGGGCACCCACATGGCCTGGATGGCTTAACAGCAACTGTGGCCAGGCCAGAAGAAGAACTTGGACCCCATAGGAAAACCATCCCCTATGGAGAATTGATCAGCACCCCTGTGAGTACTGCTAGTTACAGTTATAAGAAGATGCTTTCTAAATGGGCTACCATGTCCACAGGTCTGACTGATTGCTCAAAGGGTTATTACCCCTACTTCTATGCTTTTATTCCTTTTTGTCTTATGTACCAGTAAAGACTAAGTTTTCTTTTTACCCTACTGGGTGTGTGTGTGTGTTATTGGCTGCACAATAAACGCCTCCTTTGGCCCAGGTGGCCAAGCCTCGCTACTAAGGCTTAGAAGGGGAAAATCTACCTATTTGGCTAGGGGCCAACAGCTTTGGGAACCAAGGGAAGCCTCCTGTGGGTAGCTCTGAGGATCTGCCTCCAACACAGTGGAGGAAATCCCAGGAACAGAGTGTCAGGAAAGGGGAGTGCTTTTGGGAAGCTGTGAGGCTTATGCCTTTTGGGGTTCACATGTCTTGGGTGGTGTGAATGCCCTCTGAATTATACCCAAGTGGTGGCAGTGGAATACTAAGGGTTTTGGTTTTTTTTCCAGCTGTGGGAACCCCTGGTCAGAGATTTGGAGAAACACAGTGAGGTGGGTGTCTCAGCTGTATAGCACCCCTTACTGGCATTTCACCACAATGTCCATTGACTTCTTGGGGTTTATCATCACCCTTGCAGGCATTCGGATGGATCCGCGCAAACTTGAAGCTATCCAACAGTGGCCCCCTCCCAAGGCAGTCAAACCCCTACAGCACTTTCTCGGTAGTATGAATTACTACCGGCAATACATACCCAACTATGCAGAAATCACTACACCTCTTACCCACCTCCTGAAAAAGAATCAACCCTACTCCTGGGGGCCACAGCAACAGCACAGTTTTGCCATGTTGGCGCCCTTGCTGCAACACCCAGATTTCCAACTGCCCTTCCAAGTAGAGGTGGATGCCTCCAACAAGGCGATTGGAGCCGTCCTGTCCCAAGAAGAACCTTTGCATCATCAAATGCTGCCCTGTGCATATTATTCACATCAACTGACCGCAGCTGAAAGAAATTATACTATCTTTGACAGGGAGCTGCTAGCAATCATTGCCCAGAGTGCTACTAGGGCCCAGAGAGCCCACCACACCCACAGGAATTCCCTGTCCCAGCTCAGGGCCCTGTGGGTGTCCGGGGCGGCCTGGCAGGCCCTCCTCCATGGCTGGGAGAGGGGCACATTGCTCTGCCAAGGCAGCCAGGCACCTCCAATGGTGGAGGGAGACCATGGGGCATGCAGCCCTGCTCGTTATGCCCATTGACAAGTGAGTATGGTCCACAGAGCGGGCACAGGGGTGATGGTTCCAGGCACTGGCTTAGTGGGATGAGGCCGCCTGGAGGGCGCACTTTCGGATGGACTCGTGGAGTGGACTTTCGGATGGACTACTGTGACTCGCGGAGCTGTTAACACCCTGGCTGGAGTGGCAGCACACCACGTGGACCCCCATCCTCATGACCCAGCGGGTGGCCATCGGGGTCTGGGCACGAGCAACTCCCAACTCCTGCCGGTCTGTTTCGCAGCACTTCGGCGTCGGGGTGAACACCATTGCCGGGATCCTGAGGGATGTCTGCGAGGCTGTGGAGGGAGAGCTCCTGGACCGAGCGATCCAGCTGGTGGACCAGGCGGCCGTGATGGCTGACTTTATGGCTGAAGGGTTCCCCAACTGCATTGGCACTGTGGACAGCACCCACATAGAGATCCTCTGCTCCTCCACTGGGGAGGCTGTGGAATATGTCAACAGACACGGATACCACTCCCTGCAGCTGCAGGCTGTAGTGGACCACTGGGGACAGTTCATAGACATCTTCATGGGCAACTCTGGGCACAGCTATGATACCTGGATCATATGACCATCTAACCCTTTTATGCCCGGATGTACCGCGGGGACTTCGTGGACATGGAAATGACCCGGATCGAGGGGGTGATGATGCCCCCTTGTATCCTGGGGGACCTGGCCTATCCCCTCACCCGGTGACTGATGAAGGCATACCTGGTTGCCCGGAACCCTGTGGAAGAACTCTACAATACCTGCCTATGTGCAAGCAGGACCATGGTTGAGAGGGCCTTCGGGGCCCTCAAGCTACACTGGAGGAGCCTCACGGGTCGGCTGGACCACACGGTGGAAACCTCGGCCCTGATGATTGGAGCCTGCTGTGCACTGCACAACATGTGCGAGACTGAGGGGGCAGCCCTTGACTACCCATCGCCCTCCCGACCCTGTGCCCCTGTATGTGAATGTGGAGAACCCGCGGGAGTACTGATACTCCAAGCACATCCGTGCTTCCCTGGCCAGGCGGATCAGCCGGGAGGCCGAGGCATGAGGTGCACCCCCCCATCTCCACCACCCTGGGACTCCCACCAGCACTGTGGGCGGGTCCCTGTATGGCCACCTGCCCGCCCACAGGCCTGGGCCCATGAACTGACCCATGGAAGCAATAGTGGTGCCCAAACTTTTACTTTCACACACAGTTATATGTGCCCCCACTACCACCATGACCACCCACCTCCCAGTGCTGTGCTCCCCCCACTCAGACCACCCTCCCCCATCCCCCCCATCCCCCATGTCTCCGGGGCCACCCCCTCGGTCGCACTGTGGTCACCATGGAGCTCTGGGGTCTCCCCTCCCCCCCGCTGCCCGTGTCCCTAACTGTGTCCTGGGAGTCCTCGGTGTCCTGACGGGAGGGCAGTGGTGGGAGGGCAGGCAGGACCAGGGCCAGAGGCGCCCCCTGGGTGGCTGCTACCTCTGGAGGCCTACAGGGACCGGTAGGTGGATGAGCGGACCCAGCGGGCATGCCGGCAGCTGGGGTGGTGGCAGCAGTGGTGGGGGCGCTGAGGGGCCTGGCGTCAGGGCCTGGGTGGGCAGGGTGCCCGGTGGGGTGGCTGCCATCACATAGGCACTCATGGTGCCGGCGTGAAGGAGCAGGGAAGTGCTGATGTCTTGCGAGCGGTCCATCTTTGCTGAATGCTCCCGCACCATACTGTCGATGGCCTGCTCCAGCTGCCCAAATGCCTCTACCTTCCTGCTATGCTCCTGATGCTCCCACCTCTGCTCCACCCGCACCTCCACCTGGAGCCGCCGGTCCCTTGCCTCTACTTGTTGCAGGGAGTGTTCCGTGGCCGCCTCCATGCGATCGATGGCTGTGATCATCCACTCACCCTGCTCTGTGGTAGAGCGTACAATGTCCTCTGCCTGCTCTTCCCTCCGGTGCCATACCCATGCCTGGTGTTCTCTCATTCATTGCACCAGGGGCATGGGCCCAGCTTGCTGGTGCCCCTCGGGTTGTCCTGTTGGGTACACAATAGGTGCTGGTTAGGTGCCCTGGCCGGCCACCCCCTGTCCCGTGGCACATCTGCGGGGTCTTGCCCCCCCTGCATTGGTGGCTGGTGCTCTCCCCCCGTGCCCTTCCCCCCCTTGGCATTGTGCCTCACCGGGGACCCCTGGCTGCTCCCAGGGATGCTAGCTGCCTTCCTTGTCACCCGTATGTTGACTGTGCCAGGGCGTGTCATGCCCTGTGGGAATATGGAAGGGGTTGGGTGGGGGTGGGCTAAACGTTTCCCCCAGCGGCCCCCCGTCCCCCCTTCCTGTGTTCTGGGGTGGCTGGGGTGGCTGGGGGTGACCCCGTGCCTGATGTGTCCCCCTCCCCCCCTTGACTGTTCCCCCCAGTCCGGGCCCCCTCCCACCCATGTCCTTACCCTCGATGTCTATCTCAGAGTTTTCTGAGGCCAGTCCCTCAGTGTTGCTGCGATCCCCCTGTGTCCACTGACTGAGGGTGACCAGTATGCCAGCTTCAGAGTCTTCCAGTCCGGACAGGGAGTGGGGGCTGCTGGGGCTGGGGCTTGTGGGGGGCCTGCAGGTCCCTGAGGTCCCTGGGCATTTCTCCTGGGGGGCGGGAGCCCTGGAGCCGGTGTCCTCACTGGGAGCAGTGAGAGGAGGTGGTACCTCAGCCTGTTCCCTTCCCTGGACCACGGCATTCCCCACGAGGCACAGGGCAATGATGGAGCCCTTCATATGGAGTATGCGGTCCAGGGTGTCAAAGTAGGGGGAGGTCCGTGCTCCGTGTCTGGACTGCTGGTTGTTGCCCTGGATGGCCTTGTACCCCCTCTTTAGCTCCTTCACCTTTGAGCGGCACTGGGCCATGGTCCTGTGATGCCCCGCTGCCTCCATGTCCCGCACAATCTCCCGGAAGACATGCTCATTCCGCTGATTGACTGTGAGCTCCAGTTGATGCTTCAGGGTCCCTCAGATGCAGATGAAGTCCTGCGTTTCCCTGTGCCCCCATTTCCCCCCTCAGTGGTAGGACCTTCTCCCACGTGGGCCCTCTGGGTCCTCCTCCTCCTCCACCTGGCCAGCGCCCGTCTCCTCTGGGGGCTTGGGCTCCTGGGCCCGTTTCTGTGTCTGTGAGTCATAGGGGGGGGGGTGTTAGGTGTTGGTTTGCCCCTGTCCCACGGCCCACCCCTTCCCTCCCTCCTGACACCTGGGCCACCCCCCTTGGTGGCCCTGTGCCACCGGGTCCCCCCCTTTGGTCTCCTTACCCGGGCCGGTTGCCATCTGCGGGTGGCTTGTCCCGGCTGCTGCTGCTGCTGCTGGTGTCCCTCCACCTCCTCCATTTGCAGCACAACCACCTGCTCCACCTGTGCCTCCACCGCCTCCTCCTCCTCCCTCGCTCTCTCACCCACTGCTCTCCTGTCCCTTCCTCCTCGCTCCATCCCGCCACGTCCCCCTGCTGCTGTGTGCCCTTTAAATCTCCCTCCGTGGCCTGTGTTATTGCTGGTTGCCTGGCAGCGATGCTGCATGCTTTGTCCCTGGCTGAGAATCATTTTGCTTGCTTCCGGCCGGTGGTTGCTGTTCAGACATCACTTTTTATTGTTTCCCATTGGGAATCACATTGACCATGCTTTCAGAGATGGTCCGGGCCGGAGCTCCGGAAGAGTGGTTGATTTTGACCCCTGTTGAGAATTGACTGTGGTGAACATCTGGCGCCCACGAAACAGACGTTCAGGGCGCTTTGGCCCCACCGTGGGATTGACCGTGGTTCACTGTGGTTGACTGTGATCTCGTAAAATACCCATCGTTATACAGAACCACAGCCCAGCACAGTGAGGGGGAAATGGCCTACACTGAGGAATAGAGATGCTAAGTCAGTTAGATGGGAGTCAGGAAGTTAGGAGCTGGGAGCTAATGTTTCTCTCTAGAGTGGGTCTGAAATGACTGAAGACTCCCTGGGAAGAAGGAATGGGCCCTCTCAGGTTGTGGCTTAACTGTGAAGACTAGGAGCTGAAAGAAATTTCTCCCCAGGAGTTGCTATTGTAAGGCAAGGCAAGGCAACGCAGGAAGGCAAGTAGAAGTTGGCCCAAGCATGGCTTTATATAAGGAGAAGCAAAGGGGATGCTATAGTGAAGGGTAGCCATAATGCTACTATATAAATCAATCATGCTTACATACCTTGAGTATTGTGTGCAGTTCTGGTCGCCCCATCTAAAAATATATATATAGTGGAAATAGAAAAAGTACAGAGAAGGGCAACAAAGATGATAAAGGGTATGGAACAGCTCCCTATGAAAAGAGGCTAGATAGGAGAGGACTCTTCAGCTTGGAGAAGAGACGACAGAGATGGGATATGATAGAAGTTTATAAAAGCATGAGTGGTTGGAACGAGTAATTAGAGAACAGTTATTTACCCTCTCAAATACTACTAGAACTCGGGGACGCCCTATGAAACTAACATGTAGCAGATTTTAAGCAAATAAAAGAAAGTATTTTTTCACTCAATGCACAATTAAGCTGTGGAATTTGTTGCCAGAAGACGTGGTCCAGGCAAGTAGTGTAGCTGGATTTAAAAAAAGGACTGGACAAGTTTCTGGAGGATGGGTCCATTAGCAGCTATTAGCCGGGTAGGTTTTGGGGAATGTAACTTCTTACTGTTGGGAGCTGGGAGTGAACAACAAGGAATGGATTACTCCATTGTGATCTGTTGGGTGCTTCTTCCAAGCCACCGTGATTGGCCACTGTCGGAGACAGGATGCTGGGCTAGATGGACCATTGGTCTGACCCAGTATGGCACTTCTTATGTTCTTATGGACTGCCGCCCCCTTGCTCTTTTGTAAACACCTAGTGATGTGAGATGATGCCTCTGTGGTATGTTCTTATATTCTTAAAGTCCAAGGAGCCCTGGCTTCTGCAGTTCAGTACAACTATCCAAAGAGACTACCTGTTCACAGGAGAAGAGAGAGTGGGTGTAACCAAGGATATTCCACCAGGTTCATGATATTTCACTTTGTTTCTTTGGAAGTGTGGGCTAAAGGTAGGGTGGCCATAACTTCCCTTTACAAGAGGATGCTTATGAAACATACATGGTGCAGGGCTGGACTGGAACCAATGCAGCCCTGCACCATGTCTTTTTCATAAGCATCCTCTTTTAAAAGGAAGGTATGGCCATCCTAGCTAAAGGGTGACCTTGCTTGAGACACATTTTTTTTCTGATGCAAAATACTGGTAATTTTGGCCTGCTTTCACACATTCCATGAATAGATGCCATTACTCATCCTCACCTTTATTAGTGGAAGTGTAAAACAATGAAGTGGCAATGGGGCAGGGGGTGGGGCGTGGGGAGGCTAAAATAGACTTTTTAGAGGGAATGTGATATAGGTCATTATGAAGCAGATTGTTGAAAAAGGAAAAGATAGCTGACAGGCACATGATCCTAAAGACTTTCTCACAGGAATAAAAACGTCTCACTGATGTCTTCCTCTTTTATGAAACTAGTCTAAGAAACATTGGGCTCTGTTTAAAAAGATCACATGTGCATCTATCAGGCAGATACTTACAAAGTTCCAGCCCAATGTTTCTTAGACTAGTTTACTGGTGTTTGAACTCACACATCTGGGAAAACAAATTTACAGCCTTTGTCTGTTTTGTCCATTTGGACTTTAAGTTCTTTGGGAGAAATTGTCTCAATAGGAAACCTCGATCTCATAATTCCCATTCTTATCCTCCGGAGAGAACAATGCCCTACATAGGGCATTATATGTGTTGGGCCTTGAATTGAGAGTTCCATCACGAAACATCAGAAAATAATCATAGTGGATCAAATCTCCAAAGTCACCTTAGTGATTTAGGAGATTTGGGAATAGTCCTATTCTAATATTAGACAAGTTTGCCATCAACGGGTCTCCTCCTGAGTAAGTGTTTTAAAAATTGAAGTAAAGTCCCACTTTCAAAAACAGCTTGGGCATTTAAGAGTATATCAGGCCAATGCTCAAAGGGCTTTGCTAGGACAAGCCCCATTCACTTCAATGGGGTTGTGTCAGTGGAGTGCTTGGAGGATTAGAACATAATGGCGCTCTCAGATATATTGCTACTACACACAGGCCCCAGAGACAGAACCATGGTTTTGGCTCTGTGAAATCTATGGGTGATAATACACTTGATAGGAGCCAGCTATGGCCCACCTGTGCCAGGGACCCCCCCGGCACATTTATTAATGTGTTGCCAGATGTGGACCTGTTGCTCTCCTGGCCTGGGTAGGCGGCTGGTCTGGATATGGTTCCCTGATGATTCCGGGCAGATAGCCTGGTCAAGGGCCACCCAGGCATGCCAACATGGACCATAGTAGGCCCACATGTCTGTTAGCAGCCACACACCCCACTGGTGGTTGGGGACGGCCATGATGGGCAGTCATAGCTGCATGTGATTGGTTGCCATGGCTGCCCATCATGTCCAGGTGGCAGGGCTCTGGGTGTGTGTTCAGGACAGAGCTGCCCGGCCACTGTACTGTTCCCCCACCGGGGGCGATGGTGGGCTCACCAGCTGGCCCAGACAGGTGTGTGTGTATTGTGTGATTCAAGCTGACTCCATGTCTTGCTGGTGCGCAGGCTGCACATTTCTTTTTACCCACCATGATGCAGACCTAGAGCTAAAATAAGTATCCACAAAAATCGGTATAACCAGTGAAATTATGGTACCCGACTCAACTCAGTAACATCGGTACCTGATTTGGTGCCAAGGGGCTGCCCAGTTTGTCAAAATACCATTTCCATTATTGAATTTCCATTTTTCCATAACCAATTTTCTGTTTCCACCATGTACTGACATAGGAAAATGGGCAAGAATATTGATATGAGAAACAGATGAGATAATGGTACGGAACACACACGGGAAAAAGGAAAATGGTAAGTTAAAATGGGTCAGTGTGGATGGGTAGCCTGTCCAGTCCTATAGTGGTGCTGTCAAGCTATGGGAAAGTTAGCTCAGCAGTCCCATCCACACACGTGTCCCACCCTCTTTAGGGATTGTGCCCTTTTCTTATTGTTCTGTTTAGGGCAGTTACTTACAAAGTTCCAGCGTAGATAAGTAAGTTCAGGCTTCTCTCAAGGAGCATGGGTAATTCTGGCCTCCTCTGCCATCGTTTAAGAACTCCCCACCATTGGGGTTCAATGCTCTCTTAAGCACAAATCATGGATATGCCCCCACCTGGGTAATCCTGTGGGGGGCACAGGTAATACTGTGGGCGCATACCCACCTGGGTAATCCTGTGCAGCTTGGTGGCTCCACCAGATGTCTGTAGGGTTTCTGGTTGTCACTGCTCTCAAGTTCCAAGCCTCTTACGGTTCTGCAGATTTCTGATTCCTTGGGCTATGGAGCAGCTTCCCTTGCATCTGTCTCCTTCACCTCCCCCTTGCATATTGCTCACTCAGAGTAAAAACAGACGTGATTTGAGCCTGCTTTGGCCCACTTAGGCCTGGGATCCTGCGGGACGTGTAACCATGTGCTGCCAGATGTTGGCCTGGGGTTACCTCAGGTGGCGTTGGGGCTAGCCCAGACTGTGATCCCTAGACAACCTCTGAGGTTACAGCCTGGACTAAGACTTGCCCGATTGGGCCAAAGTGGGCCAGAGCTGGCAAGCACGTCTGTGCAGCTGTGATTTTACTAGCCTGGGTTAGGGACCGCTATGGCCAGCAGCCATGACTGTGCCTCACCGGCCTCCATGGCGGCCAGTCATGGCAGCAGCGGGGCATTTGTCGCGCTCCTGGCTATACCCAGGCAGAATGGCTTCCCGGTCACAGTCACGTCAGGTCAGTGCTCCAACCTGACCCGAACCATGTCGGCTGGAATTTCCCATGCCGGGGCAGCCCTGGAAGCAGTCCCACTGGCCACATGCCTGTTTTTACCCTCAGTCCTTAAATACCCCATTGTCTCTCATTTTGCTTTGTCTGATTGGCTCCTTGCTTCAAATTGTTGGCCAGTCAACCCTCAAGTCTTTTAGCACTGGCTCCCAGTTCTGTCCTCTTTTTCTGTGTGCGCCCGTGTCTTTAGTGCAGGTGTTATCGTAGCTTTTTAATGCAGCCCTGCTACAGTCAGTAAAACAGAAAATCAGCAACTCGGTATTGGCAATAACCAGTATTTGGGGTAATTGAGTGCCGAACTTGGTCACTGAGTACTAACTGGGCACCTGACAGGCTACCCAGAATTTTGGGTATTATCTACAGCTAGAAAATTGGCTACCTGTTTCAGGCCTAGTTCAGACAGATCGACCACATACTACTATTCAGATGATCAGCGATAGAGGCATCCTAGATACTTTTCATGGTGCTCCTACCACTGAGGCAAAACCATGGTGCTTCTGGAGTGTGCAAGTGGTAATTGTGACTGGGAAAGCAGCTTATCTTATCTTGAAGTCAGTGGGGTTCAGATTCTCAAGTCAAACAGGTACGTTTGAAAATTTTATCCATTATGATATACCTAACCCCATTGAACTGTCACTATCTTCTATAGATCCTGCAGTATATTTTCAGAAATAATAACTTATATTAACTTTCTGTTTGGTATGGTTTTTTATTTTTTTTTTACGTTTCCTGTAAATTCATCTTTTTGTACTGTGCATGGAACTGCAATGTACAAAATCACACAGGTTCCATCACCCCCCTGCTAAATAGGTTCCTGCTGTCACTTTAGTTCATTATATTGTAGGGAAAATACCTTACTGCTGTGCCAGAATTTAGCTAAAAATTCTGCTTCTTCATATTGTTTTTAATTAAGTTGAGTTTGACAAAGTAAGGTGTTGTTCTTCCACTGAGAGTATATTTTAAAAGATATTTATAGACTTGGTGGCCTGCAGTTATAACACAAATAGGGCTTACTCCTGCACCGATAAAGTCAAGTTGAGCTTGACTATTGACTTCAGTGGGGAAAGGATCAAGCCCAGAGTCATTCCTTGGCTGAATATTTTATTGTATGGTGTAAAAGGGAGATATAAAATTACAGCGACATAAGAAAAACTCCACAAAAAAGTATGTTCCAAATCCATATTTATCAGAACAGAAATAATATTTTATTTTTGTTAAATGCTTTGTAGAGGGAAATGTGAGCCAATACAAAGAAGAGACAGGAGCGAGGCATAAAGGAAAGAGGACATAGTATAAAATCTATAGACAGACAGGAAATTGTTGTCAGAGAACAGTGACATTACCCTCTCATCAAAAGAGTTCCAGTATACACCAACTGTTCATTTTCTGAATAACCCTTAAAACAAAAGATATATAATCAAACACTAGTTAAGAACACCGGGACCAGACCTGAAAACTCTTCCATGTATATAGAATCACTATTTTTGCAAGCACAGAAGGTACGCTGAAAAAACACCCTACACCCTGATGTAATTAGGCAATGCTATGGGCCTTGTATTTCTTGTTGACACCAGTATTTTATTGCAGAAATGGGATCATAAAATGATATTCTTGTCTGAAATCTTTCATCTTGGTTTTTTGATTTTGCAAAGCATCATGAAGCAGTTGCCGCTCAAAAATGTAATCACTCCAAACCATTTTTAATCACTGCAGTCTCTACTAAGCCAATCAAGAGAGAGCTACAGAATATATGCACAGCAATATTTCAGTTATTTCTGCTTCCTTGAGGAAAGCAGGCATAGTATTTAATAACTTCAACAATATTTTAGAAGTACCTATCAAAATACTTAATTGACTACAAAACAGTTTCCTTGTCCTCAAAAGTGGAAAATGGCTATGGTTTGGAGGGTTGGGTTTTGTGGGGGGAGGCAGGAGGGTGTTTGGAGAGAATAGACATTGATTGAAGGATGGAGGGGAGCTGAAGTGTGGGCTGGGAGATGCTGGGTCCGTTATCTTTTATGCTGTCATTTTGCACATGGCACTGGAAAGGCAGGAAAGGGGTGGCTACTGATACTTTATTTTAATGCGGCCAGAGGCTTGTAACCTCATGACTGATTATAGGAAAAAACCAGATTGTTCCACCCTTTTTCACAATTGGATTTTTCAGTTCAATCCAGACTTGCCAAAATGTGATAAAACACCCCTGAGAGAGCAGAAATGTCTCCAGGTCTTTAGGGCTCTCCCTTCAAGGAGCAAAATGATGCATAAAAGCAGCAAAACTGATTACCATCAGCAGAGTTTCTTTTTTTAATGTATTAGACCTTTAATCTTTTCTTAACTGTTAGCCATTAAAATTATTAAACTACTTCCCCTCCTGCTGCCAATGTATATTTTTTGAATGAATTGACTTTGGTATTTAAAAAATATTACTGCATCATTTCCACAGTCCCCCATCTGCCTGGGAGAGTAAATCTTGCATTGTTTAATGAAGTCTTGTCACCACCTTCTGCAAAGCTAGTAGCTCCCGGTCAGCTGCAGCAAAAGATTCTAGTCTCAGTTATTAATAGGAGCTCAGGGAATCTCAAATGAACTGAATGCGGGGGTACAACCCCTCACACACACCACTGTCATTTGTTGGGAATGGATGTCTGGTCTCAGGGATTGTGATTTCACCTTTTACTTCCTTTTCAAGCCCATGAATTGAACTAATATTGGCTTTAAGTATGTCCTGAACCATTTATAACAATTTGCACACTTATTAAAGGGTTACAGTGTAGGTTCAGTAAGTGTGGTGGCTCGCAGTAGCAGGCCAGAGAGGTTCTTTTCATATGGCGATTGAACGCAACTGTTATTCCAGATACTCGGCGGTTTAGGGAGAAGAATTGGGCGTGGTAGGTGGGGATAAAGGCCCTTTTCACATGGGTGCCGCCCTTGCATGTGTGTGTGTGTGTGGGGGGGGAGGGCGCCTGTGCGAACGCTGCGGTGGGTGAAGGGGGATGGGTGGAGGTGGGGGGGGGTCCATGGGAATGCACCCCCACGCACTGCCCACCCACTGTGCCCCCCACCCACCGCAGGCCATGTGAAATGGACCAAAAGGTGCGGTGTGTGGGTGGGTGGTATGATGTTGGGGTTTTAAGGGATTTTAATGTATTTTATTGTATTTTATATTTTTTATGTTGTAAGCCATCCTGAGACTCTGGAGAAGGGTGGGGTAAAATGTAATAAATAAATAAATAAATAATATTCAGAAGTATCGAGTGCGATGTGTCTCAATTTTTGGGTGTCCTATTTCAGAAGCCAGAAAGGGGTGAGGATTTCAGGAAATCATGAGCACCTGCCTTCTGAGTAAAAGGTGCTGATTAGGTAGGATAAAAGTACCCAATAATGTTTAGATATTTTGGCCAATGATTAAATTTCTCATTATTAGATAATATTTATATTATGGTGCCACCTAAAGACCAACCTAGTCAAGGCCCCCTTATTCTAGCTGCCAACAGTCCAAATTCCAAGTTTAATCTTAGTAACGTGGATCTCTTCTGAAAGTGGAGGATCAAGAAGACTTGTCATAGAGAAAGGAGGGCCAAATTACTTCACTGGAAAAGTATTATTTTTGCTTGGAAGGAAGAGAATTAGACCATAATCTATGACAACAACATTATGATGAAGGAGCAAATACTGTGTATATATGAACAACATGGCCCAATCCTGTAAATACTTCAGCATGTGAGTAACTTTGTATATGTGAGCACTCTTGATGAATTCAATTTCGGTTTTTTGTGCTTATGCACATAAGCAGAATGGAAGACTGGGGATTCCACCTGATATGGTGCCGGAAAGGGGTGGTGTTCAGTACAGAGAAAACTAAGAAAACTCTGGCCACACCCAACTGCAGGATGAAAGGCCCAAACCAGTAGGCCACAGGTCTATGTGTGTTGGAGGCAGCTTCTGGAGGACCACCAATTTACCACTAGTCTATAGACCCCTCTTAAAAGACAACCACCATCTTTGCTCTACCCACTGAGAATGGGAACTATTGCCAGGAGTTAGGAAGTAGAGAGCCCAGTGCAAGTATCACTCTGGTCTGTGAAGAGTGTTCTGAGGAGTGACTGCTTCATACCTCTCTCTCCACTTTCACTCTCACTGGTGCCTTAAAAGTCCAACGTGTGCTATGGCTCAGAACGGCAGCCAGGCAACTATGGTAAGTTAATGCACTGGGAGGGGAGCACTGCATTTACACAGCTGCACGATGAAGACTTCTGTTTATTGCTATCTCATCATGTGGGGTTTTTTCTTTACTATGTTCACAGGTGTCCAGGAAAGTACTGGGAAGCAGCCAAATATTTCCCAGAACACAGCAGCCCTGGGCACAAACGGTATGTGCAGGAAGTGGGTGGGAACGTACTATGACAGGGCTGTGGGGAGGGGAAGACACTATGGTAGGAGGGTGGGTTGGCAGATGAGGGAGACATACCATTGCAGGCTGGCTGGGGTGGAATACAAAATAGCATCCGGGGTTAGAGGGTGCAAATGGCGGGGCTTGATTTCTGTACATTCTTCAATCCTTCACAGGATTGGTAAAGGGAAACATGCTACAGTAATCTATGAGCATTTTAGAAAACCTGTAGGATTGCCAGTAAACTTGGCAGTCAAGTGACTGATCCATGGGGGGAGGAGGAGGAAAATGCCAGTCCCCCCCCAAGAGGTTGCCCCCAAAAGATGGAGACCGAAGAAGAAATAAATGGATTTCAAGTTACATTAAAGTTTAGATTGTTAAATAAAGTTGTTATATTTTTCAGACTCCATGGTTTCTTTGCTTATTCTCGGGAAGGTGGCAGGTTTGGGAGAGTGGGGGCAGTGGAGAATGGCGGTATGGTATAGTGATATGCTGCTTTGGAAGCTGGGGGTTGGAAGGAAAGGGAAGGGAGTGGGGAGTGCACCAGAAACAGCCATGCCATCTCTGGCCATGTTCTTGCACGTTGGGCGGGCGACCCAAAGTAGCCAGAAGCATGCCTGTGCCTCTATGTTTCCTATTGCTATTCCCAGACCTGGCTCACCTGTGAATGCTAATAGAAAAATGAAGAGCTTCAGGGCTGCAGCCGGCTCCCCTGTGAATGTCACTAGGGAATGCCCAGGCAATAGCATGGGAGGGGATGGCTGCATAGGCCAGAGGAAAACATCATACACTGGTCCCACAGATGTAGAGAACACAGCTTTGGTTAATCTCTTTGGGGAAACAAGTGATTCGGGGTACATGCAGGGGTGGCACTGCCATGCAGGGGTGGCATTGCCGCTACTGCGGTTAAGCTCCATGGCTGGTTTGGGGGAGCACCAAGGGCAGCAATCCCACTCTATTCCAACTGCAATTTCAAGGGGGAGGTTCTCTCGACCGCCACCACAATACAGTCACAGAGCTTGGCAGCTATGAAGACCTGGAGAGTGATAATGAGCACCATGAAGTTCTTGGCATCCTTGACCATGTGTCAACTGTTTTGAAAAGTTTAAGGAGCTTGGCGGCTTCTTAGCCAGGATTGGCTGCACACAGCATGTGAGCAAGAACATGCAAAACCTGTTTGATTGGACTGATTGCTTTTGCTTTGAATTTTTACTTTTGCTTTGAATTATCACTATAGGCTCTCAATAAAGTATGTGATTGGCTCAATAAACTCAGCATTCTGTGCATAGCAAAAGGTTACTACCAG
>QEPC01008436.1:4924429-4934908 GCA_003113815.1 Sphenodon punctatus | reverse complement strand
GTGGCCAGGAACTCCCTCCCGGAGGAAGCTCGCCTGGCCCCAAGCCTTTTAATATTCCGATGAATTTGCAAAACTTGGCTGTTCGCCCAGGCCTTTGGGGAGGGTGGGAGGGTGGGGTAGGATTTTTTTTATCCCCCTCCACCCTTATTTATTGTATATTTATTATTATGTTCCCTGGTCCTGTTTTAATTGGTGTAATTTTATGAGTGTTTAAAAATATTTTATAGCTGTATTTTTATATTTTGTTGAGACTGTAAGCCGCCCCGAGCTGTTTCAGAAGGGGCGGGGTATAAATGTGAATAAATAAATAAAATAAATATCCAAGCTCTACCTCAGCACTTCCCCCTCTCTTTTTTGGTCTGTGTGCCAAGTGAGCTTTTCAGTTTTCTCAGCCCTCCTTTTGACAATCAAACTCTCCCACCTCTGCATCAATTTCTTCTCATGCATGGATTCTTTGACAGATGAAATGCTGTGAGGATTTCCCCATGGGCAAGAGTTAGCAATAGCCTATTACCTAACAGAGAGGTCGGTCTGAACTTTTTTGTTTTTGTTTGAAATAAGAAACTTCATTAATCACATCAGCCCCTTACAAGGGCCAGGTTTGAAACCTTAACCAGCTAATTTTAAAGAGAAATACGTAGAGATCATAGCTTCACATTGTCCCAAACACTTTTTAAATTGCAAAGATGGATCATTTTCTCTCAGGTGTTGGAAAATCTTATTCTTCCTCCTGCAAGGCAAAGGGTCTTGCCTTTGAAAAACAAAGCCCTCTTGTTGAGAGAACAGCTGAGAATCCCCTGTTTCCTTTATGGGAGGGGTGACTCGAATTTGCCCAGAACAATCTGTTTGGCTGTTCTGGCTCTTTTAGGCTGGACAATTCAACTCATTGTCTCCATTGATGGTTTACAAGTTGCTTTCTCTCTCACCTGCTTTTCTAATACTGGACTTCACAGTATTTTTGTGTGATTACAGGACAGATAACAAAAGAAGTGTCAAATCAGGGACATCCTGGAAAATCCAGGACACTTGAGAGGTATGATGTTTTCAGGTGGACCTGGGGGTGGCCAGATCTCCTAGGGGAGACAACCCCTGGGTCTGCTCAAACTGTGGAGGGTTTAGATGGAGGCAGCTGCCATAGTGACCCACCATTCACATGCACACACATCCTGCCCACACCATAGAGCTGCAGACGGATCAGCAGCCTCTCTAGGCTGCTACCTGCAGCTCTGTGGCTGTTGCTGAGGCAACCCATAGCCAGAAGTGGAGCTGTTGTAGCCAGCCGCCCTTTACAAGGACCGTTCCTCTGCTCCCAGTCAGTGCTCTGGGTTCAGGCGGCTCGCTCCGCTTGTGGAGCTCTAGAATGTTCCAGAACAGAGAACACTGAGAACAGAGCTGGCCCGGAGCTGTCAGTGCCCGCTCTGCTCCTGCTCCATCTCACCCTAGGATGCCTTTACATGGACAGGCAACCCAGGAGTGCAGCGGAGCAGGAGTAGAGCAGGCGTCTGTCTAAAGACACCCTATGTCATGATCTACAGACCACTAACCGCTTACTCCAGAGTAGTTCTGTGGGCTTCAGTGGTACTACTCTGATGTAAATGGTTTGTGACCCATGGCCCTAGCTTTCAGTAAGAGACAAAGCAGAAAAGATGATATCATTTAAAGTTTCCATTGTCTAAATAAACGTGGTGACTGTAGAAGAAATATTGCGTAGGCAATTAATCACTAATACCTTTACACTAATGTCTTTATTTAGAGTATCCTGAGAAGCTTTGAATGTTGGTAATATTTAACATTGACAAATTCAGTAGATAAGCACAGTCACGGCTTTCCATATTGTTTGTTCATAAGTTCTTACTGCCTTGTTTGTTTACCCAAACCCAATTTACTTTTCTAGATTCAGTGGAAGAACAAGTGGATGTTTTGCCAGGTTAGGATGTTACCTAAAACTAACAATAATTAAGATTCTATATTTATTGAAAGCCATTAGGGAGATCACTATTTATAAAGTGGCATTTTCTTTTGAACAGATATTTTTATTACAATCATTACTACTGTATTTGGTTTTTTCTTCATTTTTTTTTTTTTTAAATTACTTTCCCAAAAAAACGTTTATGAAAAAGACAATAAGGGTACATGTTTTGCAATAGGACGTTAGGGAAGGTCCATTTAAGACCAAGCAGATCTAGTTTCCGTACTGTGACATGTTCCTAGGTAAAAGAGTGGGATGGCCCACCGTGGGTGTTAACAGACGTGACACTGGCCCACTGTGGCCCACCTTGGTCTGCCGTGGCCCAGGACCCACTGGCATGTGTGTTTGTGTGCTGCTAGATGTGGGCCCATTTCTGCCTCAGGGTGGGCAGGTGACTGGCCTGAGATTTGCCCTGGGTCTAATCCCGGGCGCCCATCCTAGGCCAAGGGCTGCTCATGGAAGCCAAGGCAAGCCACAGGGGGCAAGCACGTTTCCATCCCCGCTGCAGGATGGGGGCTGCCATGGCTGTCCGTCATGGTGGGGTGGGAGGGGACGGGGCCAAGGGATGACTGCTCACACATCTGTTGAGTGCCCTGCCCTTCCCAAAGCATGCAGGCGGTGGGATGGCTCTCCAGGCACAGACACATTTGTTTGGTGTCCCCGCCCCCTCCCCCAAACCCAGGGAGAGATGGCCGCTGCTTCCCACCCTGGGTCAGACCAGGGATCCTCCATGCTGCCCGCACGTCTGTTTTTACCCAGGGAGAGATACCATCCGACTCCACCCTCCAGCTGGGAGAATCACCTTTCCAAGATGATGTCATGTTTCCAGAAGTGAGTGGAGATGCTACCACCCTAAAGAGTGCTACCCTACCCGAAAGGTTCTGGGTCCCACATACATGAAAGACCGCCTGTCCTTCCGTGCCCCACTGTGGCCCCTGCGATCTGCTGGGAGGACCTCACTGCGGGTACCATCTGTTAGCTTTGTTCATACAAGGGCTCACAGGGGAGTTTTCTTGGTTGCTGCCTCGATGCTTTAGAATCCCCTTCCCTCAGAGGTTCATTTGAGCCCAAGCCAGGGCATCTTCTAGAGGCGGTGCAAGACTTTTTTTNATGGACGGCGGTTAGAGTGACGCTGGTGTCGTTCTTGCGCTCAGTCTGATCGGCTACAGCATCGGGCCCATTTGCAGTCCTATGCTGTGGCCGTGAGGGCAGCAAAGAAGGAATTCTTTCCACCCTCATAACTGCTGCAAAGTTGCGTCTGGTGGAGTCCTTCTGGGTGGTGAGGGGCTGGTCAGTCTGGCCTCCCTCCGCCTGGAGGGGGAGATATCCCAGGCCCGCTGTGAAGAGTTTGTTACCTACTTTGCAGAGAAGATCACTCAGATTCAGTGCAATTTCGGAACCGGGATTGATGCAGAGGAAGGAGAACTTGGGGTTATGGATGCCCCATCTGGTCCATCTTTGTGGGATCAGTTTCAGTGATGCTGGCTGATGCTGTGGGTGTCCTGGGGTTTGTTAGGGCCACCTTTTGTGAATTAGATCCATGCCCGTCCTGGTTGGTAAAAGCCTCCAGGGAGAACCTGGGGCCAGTGCTGGTGGGTGTGATCAATGCCTTCCTTTGAGAGGGTAGGGTGCTGGACTGCCTCAAGGAGGCAGTGGTGCGGCCCCTGTTAAAGAAACCATCTTTGGATGTTGATGCACCGGCCAGTTCCGGCCTGTTTCTAACCGTACCTTTTTAGGGAAGGTTATTGAATTGGTTGTGGCCCAGCAGCTCCGGGGTCACCTGGATGACATCAGTTTTCTAGACCCTTTTCAATCAGGGTTTCGCCCAGGGTATGGCACCGAGACTACATTGGTGGCCTTGGTGGATGACTCCGCCGAGAGATGGATTCAGGGTGTTCAACACTACTTGTCCTGTTAGATCTCTTGACTGCTTTTGATACAGTGGACCATGGGTTATTGCTGAGACGATTGCGGTCCCTGGGGGTGTGGACAGGACGGTCCTTGGATGTTTCCGCTCATTCCTCTCAGGAAGGAGCTAGTGAGTGGTGTTGGGGGCTGAAACATATAGCTCCCAGGAGTTCTCTTGCGGCATACCGCAAGGTTCTATTTTGTCTCCATTATTGTTTAACATCTATATGCAATCCCTGGGGGAGGTTGTGAGACGGTTTGGTGTGCGCGTTGCCACCAATATGCTGATGACACCTAGCTATACCTCTCATTTTCAACTGACCCAGGCCCTGCAGTCTTGGTGCTTTCCTGGTGCCTGGAGGCAGTGGCTGGCTGGATGCGGCGGAGCAGACTGAGGCTGAATTCCGATAAGATGGAGGTGATGTAGTTGGGTTGGGCGGCGGGGGTGATGGCTTGGTTGCCAGGTATAGGCGGTGGTGAAGGGAGCCTTTCACCAGCTACATCTTGTGCGGAGGTTCTGTCCATATGTTTCAGACTCTGACCTGGCCACCCTCATCCATGCGTTCATCACCTCAAAGCTGGATTACTGCAACACGCTCTACGTGGGGCTCCCCCAGTGATGGTTCGGAAGCTGCAACTCATGCAGAATGCGGCAGCCCATCTTCTGACAGGGACGGGTCATAGGGAGCACATAACACCAGTGCTCCGAGCTCTGCACTGGTTGCCTATAGCATTCCGAACCCGATTCAGGGTGCTGGTTTTAACCTTTAAAGGCTTGGGCCCCTTCTATCTGAGAGACCGCCTCACTCCTCGGATCTTAGGGTGAACCTTGGGGTCCGCTGGGGGCACCTTCTTGAAGGTCCCCCAGGTTAGCTGGGGGGCCCAGAATGGAGAGGGCGTTCTCGGTGGTTGCACCACGGCTGTGGAACTCCCTCCCAGAGGAAGCTTGACTGGTCCCGAATCTGCTGGCCTTCTGCTGGGCCTTCTGCTGGGCCTGTTCATCCAGGCCTTCAGGGAAGAGAGTGGGTAGGGGTGGGGAAGATGGGTAGTAGGCGGCGGGTTGGGTTGGGTAGGGGTTAGGTATGGGTTATTTTAATCTGGGGGTTTTAGGTTGTTTTAATTGTATTTTAGTTATGAGTTTTAAAATGTTAGTTGCCCCGAGATGCTTGGAGCAGGAGGGGGCGGCATATAAATTTAAATAAATAAATAAATAAATAAATATAAAAGGATGAGGGTGGACAACCCTTCCTCCATAGAAAATAATGCAAGGTGGAAGGGACTTGGAGCCTCTAAAAACTGGTCTCTCTCCAAAAACAAGGGGCCAGCAAGAGTCATGGGGGAGGGACAACAATAAAAGTAGAAGCGAGTAAAAAGAAGGACTATGTCATGTCTATGTGGGGTTCTCCAAGTCCAGCAGACCTTGGCCATTCAACAATGTCCACTAGTGGCATTTTGAGCAATAATGGCAGTTAGATGAGACAGGGAGAGGAGGCCACCACACTTGAGTAGCCGTACCAATCCTTGGGCAGCCATGTCATGCCATGCCATACAGTGCATTGTGTGGCCAGAAGTAGCAAGATGTTCTCCCCATCCCATGGCAGAGGAAACAGCTGCCTGCTATGTGACGTGACCTTGGGAAAATTCTGAGGATGCATCGCAGAGCAGCCTTACTCCAACTAGGGTAAGGCTGCCCAGAGTGGGATAACCTGTGGTACTGGACCCCTTCTGCTTGCTGTGCGGCAGTTTTTATGGCGGGGCTGGGGGTGGGAGTTTGGTTTGGCTGGGGGAGGGAGGCAGGGCCGGGCCAGATGTGCACTTGTATGGCCGGTGCTGTGGCCAGCCCTGGTTGTGGTGGTGACTCCGACAGGGGCCAGCTCACCTCACTTCCCTGCAACCATGTGCCCAGCTCCCCATGCTTGTCCCACAGCATGGCAGCTGTGATTGTCCGCTACGGGGCCATGCTGGGATTGGGCCCTTTCCGCTTATGTGGAGACACCCAGAGACAACATACAACCCAACTTGTTTATGTTGAAAGGGAAGAAGTGATTAATCATGCTTGTTAGGATCTGAACCTCTAGGCCCATATTGATTAGGTTTTTCATATCTAATAATTTAACTACTACTTTATCTCAATGCACATTGAGTAATGTGCTCACCATGAAGAATGCATGAGCTACATGGAAAAAGATTAACAATTTAGTACATAAGCTTCTCCTGAGGAAATGTTACTGAGTTACAAAAGGCATTGTATTAATTCCACTTGAAGAAAAAATTTCTCAGCTATGCAAGAAATGCCAAAAATTCATGATGTGGTGATAGTATGAAAATGAAATTCAAAAAAATAAAAAGGAGAAACAGGTCAAGTGCTTAACAACTTACTCTAAATCTAAACGTCTCTATTCCATTCTTGTCCTCCTTGATCTCTCTGCTGCCTTCGATACTGTTGACCACTCACTCTTGCTGGATTCCCTTCACTNACAGCTATGGGGTGCCCACTCATATGATGTTTGTGGGGAGCACTTCACACAGGCCGCTCCCAGCATGGTTACCTCTGCCACGGAGGCAACCTCCACACATGTGGCTGGCCCTGCATGGAGCACTCCCTATTTTTCAGCGGTGCCCTGTGCGTAGCCAATGCCATGAGTGGCTGCTGCATGGTTGGAGCGTGCTTCCCAACGCACCACCGTCACATAAGAAGCTGGATGGATGGTCAGTGGGAGGCCATGCATGGATGTGTCTCAAAGATCTCTAAGTCTCTAAGTCTCAATATGGGGTCATTAAGGAAAAAAGTTGGGCAACTACTGCCATACGCTCTCTGACTTCGACTCTCTCCTGGTGAAAGTGGCTTCAAATTTAGGGAAGGTGGTATTACAGTGTTTGAGTCTTACCATCATGTTAGTGAGTGGCTCTTCACATAGTTGCACTAAGATCTCCAGACATAATCTTCATAGAGCTGGAAGGGACTTTAAGGACTAACCTAGTGTCATTGCTAAATTCCATTGGTGTTTTTACTGATTCCATCCAGTGTCATCTTGCATTGGGGACACAGACTAATTCACTTATCTTCCACCCACTGTACCACCACAAGCTGATCAGTGGAGTTTGATCATCAGAGAGCTTTAAGTGTTGGGCTACCCAAGATTTGCCCAAGGTTATACAGGAAGTATGAGTCTGAGTCAGGAGTAGAATCCAGTTCTCCTGGTTCCCAAAGCAGTGGCTTAACTGTAAAACCGGATCCCATTCCTTCCTCCCTCTTTTCAACCCTTTCTTTTTCTCTGGCCTTTACACCTGGAAGGTAGGTAGGTGTGTGTGTGTGTCCTCTGGCTACTTTCAGGGCTTTGCTTACTAAAATGAATGGGGATTTGTTCATTTTAGTAACTTAAAAAGATAAAATGAATGCACAACCCTATCATCCTTTGATCATCATATGATCTAAATAGTGACAATATTTATTCTGTCTCTAGAACAGAGCCACACTCAAAGCAATCTCACACTTTCTCTCACAGATATTAATACTCTCCCCCATCAATTTATTTACAATATACTGAACTATCTCGGCTCTGTATTCTTTGCTATTTCTCACTATTCTTCTGGGCACACAGGCCTGATTCTGGCTTTTTTAGATAAAGTAAGGCTTTTTTTACTCTGGTAATGTAAAGGAGTCTTAAAATGATATTTATTTTAAAAATAATATCAAATTAGCTGGGGGGGGGGCGTGGAGAAGGAAAAAATTGGGGAAAAACTACGGTTAACCTGAGTTAAGATTGCTGTCCACACTCTCTTCCAAGTATATATATATTAAAAAAAGGGAACGAAACGTTTAGGATGGTAAATGTCCTCTGGTCATCCTCTGGTCCCCTTTCAACACTCTCCTCCATGAGGCTCCCCTAAAATAAATCTCCTTCTCCCTTGCAGTCCACACACATTCCAGATTTAAACAAAAACAAACAAATAAGCAAAAAAACAAAGCAAAACTTTAACTCTAAAGAGCCCGACAGAAAAGATCACTTCATACAATAATTTCACCTACATTCCTTTCATTTGTATGAAGCGACCATTGATTATAATGACCTTTTAGTTTTGAGTAAACCAACTTACACCACAGTTTACATCACTGCAGTATTTGACCCAAATCCTTCATGCAAGGATTTCGGTCAAATAAGGACCCAAAGCCTTATTTGGGTCTTTCTTCTTTTCATTTATCCCTTGACAAAGCCACTCCTCAGCAGGTACAGCACAGACCTGAGGGCTTTATGTTAGCCTATGTTCATCCACACATGTAAATGGGAAAGGAAGGTGTGGCCTGTTTATGGTATTATAGAGAGTGGTTGTTGTGTTGACCCCAAACATAAAAGATGGAGACAATAGTTCAGGTGACATCTTTTATTTGTCTAACTGTATTTGATAAGATTATGCAAGCTTTTGGGACACACAGGGCCCTTTCTCGGGCATGTAGCAAGTCAGAACTATAGACTGAGCAAATACAGGACAGTTATATATGAGAGGAGGCAGTGACGTGGGTGGGAGTGGACAGGGAAAAAAGAACTACGGAGGGGAATATAGGTGGAAAAAACAGATGATAGACATTTAGGGGTAAAAGACCAAAAGACGATAGGTAATAATAGATACAGATAGAAGAGTCAGCTAAAGCAAAATTGGAGTTGGGAAGAGTAGGGAACAGCGTTCCAGGTGAAGGGAAATCATATATCAAAGGAACTGAGTTCACAGCAGTAACACAAAGGTTGAGTATACAACTAATAGTATACTGTCATTTTCTTACAGATAGTGATAGTGACTTGAAAATCCTAAATCTGAGTTGAGTCCATTATTAGATACCAAGAATAATGTACTCAACTCAGGGCACTTTCATACCTGCAGAAAAGGATCATTAGAAAGCTGGCAGAGCAGACGTGCATGCAAATTAGCAGTGTCTTTCATGAGGTGCAAATGCTGACAGCCGGGTGATTTCCTCTGATACGTGTCTTTAGAATGATGATAGACCAAATCTTTCAATCGCTGGTCAATCGTCATTCTAAAGATGCATATCAGAGGAAATCACCCAGCTGTCAATATTTACACCTCATGAAAGCTGCAGCTAATTTTCATGTGCGTTTGCTCTGCCAGTTTCCTAACGACCCTTTCCTGCAGTTGTGTAAGTGGCCTCAGACTTCAGATTTTCAAGCCTTCTTCCATATAGTTCTGATTTGTTACATGTTGGAGGAAGGACCCTGTGTGCTCTGAAAGCATAATCTCACTGTGTCAGAGCTAAGCCACAAGATGGTGCCTGAGCAGGGAAGCGCCTAAGATGGCCACCAATTGGATCTAAGATGGCCACCAAAGGAAGTTGAAGAGTTTGGGACGTGGCTTCCAGTACAAAAAAAAGGCCAGCCCATGAAGTAGGAGCAGTCTGCTCCTGGCCACAGAAGAGAGCACATTTCTAGAGAGGCTGCCTGAAAGGACCCTGATGGAAGGAGACCTTGGAGTTGATAGAGAAGTCTAATGGCTGGAAGTGAGTTGATGGTAGCCAGCCAGTGAACTGTTGTGTGCTAGGCTAAACCATATGTATTTGACTTATATGCTTGTGTGAAGACTGGCCAGAGGTTTGGTATCTAGCCTGAGGACTATGGTGAATAAACTGTTATTCTGATTCAAACCTTGAGTGTCAATCCACTTTGGGCCTGATCCTGCAGACACGTATGGTTGGCAAGGCCAAGCCCTGCGACACTCCCCAACTACAGTTGGTCCAATAAAAGATATCTCCTGAACTACTTTGTCTCAATCTCTATGGTAAATATTGTAGGCATTCTTTTGCTTCCCATGGCCAATAGAGTACTGAGGTAAACTCTAGCTTACACTGGAAAATGAGTTGAGATAGCCTGTCGCACAGATATGGAGAGTGCAAAAGTAGCCTGAAGACATTGTAATCCAATTCTCCCATCCTTGCCTCAAATGCAGGAGCACAATAACTAAGTGGGGTTCCTTGTTTTCAAATCTGTGGGTCAAGTTTCCATCATCAACTCCCTTATGTTTTGAGGAGCAATTCTAGGTGTGTGACCCCACACCCAGCTCCATTGTAATCTTTAACTCTGTCTGTGGCACTGGATACCTACTACTCCTACCACTTTATCTGTGGCATTTTGGATAAAGCCCTTGTGTGACAGCAAGGGGTGTGAGGAGGGATCAATTGAAGCTATGCATGTAACATAAAGCTAAGGATGCCACAGCAAAAGAATTCCTTCCCGAGACTGCCTTATAGCCCTGAAAATGACACCACAAGAAGACTGTGCTTTTGGATTTTGAAGATACAATGATTTCATTCATGTACTTCATATCTCACATGGACTCACTATATAGTAAGAGACCTGCACTTACTAATTAATTACCACCAGTGGGGAAAATGCAGTGAACACAGTTCCCTGTAGTGTATAGTGCATCCAACCTACTGTACATAAGGTAGGATACCATTTTTTTTTTCTTTTTAACCACTAAGAGTGCCTACTCCTAAGAGAGTTTTAAAAGTAAATGGAAGGCTGTTAGTAGTGTAGTTAGGTACCTTATGTCAAAATGATTAATGACCCTTATCATTTGATAAGGGGGGGGGG
>QEPC01008436.1:4847209-4869669 GCA_003113815.1 Sphenodon punctatus | reverse complement strand
TTTTTTTAAACTAAAGCCGCAGCGGTCCCCCTGCAGGGCTTTGGGGGGCAACGCCCATAACGCCCTGCAGGAGGAGCCGCGCCTGCTCAGAAACCTTTTTTGGGGGTGGCCTAGAACTTTCATATTACACAGACACCCTTCCTTCCCATTGTGTTGTGGTATTTAGTTTGTGAATTGATTCCCATGGAACAGCCTTCACGCATCTTTACCTTATGCTAAAGCAGTTTAATCAGAGGAGCTGACTAGCAGCCACCTAATGAATGAAATCAGCAAAGGGAGGAGAGTCTTCTTCATTATTTTGGCAGTGATGTCTCTCTGGTTCTAATCCTCAGCCTGATCCTGTGCCAGAATTGTTCTCTATCTTGTAGGGATGGAACTATCAATATCAGATTAATCCAATATCGCCAATTATCAACATTATCGGATTAATCCAATACTATCGGTATCGGCATACCATTTTTTAAACATTGCCGATTTTTTGGATCTTTAACATTGCGGCCATTTAAAAAAATGGCCACAATGTTAAAGATCCAAAATATCGGCAACGTTAAAAAACAGGTAGGCCGATACCGATAAAACCGATACCGGTAAAACCGGTAACCGGTATTTCCCTGATCATCCCATCCCTACTATCTTGGCACTTTTTTCACCTTACAGTTTCAATTATTTGCAGCCAGTAACATGAGTATGTCATGCCCAATTCATATGGAGTCTCATGAACTCTTTTTTTCCTTCTTAGAAAAGCTTCTTTTATGCCTGCTGTTTCCCCTATGAATTCAGAGTACACTCTGACCGTAGTCATTTCTCAATCACCACAATTGTCAGGACTATACACATCCATTTCATAAGGGGAGAGGTGTACAGAATTCATGGGAAATGTGGCTGGGATAAAAATGACCTTTAAAAAGCCCCCAAAGAGATTGGATATGACTTTTTCAGTTTACTGACTTTGTTTATACTGTGCAGCTCCTTATAGTATTATTAGCTTACTTTTATGTGCAAAAGCATTGCAGCACTTGACCTACAATCTTATTTCAGGATTCTGAGTAAACTGCCAGGTAGATTCCATGTCTACATGCACATTGGAGTCACCACTGCATCCTTAATAACACTGGGACAGAGCTGCATATTCTCAAATTGACTTTCTTTGGTAAACATGCTGCTGAATCAGCTTTAGGTGTGAAGTCTGCTTAGCACCAAATGGATTCAAGATCTTGCAGGATTCAAACATATATTGCTAAAGGTGTTTGAGTTATTCAAACATAAATGCCATAAGATTTGCTTATAGCTTTCAAAGGTGTTTTAAATGATTTATAGGTAGGATAACATGTAGATGTAAAATACTGAAGTGTGAATGACAGCTGAATATTTATGGGGCAGAATACACAATTTTCTAAACATCTAGAAAAATACAACTAGATGACTGGAGTTTAATGAGGGAAGAACTGGGTCTGGGCTATGAAGAAAAAGCTATTTTGGAGACCTTCACAAATTTGGGAACTCTTTTGGACTTGGTGATGTTCAATCTCCCCCACCCCTTTCGTTTACTTTTCCATGAAGACTAAAGAGAACTAGTTTTTGTTCAAAGAAATATTGGGAAATAGCAGCAAAAATGAGATCTCCTGTTTTAGCTGACGGGTTATATCTCACAGAGAAGGGACATTTTAAAATAAAATTTGAAATAGAAGACATTTTGAAATAAATAGGGGGTGAATGACTGTAAGCCAGAAAACAGTCACAAAAAGTGCTCATCAAACAGTTGTTAATTTAGACTTTGATCTGTAATTACAGTGTAAACTTTGGCATAGGAACCCAAATTACCACAAAACATCCAGCCACAGTGGCAGTTGCGCATCCCAGGGCCATCCCTGGCCAGGGCACCTTGGGGAACGGAACACATGTTCCGTTCTATCCCAGGGTGGGGGAGGGCAGCAATGCGTGACCAGCTGGCTCCACCTCATTCTGCAACCATTCTCCACCATGATGGACAGCCATGGCTGCCAATATTTATTTATTTGGATTTCTACCCCACCCTTCTCAGATGGTTCAGGGTGGTGTATAATAGGAAGCCACAGCTATCTGCCATGCCAACCCCCCACGCCAGGTTGGGTGACTGTGAAAACAGATGCGCCCTCCCAGTTTGGCTTGCTCTGGCCCACCTGGGTGGTTCCTGGGTCCAGACTGTGGAGCCAGTTACCTATGCCGCCAGAGTCTGAACCAGGCCCACATCTGGTGGGCCCAGAACAGAGCAGGCCAAACCTGGGGGTGTCACGTTTGAAAACATCCATAGTCTTGCATAGAGAGAATGTGTAAGTGTGTAGCTAACTGAACACCTCATGCTGGGGACTAGAACAAAGGCAGCCATGCTGTATTCATAGTCCTCTAAGTAAATGTTCATTGTTTTCAACAGGGGTTGCTTGCCCACGTTACACAATTTCACTTTCATTTCTATCTTATGTGAGATTTTGTAACTTGTGCATGCTCCTTTTCTCATTTGCCAGGGAAATTCACATGAGTTTCATCACGGATGTCAGGGTAGGGAAATCCAGCTCTGACACTAACATTTATTTAATTATTTATTTACTTATTTATTTATAATTTTATTTATAACACCATTTGTATGCCGCCCCCTCCTGCTACAAGCATCTCGGGGCGGCTAACAACATTTAAAAACATATAATACAATTCATTAAAATCAACATTCCCAGAATTACACCCCCCAACAATAAATCTCCACCCTAACCCAACCCAACCCTCCCATCCCATCTCCCTCAGCAAAGGCCTGATGGAACAGCCAGGTCTTACACTTTTTATGGAAAGAAGGGAGGTCATTGGTCAGATGGACCTCCAATGAGAGAGAGTTCCACAGCTGCGGTGCAGCCACCAAGAACGCCCTCCTCATAGCAGACACCTGGGAAACCCAGGGTACCTCAAGAAGGGCATTCCCCGGTTGGCCGCAGAGGTTGATCCAGAATCCAGAGGGCGAGGCAGTCCTGCAGGTAGGTGGGGTCCAGGCCGTTCAGGGCTTTAAAGGTCAACACCAACACCTTGAATTGGGCCTGGAAGACTATTGGCAGCCAGTGCAGAGAACAGAGCACTGGAGTAATGTGCTCGCATCGGCCCATCCCCTTCGGGAGATGAACCCCTGCATTCTGCACCAGCTGCAGTCTCCGGACCGTCACCAAGGGCAGTCCCACGTAGAGTGCGTTATAGTAGTCTAATCTCAAAGTAATAAAGCATGGATTGTGGCCAGGTCCGTGTCTGAAACATACAGCCTAAACCGATGTAATAGGTGTAATGCCCCCTTCACCACAGCCACCACCTGGACATCCAGGCAGAGCTGTGGATCAAAGAACACGCTCTGACTACAGACCTGGAATACCAGGGGAGGACGGGCCCCATCAGTGACAGGGGCCATCACTCCCGTGGCTTTCCCCACAACTATCCCCTCCATTTTGTCAGAATTTAACTTCAAGCGGTTTGCCCTCATCCAGTCCCCCACAGCTCCTAAACACTGGGTAAGCACCATACTGCTGGACCTGGGTATAATGAAAATGAGAGATATAGTTGGGGGTCATCAGCATATTGATGACACCTTATGCCAAACTCTCTATCAACCTCCCTCAAAGGCTGCATATACACATTGAACAAGAGAGGGGACAAGATGGAACCCTGCGGGACTCTTCACGTGAGGCCCCGGGGAGAAGATGAAAAATCACCCTGCACCACATGCTGGGTTCTCCTGGCCAGGAAAGAGTGGAACCATTTAAGAACAGCCCCTCTCATCCCTACCCAGTCCCACAGTCGAGTCACCAACAACTCGTGATCAACGGCATCGAATGCAGCTGAGAGATCTAACAAAATGAACAGGGTTGAATGACCTTGGTCCAACTCTCGGGAGAGGTCATTGACCATGGCCACAAGCGCAGTCTGCGTACCATGACCTGGATGGAAGCCAGACTGTGAGGGAGCAAGGTAGCTGACCCAGTCCAAATGCTCCTGAAGCTGTCATGCCACCACCTGTTCAATAACCTTCTCTAAAAAGGGAAGGTTAGAGACTGGCCAATAGCTGGCCAGGGCGTCAACATCTAATGCTGACTTCTTGAGCAGGGTTGGCACCACTGCCTCCTTGAGGCGATCTGGCACCCCTAAGGGAGGTGTTGACTATCCTGGCCAGCAACGGCCCTAATGTCTCCCAGCTGGCTTTAACCAGCCAAGGACGGACATGGATCTAATTCACAATAGGTGGCTTGAACAGCCCCAAGAGCATCACCCGCATCTGAGGGCGACATGTCTTGAAATTCATCCCATAACACAGGGGCTTCGACTGCCTCTGGCTCATCTACTGTTAAAAGTGCTGCGTCAAGGCTGCGGTGGAGCTGAGCGATTTTTATCTGCAAAAAAAGGCCACAAACAAGTCACAGCGAGCATTCGATAACTCTGAATCTGGGGCGGGGGGGAATAAAACGTTAAGTAAACATGAGTTTTATTTAACTTTAAATTGGAATGTGTGTATGCAGTTAATTTAACCTCACGGTGAAAGTAGAACGTGCGGAGGGACGCATTATTTGTGATGTCCACTTAGTTTTTGTTAGCAGTGGGGAAGCCTCCCAGAGCTGCCTCCTTAGCTGCTCCTGTATGTCAGGCTGGCTGTACTGCTGCTTCCAGCCTGCTTATGCATTTCATCTCAATTTCACATTGGGACACAGCCCCCAGCAGCCGCTCCATTCTGCAGCCCTCTTACTCTGGCTCCTTGCTGGTTCCTTGGTCCTCTGGTTCTGCCCCCTCACTTTTCCCACTGAGTTTTCCCCCTTCACATTTTTTGCCCTCTTTCTCCCCCTCACTTTTCCTGGAAATTTCCATGGGAAATTTAGTACCGTGGGCATGGATCCATTACATTTAATAATAGATCTATAAGGGTCACGTGACTTCGAGCAAGAAAGAAAAAAAAAATGGAAGAAAATAACATGGGTATGTAGCCCATCTGGAAACTCATGTTACTGGTAATTTCGTGTGAGATTGAATCTCACATGAAAGTTGGCACGTGGACAAACAGTCTCCAGTGCTTTCTTTCTGTATAGTAGCTATTAAAGATCCCGCAAAGTTACACATGTCAGGCTGCAGATTTTACTTTCCATTTTGTGAGAAGCTCCATACTTAGCTGCTACTGTGGAACTACTTGCAGTGCATGGAGTTACGTGTACCTTACTTTTAATCTTTTCCAGATCGAGGCCAAATTCATAAAAATCAAAGCCCTACATTATTTAAGTCCCTAAGACTTAGGCAAATTGCTCATTACAGGTATGTTCCACCAGCTCTAGTGAAGATGTAGGTACTGCAGTCATAGGAAGTAAAGTTCTAAGACACTGGTTTCTTGCCCATTAACTAATAAGGTAAATAAGCAAACAGTCTAAACGTACTACTGAATTATTTGCCACAACTGGATCAGTAATAATATTAACGCTGTGGAACATATCCAAAGATCTAAGGAATACCACAAATAATTAGAGTCACCAGGGACCCACATCATTTTGTTTTCATTTTTTGTTTTTGTTGTTTAGATCTATCATTTTCGTTTTCATAAATATCAAATTTTCGTTTTTGTTTTTGCTTTCCATTCATTTCAATGGAAAACACATTTTTATTTTTTATTATATTTGACTGAAATGTGGAGTGATTATACCCTGAATGGAAGGCAATAAGTGTACCAAATTCCAAAATGATTGAATAAACGAATCCAATTTTATAAGCAGTTGAATTCTATCATATTTTGCAAAAATCTTCATATACATTCTTACCTGTAACTTCTTTGCCTCACATTTAATTTAGATGAATCTTGGCACGGGTTATACCCCGTTCCATATTTACTATCTCTGCCAACTTTCAGAAGGATTGGATAAAGGTTCCTTGTGACAGAAGCAATTAACTTATTAATGTGTGTCTGACTTTAACTTTTATTTTATTTTATAAAAGATGTTTATCCCACCCCTCCTGCCCACAGGGCAGCTTGGGGCAGTGAACAGCAATATAAAAAACAATAAAACAATGCAAACAATTAAAAAAGTTAAATCCCATATGCAGGGGGGAAAGCAACCACCTACCCACCCCCCTCACAAAAGGCCTGGTGGAACAGCCAGGTCTTACATAAATGTTGAAATGACAGGAGGGGTGGGGGGGGCAACCATCTTTTTAGTCCTACCAGTGTACATGAAATTTGACAGGGCTGTATGTAACACCTTCAGGATCATCTCTGCCAAATATCAGAAAGATGTTATAAAGGGTCCCAATTTTATATGCCTGCACAGCATATGCAGAGAAGGAGCCTAGGCCAGGGATTCTCTTACGTGTCACAGTGGTATAAGAACAGTTTGTGATGCCAATTGGCCAGCAGAAATGTCAACCAAATATCCTCTTTCTGTGCTTTTGACCATCCCAACATCTCTCCCCCACTTGTTACTGGGAAGTCAGAAGCATCTGTTTAGGAAAGAGCCAATAGAGATTCTCTTAGGTCCTTTGTCAGAGTGCTGCAGTATGTGATTGTGATGATAATGGGCCAGGCTGGATGTGTAAAGTATTTATTTATTTATTATAAACATTTATTAGCCACCCCCTCATGCCTATGTCTCCTGATTGCAGGGAAGCTACCCCCAAAGTCCTAGTTATGTCCCTTCCTTGCCCACCTGAGGGCTGCTCCCTATGCCCTCCTCGAAGCCACTACCGATTGGTCCTGTAAAGCTGCAAGCATGCAGTAACTGGCTAGTGAATGTGTCTGTCAGTCTTTTGGGTTGCTCCCCATTATCCCGCTACAGCCTCCCTCCCCCTGCCATGCCAGGTGCCTGCCTCTGACTGGTACTGCATGTGCTGCTATTTATCTGACTAATGGTCTTCAAGGAGAAGTTCAATTGCTTATAAAATTGGGTCCCTTTATCAAATTGTCCTGTAGTTTGGCAGAAATGACAGGGAAGGTATGTGATACATTTCTGCTAAATGCCTTGTAAACAGGCTGGAATATAAATGTTACAACTGGAAATATATTTTCAAGTTAATGTCTTATACCATCAGGACCCTTTATCCATTCTTTCTTAAAATTATCAGGATTGTTAAGTTTGTGGAGGGACATAATATTCACAGGTTTCATGCAAATTGGATGGAAGATAAAGAAGTTGTAGCCATGAATGTGTATGGAGCTTTTTAAAAAAATCACAACATTCAATTGCTTCTAAAATTGGTTTCCTTTATCTAATCTTTTCAAAAATTGGTACACATAGGGTAATTTTAGACATGACGGGCCCAGAGGTCCGCCATGCTGAATCATGCACTGGGATCCATTTCAGATCCGTTTTGGATCCCAGTCAGGAATCAGGTCATCCGTCCTTTAGACGTACCGGCCTGATTCTCACCGGGGATCGGGGAGGGGGTGAGACTGTGTGGCGTGAAGTGCGGCCACACAGCCCTGCCCCCCCATGCTCCCCAGGCTACCCGCCCTCCAGGAGATGGGCGGGTCCAATCCAGCTGCTGCACCTGATCCCGTCCCGTGGTCGGGACCATGATCTGGGCTGAGCTGAAGGTAACAGACGTTACCTTTGGCCCATCCCGGATCGTGGCCAATGTGACCACAGTTCAGGCCCGATCCTACCACGATTCTGGACTTCTGGGCGGCTGGAGGTCCAGTATCGTGGTTATTTTGATTCCTGCCAGTGATTCACTGAGGTGAACATCTAGCAGGAATCAAACAGATGCTACGGGAATCATGGCCACCACAGGGGATTCACTGTGGTTGACCGTGATCCTGTAACATCTGAAATTACCCATAGTGTCCTCTGTTGGGGGTAAAATCTCCCCAAGTTTCATCAGAATTGAATAAGAATCCAAAAAGCTATAGCTGGAAATATGCTTTTAAGTTTTTTCCCTTTATTTCAAAAATAAAAAGTAATTTTTGTTTCTATTTGTTTTTACACACACATTTCTCCTGGATGTTTGCTGTTACATCCTGAACTTTCTGTGTGTT
This sequence comes from Sphenodon punctatus, assembly GCA_003113815.1. Taxonomy (NCBI): domain Eukaryota; kingdom Metazoa; phylum Chordata; class Lepidosauria; order Sphenodontia; family Sphenodontidae; genus Sphenodon; species Sphenodon punctatus. Next base: position 4,861,661 of record QEPC01008436.1, on the reverse strand, counting down.
TAAATCACTCACCCATGCTGCGTTCCCACCAGCAGTGGCAGTGGCGGCAGTGGGAGGGGTGAGGGAAGAGGCAGCACGGAGGAGCCGGTGCGAACGGGGTTCTGCCACGGCTTCTCTTGCGCATGCCAGGGCGCAAAATCCTGCCCTGACATGCGTGAGAGAAGCCGCGGATGATCCCCATTCATACCGGCTCTTTTCCCGTCGGCCGGCTCCTCCGTGCTGCTGTGTCTTATCTCGCCCCTTCCGCTGCAGCCACTGCTGCCACAGATGGGAACGCAGCCCCAGATCTTAAACGTTTGGATTTTTGAACTTCTGCGTGAAACTTCTCCCAGAACCTTTGTGTGTAAAAGGTTCTCCTGGTAAATGGCTTTGCTCCACGCAACTGTGGTCACTTGGTTTCCATGGCAGCCTGTCACGCTGACAGCTGCGGCTACTTTAGGCTGCCTCAGGGCAGTGTTTGTGTGAAGAATGCATCTGGAACTTACTTCTGGGTTTACAAGCCCACAAGATGGAAACATCTGGATCTTTAACGTGTGTGTAAAAATGCCCATTACTTGTCATTTTCGTTATTGCAATAAGAGTAATGAAAATGTCAATTTTCATTATTGTTGTTGTAATAACGAAAATGACATGCACACCCCTACAACAGATTGATTAAGCAACGGAACTCTCCTATGAGGTAGATAGGCATTATTATACCCACCAATTAGATAGCAAAACCTAAGCAGAAAAAAGTTAACGGATTGCTCTATATCAAGTAACCATTCTGACTCCAACTCTATTTACTGCTTTCTCTTTAGGAAATCATGCTACTCCTTTATATAATTGAATATATTTTTTATATATTATACTAACTAGGGGTTTTTTGGGGTGTTAACACTAACACTCCCATATGGGATGCGAGTTGGCTAGAGTGCAGGGTTGCTCTGTGGAGCCCCTGCTGAGCCCCCTCCTGCAGTTGCTGTGCCATGAACTGTACAGACAAGCCGGTGTTCTGTCCCCCACTGCAGTTCTCCATGTGCCCCCACCACCATTAAATTGTGCTTGTTCTAATGATGCTCTAGGCTGTACACTATGACTCCATGGTGCGGAACACGTGTGGAGGGAGTGTGCACCCTAACCCACAGGGCAGGCCACATGGGCACACCGTGGCCCAACCCAACAGGTGTGCAGTTGCTCTGGGGGTGCCTGTTGCCTCGTTTTGTCTGGATTTGCCTGCACAACATGCTCCACATTTCCTGGGATGATGCCGTGAGTAGGGGCCCCAGGGTGGCCCTGGGGCAAACATCTGTGGCCCCCGTTCAGACAGGCAGGTGAATCCAGGGCTAATGGGGGTTAATGTCTCATTTGCTAAAACCCTGAGGGTGTTAATACACAGGCTGGGAGCCCCCCAGAGCCCATAGTGCACCAAACAAAGCACGTGCACCTGAAACCTCGCATCTTTGTGATGACCCCTTGTCTCTCCCTCTGTTCCCCTTCCTTCGTATCCCCCCCCCAACCCGGCTCTGATAGTTCCTGCCCTAGGGTTTACAATGTCCATTCCATTACTTTGTAAAACAGCTGGTGCTATATAAATGCTTTATAATAATAATAATTAATAATTAATGGCTCTGCACAGCTCCCATACAGGTGCCTTTAACAGGTCCTACATGGGGAGTACAACAAACAGATGAGCGTTCCTTCCCATCACGGTCTGCCTGCACGCCGCCCCCCACCCTTCCCCTGAGTTGCGGTTGCTCTAGTGATACTCTAGGCTGCACCCATGCTTCTATGGTGCAGGACAGCCACAGAAACCTTGCACACCCCCAACAGACAGGCAGTGGCCTCATGGGCACTTATTGCTTGGTTTTGCCCAATTTTACCTGCACGGACATTTCCGTGGATGATGCCATGTGGAGTGGCCCTGGGGTAGCCCCGGAGTGAATATCTGGTGGCCACAGCATAGATGAGCAGGTGGATCTGGGGGTAATGGAGGCAAATGTGGGGAAACGTCTAATTTGTTAACACTGAGTGTCGACATGATTTACTCACGTGTATGGCAGACTTGACTTACTGTAAGTACCTCTGATGGCTTGCTCCTGAAACATCCAGCCTCAGGAGATGTATCAGGGCAGTTGCTGATCCAACAGTTATCTATAACTTACATAATTGTGAGTTTTCTTCTACCTTTAAATACCTTTGCTAGGTATTAAACTTAGGAGAGAAGGAAGAAAGATTAAAAAAACACTATCATTTATGATCAATGATGGGAGAGGTGCCTCCATATTTGGATAGGTTTCCAAAATTTCCTCAAGGCAATTACTGCAGTTTTAATATAATTTTTCCCAGAGAGAGTTGGATTACCAGTGCAGAAAATGATCTAAATTCTCCGTTATGGAAGGGCATGAAATTACAATAGGAGAACAAAAAATCATCTCTCCATTCTTCACATGAAACAGAATGGTGAACAACCCCTTCTGGCTGTTAACTAGTTAAAGGAGGGAAAACATTTTAGAAGGTCTTAGTGCAATGTTGATCGTCACTTATACTTGCCTCCGATTGCTATCTCATTGTGTATATTGCAATGACAGAGAAATTTGAGTTTGGTGCTACAAGTCCATTGCAGCATCAATCATTTGAAATAAAAATGTCATGGTTAAGAGTCTATGGAAACTGCTGCACTTACCTTCCAAACTGTTGCTTTTTAAAAGGCTAATTCAGGTCTGCGTACATTAATGTCATTGCCCTATAAAACTGCCAGCTTAAAAAAATGTCAGCAAGGACATTTTTTTAGTCTATGTCAGCATAAAAGGGTGCCTCAGTTGTTTCATCTCACCACAGCTGCATACTTTCATTGACATTTGTTGACCTTTCTTTGTGCACTCATCCTAACCTCTTAGGTTATTTCCTGGCCTCCCTTCTGTGACCTCTGACCAACAATGACCTTTAGCTTCAGAATATGACATTTTGTTCTCCTCTGGCCGACATGTGATGCTCTCATTATTCAAAGGTATGTGAAAATAATGACCTCTGATGACCTTTCAGTTTCCTTTCTTTTATGGGTCTGAGCTAGATGCTTGCTCAGCACATTGATATGCTATGTCTAGCTGGTGGCGAGGGATTCAGTTTCTTCTTTACACAGAAATCTGTTGAATGAAACCAGCATTTAGCTTCTCGTTCTTATTGTTTCTTAAGTGGCCATTTAGTGTAATAGAAATGAGTCGGGTAGATTAAGGGGGAAATAAACATTGAGAAGTAAATTATTGCCTTCACATCTGTAATATTTCTGGGGTCTTAATGTAATGGGAAAGCAATCCTTGTAGTTAGGAAATATGTACAAAACGGTAAAGAAAAAGATTGCAACGTGGATTATCTACAAAAAATTCAGGGTTATATCTAGCTAAGGCCTTGGTGTGACAGGGTCAACTTTATGTGTGAGGTACACATGACATAACAGCTACCATGTAGTATCTTAGCCTGCACTTCTTGGAGCATTCCATTGTGGGGCTGTACTTGTCTTAAGAATGCGCCGCTCCAAAGCCCCGTGTCTCCAGCTGCCGCCGCCACCGGCGGCAACGGGGAGAACGTCACTTCCGGCGGCTTTGCTTTAATGCGGCATTGAGGAGGCGCTTCAGCGCTCCTTGTTTAAAAGCAGCCTTAGTTCTAAAAGAGCACAATGAAACATTGCTGGAAGGTAAAAATGGGGTACATAAAATTCATGGAAGCCTGAGGTTGGGGGCTTAACATAAGTGAGCACTCAAACATGACAATACTACCCGGTAAGTCAGTTTGTTATTGGCCCTACCATGTGCTACCCCACGGCCTGCTAATGGGTACATTACCACACGTCACACCTGAATGCTCACCGGTGTGCATGTAGTGACAGGCTGTAGTCACTCTGGAGATACTCTGTGGTCTCTCTACTCCTCACATCATGTCTGAACAAAGGATATTGGTGTACAGACTTTTCAAGTCTAAGACCAGTTTATTTTCAAAACAGATAAGAAATGCCCTTATTGTCCTGTAAAAAAATTAAAATGCAGAGGGTGTGGGAAGGGAAAGAATAAACCACTTATGTTTGGGGGATTGTGGCATCAATTAACATTTTATCCAGGATTTAGCCAGCATGAATATTTAATCATCCTTTATTTTAAAAAAAGGTTGGTGACTCCAGGTCAGGGTTGAAGGTACTTATGGAGCAGTGCTCGGCTAGGCAGCTCTGTTGCTCACTCTAAATAGTGGCTTGACAGGGAATACAGTATATCCCATTAAAGGTAGAAATATAGTCCATCAAAGGCTAAGCTGTTCCTGACACTTTGTGGGTACACTGCAGGAAAGGCGAGGGCAATGGCAGCCCCAAGGAATGTGCACAAGAGCCAGAAATAACCCACCAGAGCTAAAATGGTGATTAGCATAGCGAGGGGAGGGAGGGAGGAGGTCACCTAGCCTTTCCCTCTTTCATCTTGGGAACCTGCATGGAGAGGAATTGTCAGCTAGAGAGCAGGGGGAACAAAGAGCTCTCCTTATCTTCCCCCCAGGCCTCTTTCACTTGGGGATGATTTACACTTGCTCTATCCCTTGTGTACTCATTTACCCAAGCACAAGTGCATATAAAACCCCAGCACCTCCAGATGTGAATGGTAATGTGCAGTAGTTGCTTTGTAACACTGTAATCTCTCACCTCTCAACAATCAACTGGAGACTAGGGATTGCTAGCGCTGCAACTACTGCACAGTTGCTTCTTTCTACAAGTATCTGAGTGACCATTCCTGACCTCAAAACAGATAACATTTTGGATTAATGACAGGGCCAGATTAGTGTATACTATAGGCAAACGAGACGTGCTCCTAGGGCCCAAAGTCATGGGATGGGGGATAAAAATAAGTCTATTACAATGCTGCAAAATGTCTCTTGCTCAGCACGGTCCACGTTGGGCTGAGGTCCAGGACTGTAACTCTGAGTAACGCCTACACAGAAACCTGGCTGGGCTGCCTACATGAGCAAAGTTGGGTTGAGAGTCCAAAAGGGGAGTATGGGGCCAATCCTGAGCAAAGGGGTGCTCCGGGGTCTGGGTCCCAGTTGACCCTGTACCTGTTGAGTGGCTCCTCTCAGGTGGAATTGCCAGGTGTCCCTTTTTTTAAAGGGAGTTACAGAGCAGGCTGTGTCAAGGTCAAGGAAGCCCCATCATTACTAGTCCCTTTGCGAGGGGGGTGCTAAGTTAACGTGTTCATGTGAAAGGCAGAGGGTGCTTCCACCTGGGTGTTGTGACATCTGAAGAACTGTACCATGTGGGAACCCCTTGGTGCAGCAGTTGAAAAGTTCTCCTGATATTTTCAAGCAGTGGAAATGTGATGCCTGAAAGTACCATCCCGTAAAAAGATGGATGATAGATCCGTTTCTTACAGCATGTTTGTGGAGTACATACCCCATCAATCTCCTTTCCCACCATTCCCTCTCCTGTCCTGGAGTGTCCTCCTTGCTTTCTCCATCCCTTCCCACCAATGCTTTCTCGTAGCTTTCCCCTTAGTAACCGTCTCGTCCTCCTCTTTTGGAGGAAGAAGAGAAATTCCTCTTTTGGAAGGAATGGGAGGGCTAAACATCTGTCACTGCTGCATGAAGTCATGGCTTCTCTCCCTGCTGGCTGCCTTGACTGCCTCCTTAGCTCTGCTGCAGTGACAGATACACATAGAATAGTCAACAGATGGAGTAGTGGGAGCCAGAGGGAGAACAGCAATAGAGGCATGCTGTGATAGCTGGCAGGAGCAGCAGGAGATAGTGGAAGAAATAGGAAACTCCAGTCACACATTTTCAGTCCCACCAGCTGGCTTAGTTACAGAACAGACACCCAGGAGTGGCACGAAAGAATCTGAACTCTTGGTAATTATGATCTATTGCTTCAGGCATTCCGGGTTATTTTTAAATGATTGTATCCCATGGCTCTTTTGCCTTGGGTGCTCATGAAACTGAAGGACTAATAACAGTGTATGAGTAAGGCATACTTCAAGCAGGTGCCTTAACTTCCCCCCCAGAGATCTGCCAATGCACTTTAATCTTGACCTATAACACCCCTGCTAGTCTAATTCCAGTACACCCTTTTGGCAGAGACTGTTAGCCATGACTAATTGTGTGATGGTACAGGGGGATGCATGAATGAAAACTAGGATGGAGACAGTCACATTTTCATTCATAAACCAAACTAGGATCTGATATCAGAGGATAGAGGACAGAGCCATAAATGCTTGCTAGTTGGGGGCTTAAACCCCTGGCTACCAGTAGTTGGGCAGGAGATGGATCACACCTCCATGACCCATAAGTGAATTCTCTTGAGTACTGTGGCTGGCCATTGTCAAAGACAAGACACTGGGCTCAATGGACTGAGGCACTTTTTATCAGGTTATCAGAGTTAAAAAGAAAAAAAGTCAGTCACAATGAACACGTGCAATCTGTATGAATGTCCCTCAGAGGATGCTTATGGACACTGTCAAACACAAACGCCATTAAGGTATTACCTGTTACGCACTCCACAACTGTGGTATTCCTTGTCATTAGTCACTTTTAGTCATTTAGCCTAAGTCTCGATTTATAAAGATTTCCAGAGGAAACACTCCATCATAGGACCAAATGCAGAAAACTAGGGTCTAGAAAGCCTATCCTGGGTCCAGAACAGTACATAGTGACGCCACTTTCTCCAGCAGCACTGTGACCCTACCTACCTCACCCAGGGTTTCAGAAGAAAGATTCTCCAGGGAACAGTCATCTCTATCCCACATGTCACCAGTAAGTGCAGAAGAAGAGACCATGGTGTATCCTTTGACTAATACCATCGGAGCTTTTTCCAGTTATCATTCTGAATATTCCTTGCTGTGTTAATACATATTCCCAGACTTGTTCTGACTAGGAGTTGGTCACAACTACCTCATGCCCCCTCTCAGTTTCTTTATCTCAGGTTTCCATTCTTTTGTCCCACTCCCTTCCATGCATTCTTTCTTCTGTGGACCCCATATATGAGAAGGATACTGGAAAGAGCCAGTGTGGTGCAGTGGATAAGGTGCTGGATGGAAAGCCAGGCTTTGAATCCTGCCTTAGCTATGAACTTACTGGGTGGCCTTGGACAAGTCACAACCTGTCAGCTTTGGTTCCCGATCTGTAAAATGGGAGTTTGTGTGTGTCTGTCGCTCCCTGTGTTCCCCTCACCCTTGTCCGTCTTAGATTAGGGTTACCATACCTCCCCTTTAAAAGAGGATGCTTATGAAAAATACACTGGAACCAATGCAGCCTTGCACCATGTATTTTTTTATAAGTGTCCTCTTTTAAAGGGGAGGTATGGTAACCCTGTCTCCAAAACCTGTCCCTATAAAGTGCTGCGTATGCCTAGTAGGGCTATGGAAACCATTAGTAGTAGAAGTGGGCAAACGGTGACTGGGGAGCCCCGTGTGGCTCTTTGGCACCTGTGCTGTGGCTCCGAGCCAGAAGTGGCTATCTGGGGTGTGTGTGTCCATGTGGTTCCCTCAGGAACAAGTCCTGTCAAGCCAAGCTGCCATTGCAGCTGCCGGAGCCTCATAGGGGCCATTGGAGCAGAGAGAGCATGCCTGGTGCTCTGTTGCTACTGCCTGAGAGCTGTGTGTGGAGCGGGAGGGACTTGAGGGTAGCCATGCTGCCCCATGCCTAGGATCAGCGGAAACCGCAATCAATGTAATATGTCTTGTGACTGTCAGCAATGTAAAAAAATTGGTGTGTGACTCTTGGGCAGGAGAATTTTCCACACCCCTGTCATATACACTTCTCCTCCTCCTCTGATATCCATTCTCCTATCCCTGTCTGCCCATTTAGAAACCCTGCCTGTTGCAAGACTCCCATCTGTAATGGAATTATAACATTGAAAAACAGAAACAAACCAAAAACAAACACACCCTGTGGGCCGAACAGGGTGTTAACAAGCCAGGTTGTGGGCCACTCCCGCTACGTATTCTATCCCTTTCTATTACCCTGCATCTAGTTAACTTGTCTAAATATGGGTCTGTCTTCAGGGCACAGTCCTCTGAGTGGAAGCGCCAGTGCTAGCACTTAGTACAGGCACAAGTCCTATTGAAATGAATGGAATTCATGCCCACACTGTGTGCTGGGAGTCTGCCTTGTTATGCTTTGTGCAGTGCCTAGCACAAAGAAACCCCTTTCTTAGTTACCACAATAAACATAATTATTAATAATAAAGAGAATTTGAGAAATTGGTAGCACATTTACCCCAAAGGCTTTATTTCTTTTTCTTTTTTTGTGAGAACCTTCTCGGAAACGTTCTTCTAGGATTTCCTCTCTGTCTCATTGGCTTCTCTTTGTTCAGCTGCATATGTGGGTTTTTTTCTTCCTGAGGTAAATCATATGATTAACTTTCAGTCCAAAGACTAGTTTATGTGAGCAAAAGGAATTTAATTGGAATACAATCGCCCCCCTACTGCTGTTCACATCATTCTTTGCATCTAAATGAGATCTGCATTTCAGATATCATTTTCCCTGTGACATTTATTTTTCCCCATCACGCAAGTATGGCACTGAACCTAAATTGCGCTGCTATCTTTTTCTGCCCTTTTACACTTCTACTGTAAATTAACTGCTGTTCAGCTAGAATAAGCTGCTTTGAGGTTTTGTGATTCATAAGCACAATTTCAGTCAAGTTCACTGAAGCAGAGCACTACCTGGATCACTACCTAGAAAAGCAGAGCACTACCTGGATCACAGTGGTTCCCAAACATTTTACCCATGTGTCCCCAATTTCAAACTTCAATATAATCCTGTGATCCAAAGAACAACTAAGCCACACAATGTATTTCAAGGATCAATTGGGATGGCGACTTCATCTGTGGATAGTTTGTCCCCACTCTGGTTCGCAACCCACAGTTTGTTAACCTTGGCCTTTTGAGAAAACTACAAGAAGGGTTGCTGAGGGGAACAAAAGAATAACAAAATGCATTGGAAACTCAAGGGTCTGATGAACCCCAGGTTAGCAAATCTCTTTTGATGGGTTAGTTGCTTTAATATATGCCAGTGAAAATGTTCCCTAGTTGAAGATTCTGCTTATCACTGTTGTTTTGCCAAATCAGCATACAAGATTTTAGAATTCAGGGGATTTTTAAAAAAGATTAAAACTTTGAAATTTAATGTAAATGTAAATTTATTGTTTGTACAAGATGTCAGACCGCGAGCCCTTCAGCTATTTACATGACCGGTTGAGTGAAGAAGCTAGCTTGGGAGATCTATTTCTGTCTGGAGTCAACCAAACTGAGTCTAAGGGTGTTTTCACACGTTATGGCTCCCACTGTCATCACGGACTGCTCCAGGCCATGACAGGAGCCATCACTGCTGGACGGAATGTGGCCCAGCTGCCAAACAAACGTTACAACGGCTGGACCATGGACGTGCATCCATGTGTCCCCAATCCCACGCTATGTGGAGTGGCCTGCCCCACTCCCCTGACAGACAACCTTGGTGGCCTGTGATGGCCGCTCTGGCTGCCTGGAAGCACTGCCACTCTGGACCAGAGTAAGTACAGCGGGCCATCATTCATGATGGCCTGCTTTACCCCTGGTTGGGTAGCTCTTACTCGGTTGGTGGTGGCGCTTAGTCTGGGTTGTGAGTTAAGGGGTGTCTTTCGACATAACAAAGATTGGGTTTCAAAACCCCAAAGCACATGCTTAGCCGTTGTGTGTAAACACCATAACAATCCCAACACCAATGTGGCCACCCGTTGTACACGCGATATGAACACCATTGCATCACAAGGACAATTTGCGTGTTCTGGCTGAACATTTGGCAAACGTTGTGTCTAATGATATTGTGTGGCATGTTAGCAGTATGACACATGGAATGAGGTGGCAGCCCTTGCCTGCTGAGATCAGATGGCGAGCAAAACAGTGATTTGCCCCAAGATGGGCTGTGTGTCTAAGCAGCACAACGTAGTGAACACAGGGCCAAACCGGTGTTCATATCAAGGTCAAAAGACACATTCAGACACCCGTTGATGTTATGGCTAAAGACACCCAAGGATATAAGAAGCTGCCTAACTGAGTCAGACCAATGGTCCATCTTAGCCAAGTATTGTCTCAACCTGACACAGCAGCAGGGCTTCAAATCCAGCTCTTCAGGGTCTCCGGCAGAGGCTTCACTCACGTGTGCTACCGGAGATCCTGAATCGGAGATGCCAAGGATTGAACTTGGGACTTTATACAGGCAAAGCATGTGCTCTACCACCAGAGTCATGGCGCACCCCAATTGGGGATGACTCTGACTCACAACCCAGACTAATGCCACCACCGACCAGGTAACAGCCTGGGCTAATATCTGGTGGCCGCTTTTAGGCATGACGGTGGCACCCAGTTTATTCTGCGGTAAAACGGAGTAAACTGTGCTGCCATCATGTCTGAAAACACCCTTAGGGTGAAAATAAATGAATGATCACCTGCAGGTGTCCCATGTTTGGTCCGGGGAGCTCCCAATCAGGGGGCTTCATATGGCAAACGCAATACATGGGCAGGTTCTGTGCTCCGCCCACCAACACCCATCCCTCATGACTGTCCTCACTGTTTGCTTTCTGGATTCCTCCCTCCCCTCCCCACCCTTTTGGAGCATCATTTATGAGCACTCCAAGGTGAAATTAAATGGTAGAAGCCCCAGGGAGAGCAAAAACGACGAATGTGCTCACTACTCCATTCGCTGGGACCGTTTTAGGGGCTTTGCCCACACAGAGGCTGCGCACACCCTGATAAACAGAAGCAGACAGGTTGGCGAACATTGGACGAGACTAGCCCCATGGTGGGTTCATGGTGCCACAGGACTCCGCTGTAAGTGGAGACTCTGTGGAGGCTTTATAGCACATGGGAATGCACATCTCGCAGTCACCTCATAAGTGGAAAGCGGGCATGGGTTCCTGGTGTAGGCTATTGTCTTGTTTAAAAACACCCTAAACACATTTCACCTATCAAAGTGCCAAAATATCCAAGAGACTGAATTACTGCCACATTGGTGTGAAGACAATCCTAAAGAAGCTCCATGGTCCTTTACCAATCATCTTTAAACCATGACAAATTGGAAGCAATTTTGCTTGTATATAGTGGTGTTATCCCCTCCTTCCTTTGGTGCCCCCGGGGGACCCCGCGGCTTTCAGGCCCTCCCCAGCGCTAGGCTCCTCCCCGTCCAATGGGGCTGGATACCCCCCCGATGGACACAGGGAATGCGAGGCCATCTGATGCTGTTGGTGGGGTCCCATCCCCTGTGCATCACTCCGTGCACCTGAGGGCGCTCAGGGGGCGGGGGGAGGGGGCGCAGGACCTCCGGCATAAATACCGCCGCCAAGGAAAACTTGGCGCTGGTGACTGATTGAAGTGGGGAAACCGGCCCTGGAGAGAGAGAGAGCGAAGTGCTTCTATCTTTGAGTGTACAGACTGTGTGTGTTGGGAAACTTGTAGCCCCTTTTCCCCTTCCCGAGCATGAGAGATTTGGAGTGATACGGTGTTGGACCCTTACTGTTCCCCCCCTGTGCGAGTTCTAGTGTGAGTGTGAATGCGGTGTGGATAGCCCTTCCTCCTCCCCTTGAGGGCCCCGTTCTGCTCCCCTATCTGTGTGCAAGCCCCCTCCCCGCCGCCTCTGTCTCTGGGTCCCCTTCCCCAGTTTCCCCCCACCTGTACCATGTTCTGTTCCCCTCCCCCTGTGTTGGTGTGGGTTATGCAAGGAGTGCGTAAGGTGTGAGGCCCACGGCTCCCTACAACACTTCATGCCCTATGATGATAGGGACCTGGTCTCTGTTAAACACATTGGTCCAACCACTATCCTGCATTAACCTCGTTACAATTTCCTTGGAACACATGGCCAGGGGGTGTGCTTGGGTGACCGGATGTTGGGCCCCCATTCCCCTTTTTCCCTTCCTCCCTAAACCTACCCCTTCCTGTGACAAATAGCCTGAAAACTTGCATACTCCCACCAAGAGAAGTTGGTCCAATAAAAGATAACTGAACTACTGAACTGAGTCTTAAGGCAAGGGTGGGTTAAAAATGTGAATGAATGAATAAATAAATAAATAACAACAACTTGTTTCTACTTCTACAAGTAAACCCACCAATTTAAATGGAACTACTTACATGAGTAATGCAACTGAATACATGCATAAAATGGACTATGGAAGAAAATTGTATCTTGTTTCTTAGGATATTAAAACATATGACTAAAATTTAGAATTGAGTATGCTGTGTTAAGTAAAATGACTAATTTACATTATTAAATCCTTGAAAGAGAAATCTCAAGTCAATACTGGCCATGAATCAGTCACAAACCAATTAATAAAAAAGAAAAACAGTCCTGGTTTTTCATTCGATAGAAGTGGTTTTAAAGCAGCATCACTTCGCAGCGCAGAGCTGTGTCTGATTTATACCCGGGCATGCGTCAGTGAAGAAGAAGGCCCAATATGTTTAGTGGTGAAGAGTTAATTACACTCAAGTGGCACTACACATCACTTTGGAGCCAGTCTTTCTCCAGTGAGTTTGAGAGCTTATCATCATGGAGGTTTTTCCAAGTCAGCCTCAGCAAGAATAAAAAATAAGCTTTGCCACCAGTTAAATAAAGCACTAATCAAACTATTGGGGCATTGAAGATAATGGGAGCGACAAGGTTGATTTTGTAAGGAGCTGAGCATTTCCTGCAAGAAGCTGAGGGTTCATTCACATAACATCCTCCTCCACCTTGCAAACTGTTTTCTAATCTGTGTTTGTCTTATCCAGCCAAAATGCATTCATAGTAGGGGTGTGCGAACACCCAGGGGTTTCGGGTTTGGGCTGTTGAGGGTTCGGGGGTTTGGCCCAAACCCATTCGGGGGGGAGGAGAACCCGTTTGGGCAGCGGGCGGGGGAAGGGGAGTACCCAGGTTCCCCTTCCTCCAGGCTGCGTGGGTGGAAGGGGCACCAGAGATCACCTCCCCCCCACCCTGTGCAGCCTACTAAAATTCTTTTTTTAAAATCCCCCCGCCCCAGGGACCCCCCACCTAGTGGCGCCGGGGTTCCAGCCCCAGGTCCTGCGGTGGTGGGTCCGGCAGCGCTGCGGAGTGCTTCAGGCCTCTCACCTGACCCGGAAGGCTTAGTAGAGGCCTGAAGCACTCTGCTGCCACTGCCACACCCGTGGCCAGAGCCCCAGCACAGCCAGGTAGGTCTAGGCCTTACAGGTCACCTGACCCGGTCACCTGACCAGGAAGGCCTAGTAGAGGCCTGAAGTGCTCCACAGCACTGCTGGAGCCGGACCCACCGCCACTGCCACAGGACCCGGGACTGGAGCCCCAGTGCCACTAGGTAGGGGGGTCCCTAGGGTGAGGGGTTTACATTTTTATTTTTTTAGTAGGCTGCACAGGGTGGGGGTGAGCTCTGGCACCCCTTCCACCCACGCAGCCTGGAGGGAGAAAAACCAGGTTCCCCCCTGCACCCTGCCCGAATGGGTTCAGAAGCCGAACTTTGTTCTGGCAGTTTGGGTGGGGGGCAGTTCGGGTTTGGGAGGTTGCAGACGGGCCGAACACCCCGAGTTCGGCCCAAACCCTGAACCCCCGAACCACGTTCGCACATCCCTAATTCATAGGACTACTGATTTCCTTTCATTTTAATGGTCCACCCTTTGCATTGGATGACAGAAGACTGGATCATCCAGGAGAACAGGAAATGTTTTACACAACACTCATGAAAGGTTTCACACAACACTTAAAAGAGATGCTACCTTGCATGGCCACCCATTAACCACCCATCCAACTGCTTGTCTGAAAGGGATGCACACTCCTGTGGGGCACGTAACACCTACTCATGGCCACACTCATGACCACACACATGGTGCTGCTGAAAAATCCAGAGTGTGCCATGCAGGGCAAGCCCACACATCCCTGCCCGTAAGAATCAGGGCACCCACCCACGCCAGCAGACAGGTCAGTGGCTGGCTGCCTTCTTGAACCTGCCCACAGCCCTGCCAGGAATTCTCTGGGGAGCTGTTAAAGGACACGCGCACAAAATACAACAACATGGTGGCTCAAAACACACCAAACCATCCTTGCAACACACGAGAGAAGAGCCAATGCTGTGGAGGACAGCAGCTTGGACAGCAGCTTCCTGCATGTCCTGTAAGAGCTGACTGTTCTGCCAGGCATTTGGCGAGCGAGATGGGTAGTGGGTGGGGGGATGTCTTGTGTTTTGTTTGATGGGTTGGTGGGGGTTTAGTCTGGGCTCTGTGATTGTTAATGCATTTTAATTTTCATATTGTTTTACATGGTTTTATTACTCTGTATTTTTATTTGTTGCATGCTGCCCAGAGCCACCATGTGGCAGGAGGGGGAGGGTTAGAAGTACTGGATAAAAATAAATAAATAAAAATGTACCCTCCACCCCAGTTTGCACCTCTGTCATTGCCCAGGACTGCCAGTAGCTGCAATGACTGCACCGGTTCCTGGACAGGAAGGGGTTACT
>QEPC01008436.1:4832800-4845699 GCA_003113815.1 Sphenodon punctatus | reverse complement strand
GACTAACAAATGTTTACAAATAAAAATTAAAACAAATATGCTGATGACATTCAGCTGTACCTCTCATTTTCATCGGACCTAGGCCTGGAAGTCTCTGTGCTTTCCCAATGTTTGACGGCTGTGGGGGACAGGATGCGGCAGAGCCAACTGAAGCTGAATCCTGACAAGACAGAGGTAATGTTGGTGGGGAGAGCGGCGGGTGCGATTTCCCCCATCATTGACGAGGTTTGTCCCCCGCTGGTCTCCCAGGTGCGGAGTCAAGGGATGCTCCTGAATTCCCGACTCCACTTTCATATCCAGGTGGAGATGGTGGCGAAGGGGGCTTTCCTCCAGTTACATCTGGTTCAGCAGCTTCGGCCTTATGTCTCGGACACCGACCTGGCCACCATCTTTTATGCTTTTGTTACCTCGAGACTGGACTACTGCAATGTGCTCTATGTGACCGGCACTGGTGACGGTCCGGAGGCTGCAGCTAGTGCAGAATGCAGCAGCCCGGCTTCTTACGGGGTTGGGTCACCAGGAGCACATTACACCAGTGCTTCGTTCTCTGCACTGGCTGCCTATCTTCTTCCGGGTCCAGTTCAAGGTGTTGGTTCTCATCTTTAAAGCCCTACACAGCCTCGGCCCAACCTGACCTATCTGAAGGACCGCCTCACTCCACAGGTCCTTGATCGGCCCCTGTGGTTCACTGGGGGCTCCTTCTTGGAGGTTCCCCAAGTAAATCAGGGGGCCACTATGGAGAGGGCGGTCTCAGTGGCCGCACCTCAGCTGTGGAACTCCCTCCCGGAGGAGGCTCGCCTGGCCCCGGACCTGCTGACTTTTTGTCGGGCATGTAAAACCTGGCTGTTCCACCAGGCATTTGGTGGAGGGGGCAGGTGAGGAAGAGAAGGATGGCTAGGGTGAGTGGGTTTTTTATTTATGTTTATATTTTTATGGCTTCCCCCTGAAGTGGTTTTATATTTGTATTTTGTATGTTTTATATTTTTGTTTTAAATTGTAAGCTACCCCAAGCTCCGTTGAAGAAGGGGTGGGGTATAAAATTGTATAATAAATAAATAAATAAATAAATAAATAAAATTGACTTCAAAGAAACTGGGACAGGGCTCAAGACCAGTGTGGATAAAATCCAAGTTTCATTAAAGCCTGTGACAAAATCACTGACTTTAGTGGTGTCAGCATTTTACCCCAACTCTTAAGCAAATAGGAAACTGCTGGTTTTTATTCTGACAATTCAGAGAACAGAACTATTGACAAACCATTTAAAAAATGGTAAGTACAGCTTTAAAAATGTTAGCAATGCAGAGATGCTCGTGCTATCAACAGTGTTCCATGCGAAGCAGCAGGGGATCTCACTGAAATTAGCACAAATTACAATATATTCCACTTTGAAGGTGAAAAAAGAGACAAGGTTGTAATTATATAAATGACTATGGGGGGAAATTGTTGTACTGTATACAGTATATATTCAGAATAATGTGGAACACTAATTGGAGGCAGCATACATAAAGCTGATAATTTGCTCTTTTCTCTCTTTATGTAGTATAGCCCTTTAGCCTTATCTAACTTTTGTGTTGGTGTTATTTTTCAGATTTATACATTTGCAGTGTTAAACACTTCATTAATACAACATTGAGAAATAATGTACTCGGTAGTCTGTATATATTTATATGCTGCTAACTTTATAACTATCTATATGTATATCTGTATCTATCTAATCTAAATAACTGGGGGTGACAATAAATGTGCAGCTGGCGTACCAGCTACACGCACGGGGGGTAGGCGTCCTTGGCGGGGTCAGCCCAGGGCATGGAACTGACATGTGCCAAGCTGGCCAGTGAGCACACCCTGCCCCCAGTAGGGCAGGGGAACAGAACAAATGCACGGCCTGGAGGTTCTGTGCTGGCACACCTTGGTGTGCCACACCCCAGTGTGACATTTAGCCATGGCGACTGGCAATGGTGGACCCTAATGCCTAGTGGGGAAAGGGCTGCAAACAGATGCGCTGGCCTGCTATAGCCCATGTTGGCCCACCTGGGCAACCCTTGGCCTGGGCTTTGGGCTCAGGATCATCTGAGGGACCGGTTACAGGTCAGCCAGTAACCTGGGCTGGGGCAGTAGTAGGCCCACATCTGGCAGCTCAGAAATAGAGGTCCTGGTGAGTCCCTAGCCCAGGTACATCATAGTGGACTTTCGTTGCATCTATTATCATCCTAGGTTACAGTTACCATGGGAATCATAAGTTTGTTTGGTTCTTTTTAAAAACAAAACAAAAAACAAAACCACTCCTAGCCGATTTGAAGCCCAAATCCAGACTAAACAGCGGTGATTATGACTGGTCAGAAGTGTGACCTGGGGGACATAGGGACCCCTCTTATTGATGGGGCCCATCCTCCTTTGATAGTGCAGGTTCTCGGTCTTGGGGTGTCCTGGATCCGTTGCTGCCCCTGGATGACCAGGTTGCAGACGTGGCCAGGAGTGCTTTTCACTAACTTCACCTGGTGAGAATGCTGTGATCTTTTCTTTCTGACTCGGACCTGACCACCATCATCCATGCCTTCGTAACCTCGAGGTTATACTATTGCAATGCATTCCATGTGGGGCTGCGCATGATGATCATTCAGAACCTGCAGTTGGTGCAGGACATGGCAGCTCACCTTCTGTTGGGGTCGGTCACCTGGAGTACATTACAGTGGTGGTCTGGAGTCTGCACTGGATGCCAGTAGCTTTCCGGGCACAATTCAAGGTGCTGGTTTTGACCTAGAAAGTTCTGAATGGCTTGGGCCCCAGGTATCTGAAAGATTGCCTCTTCCCTTACGTTCTGTCATGGCCTCTGAGGTTGACCAAGGGCACCCTCATGTGAGTACCAACTGCCCGTGATATTTGCACAATGAGGGCATGCAGAGAGGCTGTGTCATACTTATTGAACTCTTTCCCCTTGGAGAGCCACCTAAGTCTGAGTCTGCTTACTTTTCAGAAGAGGTATAAGACCTTTTTGTTTGGCCAGACATTTGACTTTCTGGGATAGGGTTGGGTGGGATGGGGTAGAGGGGTTAGGGAAAGAGTTGGTGAGTGGACTTTAGCGTTTCTTTTAATTGCTTTTATACATTTTAAAATATGTTTTATATGCTCTATGTTGATGTATTTTCTATATTTCTGTATGCTGTCCTGAGCTTTTGACAGAAAGGCAGGATAAAAATTGGATATATAAATACTTTTGTTCATTTTGAATCTCCTCAAAGTTGCATTAATGTAGTTGTGAAAAGAATAAATGAAATTGGCACAATGGCAACTGATATGACATATAATTAAATGTGTGTATCCCATTATCTGGCATTTAATACCCATGCATATGCACATGGCAGAGCGGAGCCAGCCCTATGAGTGAACATCAGTCTGAGCTAAATACAGACTGACAGAGGAAGGGACTAAGTGGGCAGAATACTGGACCTTTAAGGCTGAAGGGTGTGGAGTCTGCCCACGCCCACTCTTCCTGTTTAAGAGAAGACAGCAGAAGCCAGAGGATCAGTTTGGGCCTGACTGTAGAAGAAACCAGAGCTCTGCAGAGAGCTGACTGGTGAAACGTGGATCCCTGGACTTGGGCTGAGAAACCTGCCACTCTATGCTCCCCAAGGTATTGGAAGGTGAGTATTGTGATTAGCCTGGAGAAACTCAGGGACTTGACCTTGTGACAACAAGTCCAGGAGGATTGTGAGTAGCCTGCCAGAGGATTGGATACCTGGCAGAGCTGGGCTAGACAGGGCAGGGCTGTTGGAGGGGCTGCATTCCTGACATTGGAGTAGACTAACTATAAAGACTATAGCAGAACGGTGTACATGGGTGGAGAACTGTACGGGCTGGTAATACAGAGACTTTAGGAGCTAATTCCCATGAGCAAATGTGACGCCAGGAGTCTGGTCCTACAGGGACTTACCCCTGTGCACTGCCACCATGTTACAACTTCTCTTTTATTACAATTGCTATAGGACCATTTCTTCATTGCCGATGCACCGAAAGGAGACAGGACACCAAGTGTTGGGTTTAAATGGCCGCACTCTTTATTAAACCACATTATATGAATTGCAATCAGGTGGGGAAAATCACCTAGAGCGGTGTGGGTCCAGTACCTGAGCATCATCCTAACATCAATGAAACAGGGGTGGTTTCGATGTACATTGATTACAACCCCTCAAACCAAACAATGTCTCCCCCTTGTCGCGGCGCTTGCCGCATGCAAGGAGGACCAAACTCCTTCCGGAGATGAGTAAGGAGGAATTGGTCGGCAGGCAGGGGACTACATGTCTCTCTACTGCCCTCGCTGACCCCCCCCCAGGGATTCCACCCCACCAGTTGCCATACCCCTGATATTCCAGTGGGTGTGACCTCCCCATCTCTTAAGGAGATGACTCATGCTTATCAACTTCTAACCTATGATTTAATCCTCAGTACTGGACCCCCTGCCAGAGGGCGAAAATTTTCGAGCAGGCACAACACACCCATGACTCTAACAGTGGGATAACCAACTGCACCAATTACTAAGCACTGCGAGAAAGGCTAAAAAACTGGGAAACCTTAATAATGGCCAGATTAGGATTCCCTCAAAAAATCCTTCCTGGCCCACATGGCAACCATTAGTGTCCACAGTGTTTAGGGGAGGGTGGGCGGATGCTACTTATCCATTGGACTCCCGCCTGCAAGTGAGGCTGGAGCCATTCCTCGCCACAGAGTTAGCTCCTCCCCTTGCCTCGTGCCCACGTGGGCCCTCACAGCCTATCAGCAGTGCCAGGGTTGCCTAGCAACCCTGGCCAGGTTTCAGCCTTTCGTGTGCTCTCACAAGCGCGGCCGTTTTGCTGCTCAGGGCTTGCAGCCCTGTCGGTGCTTGGAGGAGTCCCTACCGTGTCCTGCCTCCTGTCCCAGGCAGGCGCGGCAAGGGGCCTACCACCTCCCACCTGTGTGGGAGAGCGGAGGTAATTCTTACATGAGTATCTGCTTGGAGAGAGTGTGGTTGTCATGTTGGTCTCGAGTGACAGGGGTGGAGACAAAGTAGTTTGAATGATATCTTGTATTGGAACAACTATTGTTGTTGGAAATGTGCAAGCTTTCGGACTTCACAGGGTCCTTCCTCACGCAAGTAGGAGTCGGAACTGAAGATTTGAGCAAAGTACAGTGGGGAGAAAGGTGGGGAGAGAGATGGGATAGGGAAAGAGTGCGATATATTAGGGAGACACGAGTGAGAGGTAAAACAAAGTGGGTGACAAATGAACTATAGTAACAGAAGGTGAGAACAGGGGGAGATAAGCAATAGAAAGGGGAAGAGTGGGAAGAAAGGGTGGGGTACATTAGAAAATACAGGAAGGTAGTTCATGAATTAAGCACTAGAAATAAGGTGTGAGTAGAGCTGAAGATAAACAAAGCACAAAAATGGCAACAGGAGCAGGAGGGGGAAAGGTGAGAGATTGGAGACGAAAAAGACTGCAGAGGGATGTGAGGGAAGGGAGAATGCAAAAGAAGGTTACAGGAATAGATACAGATATGAATATATAAAATACAGTAATAGCTAGTGCAGAAAGAAAATGGTAAACAGCAGTAATAAAGGACTGCTTCATTACTGTTAACTATGTTAACAGTTAAATATGCAGTAGACTGTCAGATGTTTGCAGATTTTTGTAGTGCCTAGACAAGTTTAGGTCTTTGTTAAGTCCTTTGTTTTTGGTATCAAATAAATGTATGCATTTTAGTTCCCAAGCCCATCTTCTGAGTGTATTGTGCAGGTTTCCTTTGAAGATGAGGACTGAGAAATTGGAGATAGAGCAGTCCTGCTGGGAAAAGGCAGTGTAGAGGCAGTGACTTTGTTAGCAATTGTATGTCTGTGTGAATTCATAGGTAAGTGCAGTGATGATTATTGGGTTCACCAACATAGTTTCCGTGCTGGCATTTGCTCCACTGAATGAAGTACACTACATTTTGGGATTTACAGGTGTAGTTTCCTTGTATTTGGAATGGTTCTTTGTGGGAGGAGGGAGTTAACGGGTGGCAGTGGTGGAAATGTGTTGGCAAGTTTTGCATCGGCTGTTCTGGAGGGGTCTTGTTCCTGTTGATGTTGGGGTGTCCTGGGTGGTGGGGAGTTTGCTTCAGATTATGAGTTGTGAGAGGTTTGTGGGTTACTTGAAGGTCAGAAGAGGTGGTTCTGGGCAGATTTTTCTTAGGGTTTTGTCTCCATCAAGTATGGGTTGCAGCTGTTTGATAGGTTCCAGTGTGGGGTGGTAGATTACAGCAAAGAAAGTGTGTTTAGAGGGTTCTTTCTGTATTGGAACAGGCTCTTTCAAGGGATTTGGGTAGCTTGTTCTATAATTCAATCAACTTCTCTGCTGAAGTCTCCTTGTTTCATGAAAGCAGTTGTAAGCAAGGTGAGGTGTGCATCATGGGTCTGTTCTACAGAGCAGACTCTGTGGTTTCTGAGTGCTCAGCTGTAGCTAATTGATTTTTTGGTGTGTCTTGGGTGGTCTGTATATTGGTGTCTAGAGTTGCCATTGTGCTTGCTGACAGTGGTGTCCAGGAAGTTAATACTGGTGTGGGAATATTCCAAGGTTAGTTTGATAGAAAGATGGTGGTTGTTGAGGTTGGGGTGGAATTCTAGGAACGAGTTCAGATTGTCTGTCTAGATCATGAAGATATCATCTATGTATCTGAGGTATAGGAATGGCTTAGTGGTGCATTTTTCCAGGTACTCTTATTCAAGGTGGCCTATAAAAAGGTTGGTATATTGGGGTGTCATTTTTGTGCCCATAGCTGCCCCCATGGTTTGTAGATAGTGTTTGCCATTGAATGTGAAGTTGTGTGTAAGGATGAAATGGGTGGGCCTTTCATTGTGCTTGGGGTGGATATCTGAGACTTCTCTATTGTTCTGTAGGTATTTCAGGCTGGCTGCAACGCCCTCTGTGTGGGAAATGTTGATGTATAGTGCAGCAACATCCATGGTAGCAAGGATGGTGTTGTATGGAAGGCCTTTTATGTTACAAAATTTGCAGAGGAAGTTGGTGGTGTTTTGGATGAAGCTTGGTCTTTATTTGGCAAGTGATTTGAGAATGTTTTCTATGAGTCCTGATATACTCAGTGAGTGTGTCAAGGCCAGATATGATAGGTCTGCCTGCGTTCCCCTGTTTGTGTATCTTGGGGAGCATATAGAAAGTTCATGTGGTGGGATTGTTGGGGATGAAATTGAATATTTTCTCCTAGATTTCCTTTGGAAGAGCTTTGCTGTCTTTAAGTTTCAGTGTGAATTGTGCTGTGGGATTCTCTTTGAGTTCTTTGTAATAATTGTGATCAGAGTTGTCTATTGGGTTCTGCAATGTAGTTTTTTTAAAGTTTAGTATTACAATGGCAACCACTTAATCTGCTGGTTTAATGTCTAATTGGTGGTTAGATTTCAGGGATTGAATAGCCTTTCTTTTTGTGATGGGTAGGTTATATTCTGTATTTTGGTTCAGGATTTCATATATCTATTAAATAAATGGGACTACCCTCAGGAGCACCTAGCTGCTAAAAGAAAAGGATTCTTTGGGGGACAGATCCATCTGCCATTGAAGTCGGGGCCTTTTGCCGTTTGCTGCAGCATCCTAGGGCTGGCCCTGTGCACGCACCAATGCTGCTCCTCAAAATGTGTGAGACTCACAGTCACAGCCTATAACTTTGAATCACTCACAACATTATTCTTCCTAAACCCGGTGTCTTCAGTGCTTATTTAATTTGATAGGACATCTGTAGGTATTGCTGACATCAGTTAAAACTGAAGCGCATAAACCAGCCATACAAAATAAAGCCATGACAAAACAGCAGCACAGCCCCTGGCCCTAGTACAACTGCAGTCAGAACAGGAAAAAACATTTCCAAACAAGAGCTTACCAGACCCTCCGTGCTCCCCAGGGAAACCCCACATCGCTGCCTCAGTTCTCTCCTCAAAGTTTCATTCAAAAACGTGTGGAAAGCATTTCATATCAGTGACGTCTTTTCACAGTCCTAATGTAAAGTGGCCTTTTGGTAATCATTTTCTTTGTTTTTAGGGTAATTTTCATCAAGAAATTGAATCCTGCATAAAAAAAAGACTTGACACTGGAGACCATAAAAGCTCTGAAGGAGCTATTAAGCTTTATGCTGTAAATATATATTTCCTAACCTTTTTATAATGTGGATTATATAAATTTGAATTAAGTGACTTTTAAGAACATTGATTATTGATCTGATAAGCTCTAAAGGCTAGCCTTTAAAGCCTATTGTGTAAATAACCATTTTAAAAATGCATTTTGCCCTATAATAAAAATTCCTCTGAAAAGTACTTATGGTATCTTTGCATGCTGACTAGCCACTTTGCAACATTACAGATCTTGGCCAAAAATACATTTTAAAATTAAGCAGCCTTTAATTTATTCAGGTTTTTAAAACTGCTATTAAGCTACTCAGCACATACTTTCCCCATCTCACCTAACTTTTAAAATAGCATGGAGACTGCACTTGTGGCCTTGGTCGAAGACCTTCGCCATTAATTAGATCAGGGTCGATTGACCCTGCTAATTTTGTTAGATCTGTTGACTGCTTTTGAAACCTTTGACCATGAGATGTTGGTGGCTTGCTTGTGGGATCGAGCTGGAGTGGGAGGGATTGTACTTGACTGGTTCTGCTCTTTCCTAACCAGGAGGACTCAGCAAGTGGTGCTTGCCTGCTTGGGGATTGGTTTCCATCTCCATGGGACATCACGTGTGGTGTCCGGCAAGGTTCTATTCTGTCCCTGCTCTTGTTCAATGTATATATGCAGCCACTTGGCGAGGTCGTGAGATGGTATGGGGTGCAGTGCCATCAATATGCTGATGACACCCAACTCTACCTCTTGTTTTCCTCCAACCCAGACTCGGAAGTCTTACCCGATGTTTGGTGCCTGTTGGGCATTGGATGAGGGCGAGCCGACTGAAACTGAAGCCCAACAAGATGGAGGTGATGGTGGTGGGGAGGGCAGTGGATGTGGTGGCTCCCATCATTGATGGGATCCAACCTCCACTGGTATCCCAGGTTCGTAGTCTGGGCATAGCCTGCTAGGATAGAAATCCCTCAAGAAGGGATGATGGATACTGGAGATTAATCCTTGACCTTGAGGCNAAAAATACTCCTTCAGAAGGGACTTCTGAAGCAGGGATTGGGGTCCCTCCAACATACATGCAGCAAGTCCCTTCTTTCTGAAGCAGCGTTCTTAACCTCTGCTGCGTGTGTGTGTGTCTTTGCTAAAACTGCTTGTAAGTGAGGTTTAAGGTTGTCTGCATGCTTTTAAACCTGGCAAAGGAGGTGATTATAACCTGCCTAGCCTAACTGAAATTGCTTGATTAAGTAATGTAATGTCCACCCAACATTAACTCTTGGAACACCTTGCTGCTGGGTTATGCCACCCACCGTTGCCCTGGCTCCGCCCACCATTGTCCGCAGGCATTACTGCCCCTCCAACCTCAACACCACCAGCCACCCCTGGCACTGTTACTTTGTGGGCTAACCTGCATTCGTTGACCTTGTCCTGCATGGTGGTCAGTTTCTCCCATGGGAGGTGGGACACCCCTGTCACTGTATCCAGCTCCATTCTTAAGTACTGAAGGACAGTGGCTGGCCCTTTCATTTTTTGGGGGGCCAAGGGGATACACAGGCCATCTGCCACCTACTTGAAGGTCTCCATCAGTCCACCGCATCCCCCCATACTCACGCGGCCAATTAACAGAAAATCATCCAGATATTTAGTGATTCCTTCTGCCGTCGCCTTCTGACGGACCACCCTTTCCACCAGGGAACTGAATCGCTTGAACGACAAACAGGAAATCAAGCATCCCATGGGTATGGCCATATCATAATAATAAAATTGGCCCTGAAAATAGAAACCTAGGGGGCAAAAGCTGTCTGGGTGAACTGGCAGGAGGCGGAAGGCTGATTTAATATCACATTTTCCCAGCAGGGCATCATGGCCATATTCTTTCATGAACAACACTGCAGAGTCAAAGGATGCATAGTGGACTGACGTGAGCTCTTTTGGGATGGCGTCATTCACCAATCCTTCCCGTGGGTAAGAGCGGTGGAGGTGGAATTCCCCTGGGGTTTTCTTTGGGACCACCCATAACAGGGAGATCACCATGTTGGGAAAGGGCATTTCTGGGAACAGGCTGGCCACCCAGCCCTCCGCTCCTTCTTTGGTTAGCTTTGTCCAGATGATGTGCTTGAGCCCCGCCACTGATTTCAAATTGGGTGCTACCTGGGGCTGTTTTACGTCCCCAGCTGGGATTCCAAACCTGTCCCAGAAACCTTCGACTATGTAATGCACCTCTTCCCAGTCTGGGTGGTCCCAGAGAACTAGCACCAACTGTTCCACCTTAACTGGAGTTGGGCCTCTTCCCAGAGCCCCCCGGACCCTCGACTGCCTTTTCCCCGGAGGGCCTGTGGTGTTTCGCCCTTTGGACTAGGGCTTGGCTCTGGACCAGGCCATGGCAGCATGGAAACCTCTCCAGGTAGGGCAGGAGCGCTGCTACTTGCACACCACATGAGAGCACTTTCCCGCATGTGTGTACTCCCAGCATTGTGTACCGCTGCTGCCCGCAGCCCTCTTCACCTCACCACAAAAAGGATCATTGACGGGAGCAACACCCCCTCTAGCCGGAAGATGGCCACTGTCAGACCTAGGGTCATTGTCTGTGTCTACCATACAGTCAAGCCATAGGTCTGAGGCATGCATGTCCCACCTCAAGCCCGGGGTAAATGCCACTCAGTGGCGGAAGGCCTTATCGTACCAGAGCCACGCGCCCGAGTGGCCAGATTCGTAGGCCCAACTGACCATGTCCACATATTTCAATAGGGCAGAGACTCGGGTGGGAAAGGCCTGGATCATGACACCCTGGTAAATAGTAGCGGCAGGATCACCGGCATTTCCGGTATCTGATAATGCCGGGACCGGGCGTACCGGCATTATCAGATTCAACCCAGTAAATCCGGTCCGGTTACCGGATTCCGGGTACTGGATTTTTTTTTTTTGCATTGCAGCCATTTAAATGAATGGCTGCAATGTAAAAAAGTTAAAAAAACCCACANGCTGCCCGCCACACCATGCGGCAGAAGGAGCATCTGGTGGGGGCCAGGCACATGACGCACTGCATCGCGTGGTAAGCCTTCCCAAAGTAGAGTAAGGCTGCCCACGGTGCAGTAAGTACATGGTGTGGCTGCACCCTTAAAGTCCAGGGCCCGGGTTCAAGTGAGCCCCCTTACTCCAGGGTAGCTTCACCCCTAGTTCATATGTCACCACCAGGTGCTTTCTGTGGCTTTTCAAGCCTAATTTTCATAACTCCTGAAAGCACTAAGAATAACATAATGATCATCACAAAGGAAGAGACTGTAACACAGTGATCACCACCAGAGACGGAGAGGCAAAGAAAGAGAGTGACTATGAGAGATGGAATGTAGCATATTGACTAAGAGAGTGACTCCCTCCACCTCCTCCCTCAGCACATGCCCCTGTAGCACATGTTCCCTGAGTTGGAAGAGCGGAGACCGTGACTTTTAATTTATGTTCCATTGACTTCAGCTCCTA
This sequence comes from Sphenodon punctatus, assembly GCA_003113815.1. Taxonomy (NCBI): domain Eukaryota; kingdom Metazoa; phylum Chordata; class Lepidosauria; order Sphenodontia; family Sphenodontidae; genus Sphenodon; species Sphenodon punctatus. Next base: position 4,834,100 of record QEPC01008436.1, on the reverse strand, counting down.
TTCTTCTTGCTTATGACCAAGGTTGTGTTGCCCTACTTCCACAAGATAATGAAGTGTGAGCTGATCCTTCATTTTACAAATAAGCTTATAGAAGGTCACCGTGTTCCCAGCAGGTGTATGTGTGTACAAGGGCAGGCAGAGTAACTGTGTGTGGGAAGAACTAGATGGTGAACCTCATGGTGGTGTATTATCCTCCTTGCCTTGGAGATTCTTGCTACTCCTTTGTGGAAGCCCACTTACACAGTCTCAAGAATCTCATAAAAGGAGTCTTGTATAACACAGTGACCTAGAGTCACACTATGGTGGCATGCCTTAATGTCTTTTGCCATGACCGTGCATTTGTAGTTGAAGATACTGCATTGTGACACAACAATGCAAACATACTGATGTCATGCAAGTGAAGTGGTAGTATTTGGTCTCTTTGTCAGCTTTCATTACTTGGGACTCCAGGGTCTGAAAACACTAATATAGGGTAAAACCAAACATGCAGGTGGTGGGGCGACTCCCCGGCTCAGCCCAAGGTAGAAAACCAAAGCAGCCAATCTCCAGGGCAGTGAGTGGCAGGGAACAAAGGTGGCTGCCACCAGGAGAGCAGTCCCACTGCATGCACAACCTGGAAAAAGGGGAATCACAACAAGCATGTGGGCAGGTGACCCCACCCCACTCCCGTTGCCCCACCCCTCACTGTGATGGGAAGCCATGGCAGTCCCTGATGAGGCCAAACAAACGTGCCTACCGACATCGCCCCATGTGGACGGCCCTTTGCCCAGGCTGCACCTTGGAGATTTTCCTATGGATGCATCTCAGGCCAGCCCCCTACCTGTACCGGGGCAGTAGTGGACAAACATTTGCCAGCACAGGACCATATATGTGGGTGAGTTCCAGGCCACAACGGGCCAACATCACGTTTGTTTTTGCCCCTTGTGACAGACAGCACCTGTCATTGCTCTGTGTTCCCAACTTCATTCCCTGGCTTGGGGATCTGCATGAGATTTCGGTTCCCCTTACTGTATATCTATCTATCAGCCAACACACAGCACCCGCCAACACTCACCAACTAGCCAAACCAAATCCAACACACACCACACAGCCAAAACACACGAATCAAAACCGAACAGCCAGCCAGCCACAACACACACGCTCTCACCCACACAAGCTCTGCACGCACTCGAATTTCCGGTTTCCGGCGTGATCACGGGTTCTCGCTATACTTTTTCTGAACATCCGAACCGAACTGAACATGACCGAACCGAACAGCCGATTCCGAACTCGGCGACCAACCTGAACGGCTGAACCGAAC
>QEPC01008436.1:4804488-4827776 GCA_003113815.1 Sphenodon punctatus | reverse complement strand
GGGGGGGGGGGGGGGAGGTCTGAAAGTGGCTTCAGTTACAGGGAAGAGATTCGGAGGGAGGAAGGGATGAGGATGCAGTTTCACTCATGACAAGCCTTTTGACGCATAGCAATGGAAAGCATAAACTCATGGAAAGGGAAGAGATCCATGCCATGGACCCAGCTCCAACTCCTAGTGAAGTTTGTACTAATTTTCAAAGAGTTTTGTGGGATGGAAAAAAAAACCCCAACTCTCCTGGACTAATTATACCAATATTTCTTATACCATCTAATTGTATTCCCCCTCACCCACCATTTTGTTTGGATTTTTCTGACAAATACCACTTTAACAATCATTAGCCAATTCAATCAAGATCCAAAGTTCTAAGAACATCAGCTTTGCCAACCTCTGTGTTTTTAATCTTTAACCTCCTGATATGCAATGCATTCTTTATAGCGCCAGCACCTGGAATTATGTGATTTGGTAAGAATCTCAGCTTCAAATACATTTCTTGCCTAATGGTTGTGGATGAAAAATTGAAAATGACTCAGCTGCATCCCAGATGCAAAAAGAAAAGAAAAGAGAATTGTAAGTAAATAAATGTATCTGGTGCTGAACAGGTGTGATTAGAGATGGGTCCCTTCCCCAAGGGGCTTACAACATGGGATGGACAAGGAAGAAGGAACATAGGGTGCACATTAATCAAGATGAGAAGGTATAGGTATCACATGCTTAGATTAACAACAATGGGAAGAAGGATCCTGAAAGATAAGGATTTCTTTAGTTTTCGTTATATCAGTAATGAAATTAGTCATTTTCGCTGTTATTGCAATAACAAAACAAAAAAATAACAAAATCAATAATGATAACTAAAGTCATTATTGATTTTGTTATTGCCTACCAGTCTGGCAGCTGTTTTTTGGAGGGAAATGTGGCAAGGGAAGGGGGGAGCAGACATCTTGGAGCCAGAAACAGTACTGAACTCTTGAACTGGGCCTGTGATGTGAGGGAAAGGACTTGATGGATGTAATCCATGAGCAGTGCAAGCAGGTCCCAGGCAGTTGAATGGCAGCCTGTGATTGCTTGATGTCTCCTGCTTCCCAGAACCAATCAGGGGAGCTCGGGGGGAGGGCACTGCAACCCTTTATACTGTAGGACTGGGCTGCTTGACTCTGGTTCTGTGTTAGCTATTGCTCTGTCAGGGTGCATTTGCAAAATCTGTTGGTGCCTGCACTAAAAATGCTACATAAAGTTAGGTTTTCAAACTTGGCCCCATCCTGGCTTCCAGCTTTGCAAATGAAAAAATTCAGAGGACAAAGTTCTCAACTTTCAGCAGGGAGTCACTTTTCCAGGGAGATGATGAAAGAGCAGTTTTAACAAGCTGGCTCAGGAATACAGTAGTCTGTCTAATGATCACACGTAATGTGATGGTATCATCATGGCTGGACCGTAAAGCCCTTGCATGCTGATTTTTCTTCCATCGGTGCCATGGTGCTGCCCTACTGCCCTTGTAAGCATTTGGCTACAATATCAGCAGTGATATTGATAAGTGTACAATCAACCTATGAAATTCATTGTTGTGAAGGCCAGTAGCATAACTGGATTAAAAAACAGGATTTCTACCTTCTTAGAGGATAGGTCCATGAATAGCTACTAGTCCAGCTTTTCTGGTGCCAAGACTTCTGGCTGTTAAAGGGCTTGTAGTGAATAGAAGGAAATGGATTGCTACATTATGAGCTCTTGTGCACTTCTCTGAAGCAATTAAACCTGGTCACTGTCAGAGACAGGATGCTGGTCTAGATGGATAATTGGTTGGACACAATATAGCACATCATGTTCTTAATAATGTAGCCCGTAGATGTAAGATGGTCTTCTGAGATGCCAGGGACTTACTTATCCATTGAAAATACTTTCAAGATTTTTTCCAGAATAGGTTGATGACTGTTTCATAGATCTTCACTATAGTTGGTAGGGGTGGGACACTGGGGAGAATTCCGGATACCAGATGTACCAGTATCAGATCTCCCTGGTACCGGATTTACCGGTATCGGCATTGTGGATTTTTAACATTGGCTGCGATACCGGATTTTTTACATTGCGGCTATTGACTTCAATGGCCGTAATGTAAAAAATCCTGTACCGCGGCCAATGTTAAAAATCCAGTATGCTGGTATGGTAAATATCGGATTTATCAGATTAAGCCGATACACCCAAATACCAGCAATATCGGATCTTGGGAGAACCAGAATTCCTACCCCTAATAGTTAGCATATTTTATACAAGAGATTAAACAAGGACCTCTTGCTTCTTAAGAATAGGCATGTCAATTTTTTGTGTTAGGCTTGCTTCATTCATTCATTCATATATTTTACGTTCAGTTCATTATGTTTTGTACCATTACCCCTGGATCTTTCTTGATGTTATTCTTGTATCATTCTTTTGTTACTAATACACTGAAATTGTCTTCACTTGTTTTCATGTTTAGAGGCAACGGATTTTGTGAGAGCTGTACCTCCAAAGCATGTCTTATTCTACTTTTTGTCTTTTCTAATGAATTCCATCATTGTATATTAAATAGTCAAGAAAGTGTAAAAACCAGAGCTGTTTCTGATACTTGGAAGTTGCTATTCCTGACAGCACTTCATCTTTTTCATACTCATATTGGCTTTTATCCTGGCCCATCCATTCCTTAATGTAAGTGTTATAAATTGCTGTAAAGTGCCATAAAATATAATAAACATAAATCAATATTTCTTGGTTTAAAAAAAACAGCTTAGAAATGCTGATGAAGCTCAGGTTTATTATAGATGTTCTGAACCCCACAATGTGCCTTTAGTTTTTTTTCTTATCAATTTCTCAGGTTGTGGGTTTACAGGTATATGTGAACACTGGCCCTTTACAAACTGATGACAGTGAAAATTGCAATCTCAAGCCTACTAAAGTTTAATATTTTTGTTTAGCAGCCTTGGTAAAAAAAAAACAAAAAACCCAAACACATTGTAAAGTGTTATTCTGAACAATACTGACAGTTGAGAAATAAGATACTTGGACTGCAATTCTCAAATTACTTATTAGGGAGTAGTTCTATTGAAAATAATAGGACTACTCCAGAGTGAGAGGGTTAGGACTGAAGGCTGATTACAATTAATAGTATCCAAGGTGTTCTTAAGCTTACAAACCTCATCAGTTTTTTCTCTGTCTCCCAGTGCTTTCTGGAGATTGGACTTAGGTCACTTGCACACGTGATGTTTGCGCCCATGATGGCATTTCTACGGCAAGTCACAACTTGTGGGGAAAAGTTTTACATACCCTTTTCAATGTACATGTTTACCACGTTCCGTTGTCGCCCGTGACTGTGGGTGACATCACACATTTCGGATTTGGCTTTAGACAGGTCCATGCACATGCCGCAAATCTCATGTGTTTCAATAGCCAATCTGTGCCCACATTCCATTTTTGCATGATTGCAAGTGATGTTATAGTTACATGCATTCCCACATTCCCAATTCTTGTAAAGTAAATTATCAAGGAAAAGTAAATGCCATGGTAGGATTTTACAGTCTGGTAATGAGTGATTACAGTAATGGGAACTTTCATTATGAACGTGGAAAAGTGCATGTACATATGCAGTAAACTAGCAGGAAATCTAAACGCATGAAAAATTGGCATGTGTACAAGCAGCCTTGACCTCTGCAAACAAAGTGATAGAGAAAGTAAGGTTGCTGTGTTAGTTCCAAAAATAGGCAATAGAGACAGAGTGTTAGGTGGGGATGGGTCAGGAGGGAAAGGATGGACCAGGAGGGTGGTGGTGCTTGGGGCTGGGTTTCCTCTCACAGGGGTACCGCGGGGTCATTAATTCCCTCAGGGTCCTAGGCGGGCTCTCTCTCAGAACTTGAGAGCAACCCAGATCATCATCAGGATGGAGAAGAGAACTTGGCTCTGGGAAGCGGAGGGGGGAGGTCGGGAAGGGTGTGGGGGGGAAAGGAGCAGTAGCCAGACAGGAGGAACACACTCAGCACAAACTCCCTCACTCACTGTCCAGGGTCCGCGGGCATGGTGAGGGGCAAGGAGCAGGGATAAAGGACCCAGATGTCCCTCGGGGTGATGGCTGGAGATGGGGCAGGCAGGAGGGGTGGGGGGAGTGGAACAGGAGGGAGAGGGCAGGGCTCTCACTCAGGGAGATAGGGATGGGGGTAGCCTAGGGAAACAAGCACACAGGGATGTGAGGGAGAGAGGGAAGGCGGCAAGACAACACATTCTCACGGTCTTTGTCACAGGCGCATGAGGGAGGAGGGAAGGGGGCATTCAAGACGGATACACGCAGCTTTCACACTTCCAAGGACCAAGGTAAGGACCAGTCTCTCTTTCAGTTACCAGCGGGGAATTGCAACCCCGTCGGTCCCTTTATGCTCATAGGCCCAATGTAAGCAGCTATGGCATGGGCGGGGCCCACTTCCCTGGGGGCGTGCAGTGCTCTGCTCGACGCGCACTGTGCCTGGGCAGGGCCAATGCCCGAAACCCAGCTGCAGGGCCCATTGCCGCTGGAAGCCACCTTGGCCTGCCCCCGCTCTGGTTCTGCACCAGTGAGTTGGGGGGATACACGGGGCCTTGCTGTAGCGGCGGGGCCAGGCTCGCCCTGTCCTCGGTGCTCGGAGCCCAGGTTGCACCCCACGTGGGTCTCCCCCGATGCTCCCCGCTCGACTGTCTCCGTGTCCCTTGAGGTACACCGCATTGCGGCGTGACACAAAGTAGAACAACAATAGCTTTTATTGGACCAACTACAGTTGGTTCCACCACCCAGGACAACAACCACCCTACAGGAACAAGCCCTTGCTGAAATAGGAGATGTAAAACATGTCTTTACATCTGTACTGCAGACAGCATCCAGACATCCTATGGAAACTATTCAGAATACAAGGACCAACAACTTCAAATCTAAAAATCAGATGTATCTCATTCAGTGCATTAAATGACCTGATGGGAACTATGTAGGCGAGACCCACCAACCCTTGCACAAAACTCATGAACTTGCACAGAAGAGAGATCATAGACAAGAGTACTGATACTGCTGCCTGGCACTCCTCACAAAGTGACCACTCTATGTCGGACCTCTCTGTCCTTGTCTTGAAAGGAAAGCTATGCAACACCTTTAAAAAGGGGAGCCTGGGAACAAAAAGATCTTCTAGATATAAAGAACAATGGACTCAATTTGGACATAGGTTTCACAAGACATTACAGAAATGTGTACGTCTAATGACTGTCTACAGCTACAGGAAGCTTTAAGTTTACTTATTGTGAGCAGCTCTTACTTGCCCCACCTTGTTGTATTCCACCCTTTTGAACTGCAGACCCCCTACCTGGGTCTCGTTCTCAACTTCTCCCCTCCCCTCGTCATTTTTTCTGATCACTGTATATACCTCACTGCTTTGCTCAGTCTCACATCCAAAACCATAGTTTACAACAATATCATAAAAGAAGATAGCAGGAATTAAAATGCTCCTGACTTGCTTGACGAAGGACCCTTTGAGGTCCAAAAGCTTGCATACCTCCACCAACTGTAGTTGGTCCAATAAAAGATATCACTGTTCTATTAGTACTTTTTCTCTATTGATCAAAGTGATAATCTCTGAATTGTCTGAGCCAGGCTGCAACCCTTTGCTGCTGCTATTTTAGGTTGAATAGCTTTCTCGTCACTTGGGGGACAAGAGTTTGCCTAAGGCTTAAAAAACTGTGTGAGAGGTTTTTCTACTCTTTCCTGAGCCTTCCTCATTCTCATATCAACAGAGCAATTAGCACCTTGAGATAGCATTGCTAGATATCTTAGCAGCAATTTAGGCTGGGAGGAGCAGGAATCAGAAGAGGCTACTCCTGTAGCATGCCCACTAGGTCCCCAACTTTGAGTAGGATTAAACATATAGATTGCACTTCAGCCAAGCACTTATGTATGCTGCCCACAATCTAAGCATGTGAGGATTCCCAGGGAAGTCAATAGAAGTATTAATGTGCACACAATTAAGTAAAGACTTCAGTTCTTTGCTAAGGGACTTACTAAACACACTGAAAAAATCTCCTGAAATGAAGAACTTCTATGAAATTCTATGAAAATTTAATAGGAATTCAGCCTATTATAGGAAAGTCTTTCCTTGATTTTTGATTGTATATGGAATATGATAAGACACAATACCTTCATGTTGGCCTAAATACCATTTTAAGTCCTGCTATCTTCTTTTAGGATATTGCTGTGAATGACAGTTTTGGATGCGAGAGAGCATCCTTCCTGCTGAAATGGCAGTTCAATTCCATGACTAAAACTATTTACATATTATTTTCACTCCAAGACAAATGATGAACTGCTCTGTTCTTGATTGATTTTACAATTTCACAAGTTGAAATGTAGTAAAAATTGAGAACAAGTGCCTTTAATGGTCTTTCTATGTAGCATCTGAAGATTCAGTTAATAGAGAAGAAAATTCTGTCTTTATGAGGGACAGAGTGTCTGGTAGCATCATGGAATATGACTAGGAGTAGGCAGGGTTGCAAGGGTTAGACTCAGGCTTGGGGATGACAGGGGAACTGCATAGATTGGCCCATCCAACACAGGATCACCACAACACCCAGTGCAGATATCACCTGGGTACCTATACCTAGAGGTGTTTTGGAGGCTAACGGTAGTGTAGCTAGATGTCCCCTCAAGGTGTTACACTGGCTAGGCAGCAAAGCCATGGCCAGAACTCATCAGAGGGGGCTTCCTTGCTGTAACAGGAGACACACAGTCCCACTGGTATACATCTTCCAAGCAAGAGAGTGAAACTGAGAAGGAAGGCCAGTGTGACGGGCTAACAGTAACAAGAAGCAGATGCAATGCAGAGTAATATGGCAATATACAATGGAGAAAGGAAGATTAAGGCTAAAGGGAGAATTAACAAGGCTTAACAAGGAACAGGTGTACCACGGAGAGAGGGAGCAACTGGTGGGGGATGAGCAGGAACTAGAATGAAGGAAGGTTAAAACTAACAAGAAATAACAGGCGGTCCCAAGGACTACACAAGCTACCATCAGAGCAAGAGGAGAACTAAGGCCAGAAGCAAGCAGCGAGTACAGAGCTAAAGAGAGACCAGGAACTACAAGGAATGAATACTATACCCAGAGTAAGGTTTTGTATGGGGTGAGGAATACTAGGCACAAGACAAGGCAGACTATGGGAGAAAGGAGGGAAATCAACACACAAGAAGGAACAAGGCCAAGGACTAAAACTATGAGGAACAGGAGCATTAATAGGGGGGGTGGGAACCACGGGGGAAGAAAAGTACACACAGTACAAGAAGGGAAGAAACGGCTACTAAGCAGGGAAAAGGGAGCACAAACCACACATTAACAATAAGGGAAAACACAACCTGAAGCTGAAAAGCAGGGCATCCAAGAGCATGTCAGAACAAGAGATACACTCCCAATTTCCTGTAGCTTCCAGCATGCATTGCCTTATATAAGCCTGGGAGTCAATCAGGAAGCTGGCAGGTGCGGCCACACACAGGCAAGAGCGTGAGAAAGAACAAACAACTCAGGGGAAAGGGTCTCAGCTGAACAGACCAGGTGGTGATACAAGGGGGGGGGACTGCTGCTGCTGCTGCTGCTGCTGCTGCTCATTCCTTAGGCCATGGGTTCAGGGATAGACCTTGACAAGCAGAACATTAGACAATCATCAACCCCACCACTATAATTTGGTAAAACTTTCTGCCCATCAGAGTCACATTCATTTCAATGGAATTGCACATTGGTACAAGGGTCTGATTGAACTAATTGTACTGTGTGTTGCTCAATAAAAGTTTAAACATTAAAACAACTCTGGAAAAATGATTTTAATTTTAGTATCTCATTAGAGAAGTTCAGATGGTTCCATTTTCTCTCTTGTTGAGGATATGGTTTGCCTTAATTTTCTTTCCCTTTTGGAGAATCCCCCTTTTTTTCTCTAGTTCACAACAACTGTCAGGCTTTCATCAGCACTGTAGGACTGGATGAGATTGCTTTGGTGCTTGAACGTACAATTCCTCAATTGCATGGAGAGCTCGTTTAAAACCACTTTTGCTCTTTAAACAGTGGCCCTTTTCACACAAGTTACGCCCCCCTTGCCCACATGTGTGACTGGGTGGGCATGGAGGGGCATCCATATGACCGCTGGTGCGGGTGGGTGGGTGAGCATGGATGCCCCTGTGCTCCACCCATCTCCACCAATCCCCCACGCACAGAGGCATTGGACAAAACGGAGATGCTTCCGTGCGTGGAGATTGGTGGAGATGGGTGTGTGTCCATGTAATGGGCTGCCCATGGACCGTGGCGTACATGCATCCCCCCCCCACCCCGCATCATGGCTCCTCCTGGCCCGTATCAAAAGGACCAGCGATTCAGATGTTAGAAAAGAATAGAGGTTTCTTTTTTTTAAAAAAAAGTGGAAATAAATTACAATGTAGAGAAATTCTACATAGCAAGTAAGTAATTAGTAGGATGCAAAATATGGAGCATATACCCTGAAAAACTCTTGGTTAGGAAAAATGGCAAAATTTCGCTTTCTCTTTTTATTGGTCGCATTTTGGTTTTGAGAATAGGTTTGAAAAGTAGAAGCTGTATAGCTGGATCTTTTTAGTGCTCAAGTAGCTCACGCATAGGGTTCGTTCTTTCTTTCTTTCTTTCTTTCTTTCTTTCTAGACTGCCTAATGTAAGGAAGCAGTCTTCAGTGGTGACCAAAACAATTCTTGAATATTTGACGCATTTGAAATATGCTAATATTTGGAATGCTAATGATTCCCCCCAAACAATTTCCTCCCAAGTGATTGCTATCATATATGTATATCTGTCCTACATTTCCTCAGTCTGCAGTTCTGACTTTTTACATGACCGAGGAAGGAACCTGTGTGGCCCAAAGGCTTGTGTACTCCCACCAACGGAAGTTGGTTCAGTAAAAGATACAGATGAACTATTCTTTTTCAGATGAACTATAAAGAAAGATGCAGCCCAGAGCATGATGTGTATTTTATTATTTATTTAATTAGATTTTCACCCTGCCTTATCCTAAGGGCTCTAAGTGGGTAACAGTATATAAAATATATAACCACCTGGCCCGCCAGTAATGGTGGCCAGCAGGCCCCTTGTCGCGCTCCCATAAGAGGAGACAAGGGCAGGAAGTGGCTGCACTGCCTGTTGCAGCAAATCTTGCTGCAACAGGAGCACAGAGCAGGGTTCCCGGGCCAGCGGGAAAACAGCCAGACCTGGCTTAGTTTGCCCCTGGCAATGGGGCTCAGTGGTCAACCTGTGGCGTGGCTGTGAAAGCCCTCACCCGGAGGGGAAGAGCTTCACTATCAGCTGGGAGGCTCCCTCCTCATTCTGACGAGGGAGCCAGGAGCCACAAGCCCCCACTCTCCCTCCCTGAGACACTGTGGGTTGTTCTGTTCAGCTGCCTTCAGGGGCCAGGAAGGAATTTTTACAAGAGACTAGATTGGCCATCATGGTTTTTTGGTTTTTGCCTTCCTCATAATGTCTCTGTCGATATTTGGTCCATTGGGCTTGTAGGTTGATAACTGGGAAGGGTGTTGTTGCTGCCTTGACACTGTCACACTCGTGTAGTAGGGATGGGCGAACGCAGTTCGGAAGTTCGGAGTTCGGACCGAACTCGACCAGTTTGTTCGACCGAACCGAACTTCTGAACTGAACTCAATTTTCAAACCGAACCGAACCAAATTTCCGAACTCAGCTCTGTTCGCCCATCCCTAAAAGATAATATTCCATTTAGTTCAATGGGGTTTGCATTTCCTAACTTTGTTCAGAAGTTCAGAGTTTGGACCAAACTCGAATAGTTCGGTCAACCGAACCAAACTTTCGAACCGAACCGAATTTCCGAACTCAGTTCTGTTCGCCCATCCCTATCTTGTAGGGGTCCAGTACTGTTATGCTGTTAGAATAGATAGTTAAGTAGCAATTGGAGGCATCTTCTTAAGAGATGGGGAAGCGACACCTGGCACAGAAGCGGGGCACAGCAAGCACAAGGGTAGCATTCCTGGGAGAGGTGTGTTCAGAAGGAGGGCAGGGACAAGCACGGTCCTCAGTCCTTTGGCACCACATCCTTACTCCAGTCCGGAAAGGACACTGTCCCCTTTAGTTATGGCCGCCGGCTGGTGAGCAAGGGGGAGATGTTGTTTGGGGCTAGCACTGGAGGGCACATCCAGGCCAAGTCCTGTCAGTTATGTTCTAAATCATTAGGGAGTTCAGAGTACTGGACCTGAATTGCTTCGTGGCAATTACCCCACCTAACCTAATCATAATTCAAATAAAGAGTGCGGCTGTTAAAACCCAATGTTGAGTCCTTGTCTCTTTCTGGATGCGCCGACAAACAAATAAATATAAAACATACAAAATCAACTCCCCCCACAAATTCTATCACTGCCTGCCAAACACCTGTCTAAATAAAAATATCATACTTCACCTCTGGAAAATGCTCAGGTCTGGGCTTTGCTGAACTTGCAGGGGAAAGGAGTTCCAAAGTTATGACACAGTCACCAAACATGTCTCTTTATGTCCCCTGTTTGTATGGAGTTGGTGCCCCTGTGGAACTTGCAAAAGACAGTCTTCTGCTGACCTTGTGGTTTGTGTTGGAAGGTAGGGGAGGAGGTGGTTTCTGATATTAGTTGGCATTTGTGCACAGTTGTTTTCTGTTAATCCAAAGAAATCAGGAGGATTTCTACTCTCTCTTCATGAAGCCAGTTTTTGATCTCAGATTAATGCACACAAATTCTGCTGTATATACATAGCAGATTCAAGCAGTCAGTATGTGAAATCTTTATTGACCTCTGCCAATGCAATGCCTAATCTTCCAGCATCATAGTATTATTATATGATTTATAATCATCATTGTGATAGTCAGCATTTTGGAACTGCGTATTTCAGTGAACTTTCATCTAAAGAGGTTTTTCTGTTTTTCCACCATGTTCCAAACAGAACTTGTTTGCTGCTTATATAAAATATTGATACAGATCCTCAAATGGTGAAATAGGTCCAGGGCCATTAAAATCAGGGGTAGGGAACCTCCAGCCTGGGGGCCAAATGCTGCCCATGGCTAGCTTTTTATGTGGCCCTTTCCAGTTCCTGGTTCTGGTCGCTTGATCCATCCTGCAAGCACTGAAAAACTGATCTGAGGTTAAGGAAGCAGAGAGAAGGCCATGCACACAAGGCTAAGAATCATATCCGAGGCACAGATCTATGGCCGTTTTCACACGGACCGCGGCGCCTTCGCGGTCTGTGGGGAATGGGTGGAGGCGGTGGTGGGTGGGCGGTTACAACACTAGAATCAAGCATCACCCTAAAGCCACTAATCTTCTTGACAGAATACAACTTTTATATAAAAAAAATGTCTTAACATGATGAGGACCACTGCACTTGAGAAACTGCTCCTACATCCCAGCAACAAAACTGAGCCGCCATCATGCTCAGGACCTGCAGCCATCATGATTAACAAGGAATTTCTAGAAGTTAATATAGCAGGCAGGAGGGTGGCTTCTTGGGAGCTTGAGCAGTGGAGAGTGGAAGTTAAAGTGGCTCGCGGACCATTGGTCTGGAACTGCTGCAGTGGGGTCATTGATCTACACTATTATGTCAGGGGACCACTTTGGTATTGTTAATTTTCAATGACATAAGCACTTGTATTAATATAGGCAGCAGAATGAAGGGGCCAGAGAACTAAAGAGGAGTCAGAGAGACTGGATTCTCCCACCCACCGCTTGGAGAGTGTGGAAAACTGTGTAACAATTTGAAACAAATAATGATATTCCTAAACTGTATATGAATAAAAGATACCAGGTCAAACCCTCAGGAGAGGAACATCAGCAATGATCTGTTGAAATCTCTAATTCCTGCAAATTAAATATGTTTTTCTTCCTAAAGGGTGTGTATATATGCAATTACACAATGTATTATTTTTTTTAATAAACGTTGAAATCTAAAGTGTACTCCACTTCAATCCTTTTTTATGACCCCTGGTCAAAAAATAGGTATGAAAAGGTGCATAAACCTCAAAGAAGTTGTTCATCTATCAGGAAGAAGAATACTCATTCTAAAAACAGAGAGTGATAACTTACTGTTTGGTTCCTCTGCAATAAACTTGAAATAATGTCCTTAAATTTCAGAGTTTTACTGTCAGTGAGACAGTTATTAGTTCTTATGACTGAATTTCCACACCATAGCTCTCAGCAGTGTCTCAAAGGCCCTTTTCAAATGGGCCACAGAGGGTGGGGGGATAGGTGTGCACTGCGGCAGGTGTGCGGTGCATGGGCGGCCGTTACACAAACGCACACCCATCTCCATGCATGGAGCCATTGCTGTTTTGGTGGATGGCTCCATGCATGGGCGATGGGCGGGGTGGAGTGTGCATGCAACCCCACCCACCCACTGCCTTGGTCACATGGGCCCCCCCCACCCATTTCCACATGTGGGCATGGGTGGGGTGTGTGTGTCTCATGTGAAATGGCCCAAAGAGTCCTCCTTTACTTTCCCTAGGGCTCTAGTCATCCGGGTTCAACTCCATGGGTGCTCTGTCCTGAGGTTCTGATGAGGTGCATGGTAAGCATCACTACAACTTGGAGCTTCTAACAGGCTAAATTGGCCTAGATTTGAAAATGTCACCTTTTCCTTTCATCAAAGCATTTTTATACATACCAGCTTTCTCCTGGACGTCAAAGTCTGGATTCAGTAAACTCATACAGGGGTGGGAGGGTTAGGCACTCATCCCCTCCCCCCCCCGAAGTTGCCCTGGTGTTATTGTAAACAGCTGTGTCACACAACACCTGCATGTTTTGAGACCTGGACTTTTAAAGTCTTCTGATATTGGGGACTTACAAGTCTGGATCTCAAAACACGCAAGAGTTGCATGGCACCATTGTTTACAATAGAGCCCAGGTGACTTCCGGTGTGTGTGTGTGTGTGTGTCTAACACACACACACACACACACGTGAGTTTACTGAACCCAGACTTTGACATCCAGGAGAAAGTCGGTGCATGTAAAAATGCCCTTCTCATGATATAGGGGAGGTGAGTAAAATGTATTAAGAGTACTGGATCCAAGGAAGGTGGGGCCTGGTGCAAACTAGTTGTGAGGGATCCCTTCTGACAGAAATAGCCAATGGACACACACACAGACTCACTCATTATAAAAATGCAAAACAACCTCCCCTTCAGAGGCTTGCATTGCAGGCCTGTGTGCTACATGTGTTATTATAGAGCCACAGTAGTGACTCTGTAGTTAAAGTAGTTGCTAACTTTCATTGAACAACACTTATGCTGTTCAATGGAGTTTGTGGAACAAACACTTCTGGTCGATGTCCGAAAGTGTTGATCAAAGTTGTAGATTTCCCTCTTTGTATATATATGTTGTAATGGTTTTCTGAATTAAGGGGAGTGTCAGGTATGCACTGGTGATTTTGTATGGAAAAAAAAGAAAAATGTTTTATATTGTGGTACCCCTTTAAGGGGGGATGAAACAAGTGGAGGTGACTGGCAACGATGTGGGGGATTTAAAAAGCACCAGAAGAGCAGCGGCATCCCAGGATGAGGCTGTAAGATGCTGCAGCAGTGAGTAGGAGGGCCGTATACAGCCTCCTTTCTGGCAAACATGACCCGCCTGCCTGAGGGCCCCACAGTAACAGCTTGAGGGGGAAGATCTACTGCCCCCGACCACCAGTGGCTGGCCATTCTGCTCCACTCCTGTTACTCGCTGGCTCCGCCGGCCACCGCTTCCCCCTCACCACCAATTTGAAGGGCCACAGCTGCAACAGCTTCGTGGGGTCACTCTGTTCCTCCTCTGACAGGCTGACTACCGCTTCCCCCAACCGCCAGTCTGACGGCCCCAGGCTGCAGCAACAACTTGGGGGCGGGGGGAGAGGGAGGGACTACTGTATTTGTAATTTTCAAATACATCAGAAGCAAGAAGCCTGCTAGGGAGTGTTGGGCCATTAGATGACAAGGGAGTAAAAAGGGTGATCACGGAGGATAAGAACATTGCAAAGAAGTTCTTTGCATCGGTCTTCACTGCGGAGGATTTTGGAGAGGTACTCACGCCGGATCCTTGCTTTGTGGGTGAGGAATTGGAAGAGCTGTTACAAATCAATGTGATGTTGAAGGATGTTCTAAGGCAAATTCACAAACTGAATACTAACAAGTGACCAGGGCCAGATGGCATTCACCCCAGAGTTCTGAAGGAACTCAAATATGAAATCGCAGACCTACTGTTAGTAATTTGTAAACTGTCACTAAAATCTGCCACTGTACCCGAGGACTGGAGGGTGGCAAATGTAACCCCGATATTTAAAAAGGGATCCAGAGTAGATCCTGGAAACTACAGACCAGTAAGCTTGATGTCTGTGCCGGGCAAAATGGTGGAAACCATCATTAAGGACAGAATTACAGGGTACGTTGACAAACACGGCTTAATGGGGAAGAGTCAACACGGATTTAGTAAAGGTAAGTCATGCCTCACTAACCTGTTGGAATTCTTTGAGGGTGTAAATAAGCATGTGGACAAGGGAAACCCAGTAGATATAGTGTACCTGGATTTCCAGAAAGCATTTGATAAGGTCCCTCATGAGAGACTCTTGAGAAAATTAAAAAGTCATGGGATAGGAGGTAGTGTCTTACTATGGATCAGAAACTGGTTAAAAGATAGAAAGCAAAGGGTAGGACTAAATGGTCAGTTTTCACAATGGAGAGATGTAAAAAGTGGTGTGCCTCAGGGATCTGTATTGGGACCGGTGCTGTTTAATGTATTCATTAATGATTTGGAAAAGGGTGTTAAGAGTGAGGTGATCAAATTTGCAGACGACACCAAGTTATTCAAGGTAGTTAAAACACGAGCAGACTGTGAGGAACTGCAACAGGATCTTACGACACTGGGTGCCTGGGCATCTAAATGGCAAATGAGATTTAATGTGGACAAGTGCAAAGTGATGCACGTAGGGAAAAATAATCCAAACTATGCGTACACAATGCTGGGTACTAAGCTAGGAGTTACCACTCAGGAAAAGGATCTGGGGGTGGTTGTGGACAATACAATGAAATCCACAGCGCAGTGCGCAGCAGCAGTCAAAAAAGCAAACAGAATGTTAGGAATTATTCGGAAGGGGATAGAGAATAAAACTGAGGATGTCATAATGCCTCTATACAAATCAATGGTGCGACCGCACCTCGAATATTGTGTGCAGTTCTGGTCGCCCCATCTCAAAAAAGACATAGCTGAACTAGAAAAGGTACAGAGAAGGGCAACAAAAATGATCAAGGGCATGGAAGGGCTCCCGTATGAGGAGAGGCTTGGTAGGTTGGGGCTCTTCAGTTTGGAGAAGAGACGACTGAGAGGAGATATGATAGAGGTCTATAAAATCATGAGTGGTGTGGAACTAATAAACAAGGAGCAGTTATTTACCCTCTCAGCTAGTACTAGAACTAGGGGACACTCCATGAAACTCATGGGTGGCAAGTTTAAAACAAATAAAAGAAAATATTTTTTCACTCAGCGTATAATTGGGTTGTGGAATCTACTGCCAGAGGCTGTGGTAAGGGCCAGTACTATAGCTGAGTTTAAAAGAGGTTTGGACAAGTTTCTGGAAGACAGGTCCATTAGCAGCTATTAGCCAGACAGGATCAAGGAACATGATGGGAGCTGGGGGAAAACAAAAGGAAAGGATCCCCCTTTGTGACCTGTTGGGTGCTTCTCTCAAGCCACCGTGATTGGGCCACTGTCGGAGACAGGATGCTGGGCTAGATGGACCATTGGTCTGACCCAGTATGGCACTTCTTATGTTGTTATGTTCTTGTGTTGCTGGTCACTCTGATCATGCTGTTGCTCTGCTGCTGCTGCTGCTGCTGCTGTCGCTGCCATCATCAGGAACAGCTTCAACAGAGGGTGGTTCAGGTAGGCATCAGCTGGCAGGGTGGCTTGTGGTGTATGTGTGAGAGCATGTGTGTGTGTGTGTGTGTGTGTGTGTGTAAGAGAGAGAGAGAGAGAGAGTGTGTGTGTGTGAGAGAGAGAGAGAGACTGTGTGTGTGTGTGTGTATGTGTGTGTGTGTGTGAGAGAGAAAGAGCGTGTGTGTGTGACTGATCAACTTGAATGTGTGTGTGAGGGGTGAGACCATGTGTGTAGTGTGTGTGCTCAATGTGAATGAAGGTATGTGTGATAAATTTGAATGTGTGTGTGTGAGAAGTGAGTGCATGTGTGTGTGTGTGTGTGTGTGTGTGTGTGTGTGTGTGTGCGATCATTATAGAACAGTGATAGCAGCTCTTAATAAAGTTAAGTTTCAGCAGAAGGGGAAATTGTCTATGCAAAAAAACCTGTGGTTTAAGAAACTGGTTAAGGCGGCATTTCAAATTATACTCAAATTCTAACGTGACAGTAAATTGTCACGTTAAGGCAAATGAATCTCTTTTTTTACAGCTTAACTGAAATTAAATTGCATATGTGTGATATGCTGACTGAACAATACTTATACGTGATGAGGAATGTATGCAGTTTAATATGAGTTAGGCTGTAAAAAAAAAAAAAAGATTAATTTGCCTTAACATGACAATTTAGTGTCACATTAGAGTTTGAGTATAATTTGGAATGCTGCCTGAATCGGTTTCTTAAACTGCAAGTTTTTTTTTTTCCATAGGTAGCTTCTAGTTTATTCATGGGCTCATTGTGATGCATGGTCTCTCTTTGAATTGCCATGGACTTTCCATAGGTGGGGCTCCCCACATTTGAGGCTCTGTGGGCCAGTATTTTATGCCAGTGCTTCTCACTGTGGGGTCCCTGAACACAGGGGACTCTATGCAGTCATCCAGCCTTCACTAGTCTGGATCCAGCCCTGCTTTTTAATTATTTATTATTATTATTTTATTATATAACACAAGCAATGTACCTGGTGCTGTACAGTCATTAACCAGAGACAGGTCCCTGCCCCAAGGGGCTTACAATCTAATAAAGCCAAGGGAGGGGAGACAAGGGAGAAGGGAACATAGGAAAAGACAAGGCTACTTCATAAAATTGAGAAGTCACAGGTGCATGTGCTTATCTTAGTTACATGGAATAGGGGGACCCAGAGTGAAGGATGGAAGAAGAGGCATCAGTGCTGAGTCTTTGGGGATGAGGTGCTAGGAAGATATGGCTAGGTTTTTAGGAAGAGGGAAGTTTTTAGGAGGGATTTGAAGGTTGGGAGGGAAAGAGCAGTGCAGATGTGTTCAGGGAGGGAGTTACAGGCATGGGAGGCAGCAAGGGTGAATGGGTGAATATGAAGCTATTGGGATACAGATGGCAAAATAGAGAGTTTGGGAATGAGTGCAAGTTGCAGACTGAGCTTTAGTGAAGCTAGCCAGGAGAAACAGACCTAGAAAGAGTTATTTAGAAGGAAACAACAGAACGCATCCAATTTCAAGTCTTCAAGCTAGCATGTGAAGAAAATGAAATCTATATTTTATTGGCATGAGGAGGCTGTGAATGAGCCCAGTTTGAATGCTGGTCAGCTGTTCGCAGTCAGAGACCTCAGAGACCACCTCAACCCCCAGGTTCTGGATTGGCCCCTGCGGTCATCGTGGAGTGCCCTCCTGTGGGTCCCCCGAGTGTCTTGGGTGTCGACCATGCGGAGGGCATTCTCGGTGGTGGCACCACAGATGTGGAATGCCCTCCTGTTGGAGGTTCGTCTGTCTGAAGACCTCCCCTCTTTTCGTAGATAGTGTAAGACCTGGCTGTTCCGCCTGGCCTTTGGGGAGAGGGAAGGGAAGGGGGGGGTGGTTGTTAGATGGGGTATTATTGCTGCTTATTGTATTACTGTTTTAAATTGTTTTTAGATGTTTTATGTGTTTTATTGTTGTACACTGCCCTGAGCTGCCTATGGCAGGAGGGGGCATCATAAAAGCTGCATAAAATAAAATAAATAAATGGGAAATAGGCATACTTTTTATTTTGTATAAAATAAAGGACCGTATGGAGAGATAAGGGAGGAGAGGAAGGGAGGGGCTGCAGTGAAGACACTTATAGGTAAATAGAAGTTTGAACTGTATATGGATGGGGAGCCATTCTAGTGTCTTGACTCAGGAGGGGGGTTACATGGTCGTAATGACATGCAAGGCAAGTGTGTCTTGCAGCTGAATTTTGAATAGACTGAAGTGGAGATAGATGGTTCAGTGGGAGACCTGCAAGAACCAGGTTATGATAGTCTAAGCAGGAGGTGATGAGAGCATGGATTAGAGTCTTGGTTGTGTGTTCAGAAAGGAAGGGACAGATTTTAGTAATGTTATAAAGAAAGAAGTTTTAGCAGTGTTTTGTTCGTGAGCAGAGAAGGAAAGAGCACAGTCAAAGATCATCCCAAAGTTACGGGCTGAGGGGACAGGAAGAATGACAGTGTTTTCTACAGCGATAGGGAGTAAGGGAAGGGGAGAAGTGGGTTTAGGAGGAAAGATAAGAACTTCCGTCTTGGCCATATTAAGTTTAAGGTGGCAGCAAGAGTCAAAGCAGTGATGTCAGACAGGCAAGCTGAGATTTGGGACTGGATGCTAGTGGAGAGTTCTGGTGCAGAGTAGATTTGTGAATCATCAGCATAAAGATGGTATTGAAGGCCATGGGTGGAGTTTAGAAGATCACCAAGGGAGTGGGTGTAGAGACAGAAGAGAAGAGGGCCCAGGATTGAGCCCTGGGGGACACCGACTGAGAGAGGAATAGCAGTGGAGGAGGATCCACCATAGGATGCACTAAATGTGTGGTAGGAGAAGTAAGAAGAGAACCAAGATAGGTAGTCAACAGTGTCAAGCAGCAGATAGGTAAAGAAGGATGAGAATAGAGTAATGGTCCCTGACCTTGGCCATGAAAAGGTCACTGGAGACTTTGAAAAGGGCTGTCTCTGTGGACTGTAGAGGCCAGAAGTCAGATTGAAGTGGATCAAGAGTTGTAAGGAATTTGAAGCAATGGGCGTGAATGGCACGCTTAAGCAGTTTGGAGTCAAAGGGAAGGAGGGAAACAGGGCAATAGCTAGCAGGGCAGAAAGAGGCCAGTGAAGGTTTTTTGAGAGTGGTATGACCACAGCATGTTTGAAGGCATCAAGGAATGTTGCAGTGAAAAGTGATAGATTGAGGATATGACAGTTGTTGGGGATGACAGCTGAGGGGCCAGAACCGAGGAGGTGGGTGGAAACTGGGTCAGAAGAACAAGTGGTGAGTTTGTAGGACTGACAGTTAACTAATTTTATGGAAACTTTGAGGCTGATTCCTCTGACAGATAATTTATAATTATGGAATACAGTGGGTCCGTCATAGCGTATTGTTATGTCACATACTGGGACTGCATATCATAGTTGAA
The DNA here is from genome assembly GCA_003113815.1 of Sphenodon punctatus. Taxonomy (NCBI): domain Eukaryota; kingdom Metazoa; phylum Chordata; class Lepidosauria; order Sphenodontia; family Sphenodontidae; genus Sphenodon; species Sphenodon punctatus. The sequence continues at coordinate 4,808,441 of QEPC01008436.1, read as the reverse complement.
CTGTTTCCTGTTCTTTAAAATGTTTAACACATTTTGTAAATCCACATCAAAACCCAGGGCAAGTGATCTGACACGGTGAGCAAAGTATACTGAGGCCGCTTTTAGACGGCCGGCGGGGATCATGCGCATAGAAGGTGGTTGCGCATTCTTTGCCGACCACAAATTAAATACCTCGATTGTGAGGTATTTAATTTGCAGTCGGCAAAGAATGTGCGACCACCTTCTATGCGCATGATCCCCGCCGGCCGTCTCGTGTAATCCTGCGTTGCGGGATTTTGAAATATCGCGCGAGCGGGTCGTGTGACGACAGCCCGCTTGTCTAAAAGCGGCCTCTTTCCAGCTGTGTGATTGTTACAATAGCCCATTGTACTGAATAGCCTAAGGAGAGTTTTGGTTCTGAATGAAAAGTCTTGATATTTTACTATCTTATTGCACAGACGTGCTTCTGGGATCCCTTACAGTAATGTTTCATGTTCACCCATTATATTAGTAAGAATTCTGATAGTGACCTCACTTTTACTAGAAATATGTACTAGAAGGTTAATGTGATCAGAACAAGAAATAGCACCATTCAGATCAGACCAAGGTAGCAAAATTATTGGCCTGAATTTTCAGAAGAATATTATTATAACTGCACTTCTTAGGGCAGTGGTTCCCAAAGTGTTGGATGGGGATGGGGTCTTGATCCTGTTTGGTATCTGACTGACTGTTTTTGTATTTGTTGTCATTGGGAGTTGCAGGATTATATTTAAATCTCAAAATAGGAATGACTGTCCTCAGGCTCTGATTCAGAAAAGCCCTCAGCTTCAGGCTTAACTTTAAACATATGCTTAAGCACTATGGTAGTCATAGCAGTTTCTGTCCCTGCATGTCTGGATCCAAGGAACATTTCCAAAGCAGGTATGCTTATCTTTATTTGCAGTTCCTTGCCATGTATTGAATAAATTGAGCTAAATCATCAGTTGACATGAATTGTGGAACTCTCTCGCTGTCCTGTGACAATTGACACCAGCTGATGCTCTTTCCCATTGTATTCTGCTAATATGTTAAGACAATGTGTGTTTTTAGACAAGTGCCTCCCCCCCCCCATTACCTACCCATTATGCATATTGCAAGGCTGCCTAGGGTGCCAAGGCAGCCCTGCAACATGCATGATGGGTGGGTGATGGGTGGAGGAGACGCTTGTCTAAAAATACCCATTGGTTCCAGATAGCCTATGTTTAAATAAATAGCAGGGTCTGTGAATTTAATATAATTCAGAAAGACATTCTCAAAGTGCATTGTGATAAGGAGGCCATGTTACAATCTAGAAATAATATGTTAATGTCATCATGGTTTGAGAGTCATAAGATCATAGTTGTATGCCATTTGGTTAACTATATTCACCCCAATTTATGAAAGCTGGGTGATTTATTTCAATTCAACTGGGAACAAATGCAGCCAAATAATAGCTAGAAATACATAATTTAATTTTTATTTTGCTACTCAAGTATATTCATTTCTTCTTTACAATTTATAAATGCAAAAAAGAGAAGAGTCTGATAAAGCCCTGTTGTGGCTATGATATAATTAAAACCAAGGTCATGTTGACTTGGCATGTTAGCGCACACCATCTACTAAGCAAAAATATGGTTGGTTTTTTTAGGGTTTTTTTTAAAGTTGCATTACATTTTATTCCATCAGTAGTTGAAAATGAAAGGGATGCTTTAAGAATTCTGAATTAATAATACATTAAAATAACTAGGAAGAAAGGCTGGTAATTAAATGTGTCCTGTAATTCAATCCCAGCATGAACAATGAATCTACTGTTTTGGTAATAATTCTTTTTAATTACAGGAATGACAGCTTTGAGTGGCTCATACTTTTTCTGTCATCTTCAACACAGACAAAGCCAATTAAAAAAAACAACCACCAAAAATGCAGTTTATGTTTTTTGTCTCTGCTGTCCCTATAAAATCTCTCCAGATTATGCAGAGAGCCAGAGAGATCTGAAAGTGGTATAGGTTAACTGTTAAACCATGACAATAACTGTTAACAGTGGAGCAAATAGACTATTCCACGGCAGAGCTTGTGCTGTATCTTTAAGAGTTGCTATGATCCAATTTGGCAGAGAGCAGATGTCGTTACAAAGAACCAGTTTGGGGCAGTTCTGTGTGAGCTGGGCCCACCTCGTGTAAAAAAGGCCTATGATGATCATTGGAGATGGTGGTTTATCCTTCCAGAGCTCTCACCAAACCAGAATATAAATCCACCCCTTTAAAAAGAAAGATTTATCCGTGGTGCATTGGATGTAAAATAATTTACGTTTTCATCAATGAGAGACCAGTTGTGGCAGAAACTGATTCGAGGCATCTGGTATCTACACACAAAGAAGGAATTAGCGGACACCCCTCCCATGATATAGATACAGGACCCAATCCAAGGTACATGGATGCACCAAGTGCAGGTTAGGTGCTTGCACCAAATGCACATTGTGTGCACATGAAGTGCAGGAAGCACAGACATTGTGTGCACACTATGCTTAATGCATACATACAATGCACTTGTTGTGCACACATCCTGCCATTAGTGTGCACACAATGTGCTCTTGGTTTGGTCCCTCTGTTTCTTCAACTTTGATTGTATGATCTGACAATAGAACGTGAGCCAGGAAAGGATCAGATGGTAGTCAATACCCTGTTCAGAGCATTTGACAAAACTATCATTGAGTATGACATAGCGCATGTTAGACATTACAGAGAATAATTAAAGCAATCACTGCAGTTTGGCCAGGTTATTTCATACCAAGCTCATTTTTTCAGGTTAAGGCAGAGCTCTTTGTGACAGACAATATATTGTTTAGATAGTATATTGTTTCGAGGCAACAAAATAGTAGTTTCTAAAGCATTACAGGCTGATTTGTTGACAAAAATACATAAGGAACATTTGAGTGTTGTGAAATGAAATTGTATAATTCTGTGAAACATCAAAAATTCCAGCTGAAACAAAAGAAAAACCTTATGTTAGTGAATAATGAAAGACATGACATAAATTTGGCATGAAATTATTTAGTTACGTTAGCAAAGACTACCATTTTATTTCATTTTTATTTTATAGAAAGAAGAGTAGGGAAATAAAAATAAGTAATGAATCATTAAGTAGACAAAGCACTCAAAGAGAGAAATTCAAGTATCCAAGAGAAAATACAACTGAGGATAGAAATACCTAAAAGATGAAAAATGAGGAAAGTGAGTCTGTGTGAGGCCCTGGGTCTTGAATTTTGCCCCTGAGATTCCTAGAGTAGTGACTGGCCCTCTTGTACCATTGCCACAGCCTGCATCTGGCCCAGCCACTTTCCCAGAGAGGCAGCCCTGCTCTGCCTTAACCACGGCCCACCTCCTGTCGGTCTCCATTCCCATCATGCTTCCCAATTTTCTGCTTGACTGCCAGCCAGTGTATGAAACAAGCAGGCAGGAGGCTGAAGCGACGCTGGCGTGGGACTTGATCTGACTCCGACCGACTTCTCCATAGGGCCCATTTGCGGTCCTATGTTGAGGCTGAGAGGACAGCAAGGAAGGAGTTCCTTGCTGTCTTCATAGCGTCTGTGAAGTCACGCCCAGCGGAGCTGTTTCGGGTGGTGCGGGAGCTGGTCAGTCCGGCCTCCCTCCGCCTGGACAGGGACTTGCCCCAGGCCCGCTGTGAGGAGTTTGTCACCTACTTCTCAGACAAGATCACTCAGATTCAGAGCGACTTTGATGCTGGATTAGGGGCAGTAGGGGGAGAACACGAGGGGATAGAGGCTCCGTCTGGTCCAGCTTTGTGGGGGGAGTTTCAGGAAGTGATGCCGGCTGATGCAGCGGATGTCTTTGGGTCTGTGAGGGCCACCTGTTGCGAATTTGATCCATGCCCGTCCTGGTTGGTGAAAGCCTCCAGGGAGACATTGGGGACAGTGCTGGCAAGGGTAGTGAATGCAT
>QEPC01008436.1:4779181-4804024 GCA_003113815.1 Sphenodon punctatus | reverse complement strand
ATGCGGCGTTCCGCAGGGTTCCATTCTGTCTCCATTATTAAATGTATATATGCAGCCCTTGGGGGAGGTCATGAGAGGGTTCGGGGTGCAATGTCACCAATATGCTGACGATACTCAGCTGTACCTCTCTTTTTCAACTGACCCAGACCCTGACGTCTTGTTGCTATCCCAGTGTTTGGAGGCCGTGATGGAATGTATGTGGCAGAGCAGACTGAGGCTCAACCCCGATAAGACAGAGGTGATGTTGGTGGGGAGAGCGAGGGAGGTAGTGGTCCCCCTGATTGGGGGGGTTCTCCCTCTTATAGATCAGCAGGTCCGGAGTCTGGGGTGATATTGGATGTGGATCTCCGCCTGGAGCGGCAGGTGGAGGCAGTTGGGAAGGCTGCCTTCCGCCAGTTGCATCTGGTGCGGAGGCTGCGTCCGTACGTCTCTGGCCCAGATCTGGCCTCCCTCATCCATGCCTTCGTCACCTCAAAGCTGGAGTATTGCAACCGGCGCTAGGTGGGGCTTCCCTTGTTCCTGGTTCGGAGGCTGCAGCTAGTGCAGAGTGTGGCGGCCCACCTCCTTTCGGGGATGGGTCGTCGGGAGCACAAACACATGTGCTCCGGACTCTGCACTGGTTGCCAATAGCGTGCCGAGTCAGGTTCAAGGTTTTGGTATTGATCTACAAGGCCCTTCATGGTCTGGGCCCCTCGCTCAGGGACCACCTCGCTCTCTGCACCCCAGAGCAGCTCCTTCGGTCTGCCAGGGGTGCCTTCTTGGTGGTCCCCCGCATTAAGTGGGGGGCCACGATGGAGAGGGCATTCTCGGTGGTCGGGCCGCGCCCTTGGAACTCCCTCCTGGAGGAAGTTCACCTGGCCCCAAGCCTTTTGACATTTCAGCAAAGCTGTAAAACCTGACTGTTCGCCCAGGCCTTTGGGGAGGGGGGGAGGGGGATTAGAGGGTTTTATCTCCCCTACCCTATTTATTCTTTTATTGAGATCCCGGGCCCTGTTTTAATACTTTGAATTGTATTTTGATATATTTTAACTGTTTTTAGATATATTTAACATGTGATTGTTTTTATTGTTGTAAGCCGCCCCGAGCTGTTTTAGGAGGGGCGGGGTAGAAATTTGATAAATAAATAAATAAATAAATAAGGCTTGCTGGTAGCCCCAGGAAGTTGGGTGTAGCTATACATGTGCTGTATCCTGTCTTTTGTCCTGTTCTGTCTCTTGCCTTGTCTCCCCTGCCTTGGACCAGTCTTTTGCCCCTTCCTGCTTTGTCTCCCCAGCCTTGGACCCCTTCCTGCTCCTGTGTTCCCCCGCTCTAGCTGCTCTCCTCCTCTTCCTCTCCAGTTACCTTCTGCTTTGCTCCTTTCTCTCTATGTTCCCTCTCTGGCCTTGTTTTACTCCTGGGTCCTGACTCCTGACCCCAGTCCCCATGTCCACCTACGTCCCAGACACCCCTCACACCCTAGTCCCTTATAGTCTTCTGTGCGAAGAAGTCCTGAAATTATAAAAATCAAAGTCTTAAAGATAGCATAGCTACAATATAGGCCCTTTGTACACTAGATGTTCCCCAGCATGGACACCCACTGTCGATGCAGGACAGCATCCCGTGTAACTGTGGGGGTGCATGCTCCCGCAACCCACGCATCCCCCATGCACGAAGCAACTAGCAACAATACAGGTTGCTTCGTGCATGGGAAAGTGGGGGGAATGGGTCTGCGCCTGTGTGTGCCCACTCCCCTGCACCGCCCCTACAGCCATGTCCATGGACCGCCCCCACAGCCACGGCCCATTGAAAGAGGGCCATAGATGTATATCAGGGAAATAAGAGTTTGTATGTGTGTGGGAACAAAAAGATGCACCTTAAAAGCTAATATTAAGTAGTTCTTTCATATGTGACCATACCACATTGTAGTTAAATGAGGTGCTTCTGTTAGAGTCATTTTTTCCATTGAAGTAGCATGTGCTAGTTTGGCTAACTTTCCACTCTCTTAAAATAACTTTTTAAGCTACCAAAATGACTGTTGAGAGGGGAAGTTATTTGCTATCCCAGAATTCATAATCTTGGGGATGGTGGGATGTGTTTACCTATGGTCTTGAAGAGAGCATTAAAAATATCTTTCCAGCATAAATTCATCTTAGGGCAAGAGCGGAGGATGTGTGTTTGATTGTGCACAACTGCAGCATTTGCTCCGATTATCCAGACTAGCTTTAAATAAACATTCAGGAGTCCAGTAAAATCTTATTTGGAAAAAAACCCAGAGATCGGAAACTTGATATGTTGGCTACTCCATGTAGCAATCCACCCCCCTTCCTTTATACTCATGTTAATAGGTACTGAAGTGTGTTTAACGATCTATATGTGACCCCAATAATGTGTCATTCTTGTCTGAGCTTCTGGAGAAATTCTTCTAGAAAAAAAGAATGCCTTTTGATATTAGACTTTTATTCCCAAGATCTAGACTTTGCCTTGATGGAGAATATTAAATAAATGGCCACAAAGAAAGGTCTTTGCCTCTGGAAGATATTCAGATTTGGGCTTAGATGAACCTCTGGGGGAAGGGAGTGCCACAGCAGTGGGGGCAGTAACTCAGAATGCCTCTCTGCATACCCTTGCCATATGAACCTGGCTGGGAGGTGGTACCTCCAAGGAAACAGGGATCGTGATGGGACATGACGGAAGAGGCAATCTTTCAGATACGTGGGACTCACGTCATTTAGGGCTTTTTAGGTGAAAACCAGCATATTGAATTGTCATAGGGTACAGCCACATGAGCTGTTGTGGACCCAATCCCTGCACTGTCCCATGGCAGACAAGCACACCCGTCACACTGCGGACCCAGCGTAGGTAGCTGGGCAGGTAGTTGGCTCCCTCCACGGGGGAGTCAGGCGGCCAGGCTGCTGTCAGAGCTCCCGCCACAACTAGGGTGGGCCAAGGTGCCAGCCACGTGAGCGGGTGTCCAGCCCTGCCCTGCCTCCCTTACCCAGCCTGTCCAAAATTCCTCCCCCAATGGTGACATGGCAGCGCACGATGGGCAACATCGCTCAAAGCCCCATTGTGGAGTTTGCCATGTAGCAAGGCAGAAGGGGTCCCAGCACAGGCTGCCACACCTTGGGCAGCCCTACCCCACATGTCCTTCACCTTTTTCCAAGGACAAATTGCATCGCAGCCAGCTGCTCACCCCACCATGTGGCGGGAGAACATCTGGTGTAAGCCAGTCACATGATGCACTGCATTGCGTGGTCTGGCTGCCCAGATGGGTTAAGCTGCCCAGGGAGTGCACCCACTATGTTCATGAAATGTATATTTCCAGACAAGGTATTTCAGCAGTGATTATTTCTGATTAATGGTCCATGGTTTCTGCAGCATGAATTTAATTAATTTTTTTTGCAAGGGACAACTGGTTTAAGCATGTCACATCAAATTCCAGTTGCTCTCAATCAAATTATTTGATAGGGAATGGTGTTAAGATAGCTTAAAGGTAATTGGAAAAGGTAAGAAACTCTGATTTAGATTTGTATTTGGCAATGCTGAATTACAGAGCAACACCTACCTAAGGCTAGAACGTGATGTGCCACTATTCTAGTTTTTGGGTGTTTTCAGACAAGCGCCTCCCCACCCATCACCCACCCATCATGCATGTTGCATTGGCAGTCTATGCAGCCCTGCACTAGGGATGTAGCGGAATGTCACAGTGGTAGGTATTTCCACTGGAAACAGCATTTCCGCAATTAGTGGTATGGCATGGCAGAGGCTTTCATTCTGCTAGTTTCATTCTGCTACTTCTGCAGTTCTGCTAATTTCATTCTGCTACTTCCACAGGCTTCACAAAATCATGGAAACATGACATTTTCGCTACTTCCGCCATTCCACCAGCGCAACAAAATAGCGGAACAGCAGTTTTCCAACAGTTTCTGCAATTTTTCTGCAATTCCGCAATTTACAGAATGCCGGCGGAATTAGCAGAATGTCCACAGAAAAGCCGCGGTGTGGCGCGGGCAATTCCAAAATGGCGGAATGGAATTGCGGCACGGTAACAGCTGCTGCCGCATCAGTCCTACCCTGCACCATATGGGTAGGGAGGTGCTTATCTGAAAACACCTTTTGTGCCTAAGGAGCAAGAAGTCTGTCCTGTCATGGTATCTCACATAAAGCAAATTGTCCCAGTTTCAATTCTTAAGATCCCCATGACCCAAGGACTCTTCCTTTGTAGCACCTTTTTGGACACATTCCACTCAACAAGAAGAAAGGGCAATTGTGGCTTTTAAGACTACCTGGTGCAAGGGTCCATTCCTCCAACTCTTACCCTAGGACGTGTTTATCAGACATGAGATATATGCTCAACAGTGCACTGATTCATGACATTAGAGTTTTTTTAATATAGTCCTAAAACCCGTCTTTTTTATATAGCATGGAGTGTAAGGTCAAGACGCTTTTTGTGGAAAGAAATGGAATATCTGAACTGACGTCTCCATTTAATATATTTTCCAGATGGGATCTTAACCTACTGATCTGTGGTAGTCGGTTCAGAATTCCTAAGTGAAAAGGAGAACTATATTGCTTCCAGGATATTGACAACTGTCTATTTAACCTAAAAAATAATGGAACACTCAAGAAAGAAAGAAAGAAACAAAAAAGATATTCCAGCTATACATAAGGAAACTCAATTATTAAACCTGGGAAATTTACACCTTTAGGTCTAATTAAATAACAATAACATTTACAGAGAAATAACTAACTCTGGATTTTGCAGAATACTTGAGAAGGACATTATCAGGAGAGAGTGGTGCAGTAATTTAGAAGAGTATCTACTGTGCTGAACACTTGAACTTTGCTGAGCTGTATCTTACAAGAACCTCTCTGTGACCTCCTAATTGATCTTAAACCGTGGTTTTGGAACCACAGTGTAGTAATAACCTTTTCTCGCTGTCCACACATCCTTGATGATGCTGATACACAGAGAAATCAATCAGGCTTTTAGAAAAGGTCAGAAATAATCTATTCCAGCTGTGGTTTGAGGATATTGTCTTGAATCCAAAAAAATATATCCCTCTCTCTATCAGCACCATGGATTTCTGGCTGACACTCTGACTCCCTCACACTGCTCTTGCCACTAACAGGACTGAAGTTGTTGGCATCCTTACAAAATAACTTATTTACTGGCTTGAAGAAGATTAAGCCACCCAAATGCATCAGGGAAGGAAGTGTCTGTGTGAAAAGTGATGCCACTCTCTGAAAGCCAGGAAGTCAGGCATTGCTAGCTGGTAGAACATCATAATTACAAAGAGGAGGACAGAAAGTAGAACATCCCAAAAGATTTTTAAACAGTGTTAAAGGAAATGTGGTGGGGAATTTTACCAAGGCATAGTATTACTGTCTAGTCCAAATGTATCCTCCTCTGGTGCATTATGTATTTTGTTGAAGGTTATTAATATCTAATAGTCAACTATACAGCTGCATTAGAAGTCTGCAGTAGAGGGTAATGGGGAAGGGTTGGTAATGCAATTAAAATCTGGACCAGCCGGGCCTGACGTGCACCTCATGTGTGTCAGCAACCTTGGGTAGAAACACACGTGACAGTGGTGTGGCAGTGGCCTGACACAGACTTGGGAGGAAAACTCCAGCAGACATGGTCCGGGCAGGGGCACTGAACAAATGTGCCTGCCCACGTGGCCCAGGGAGGGTGGGGAAATCCATGAACATGCAACTGGCCAGCCCCACCCACCCCCATGCTGCACCCAGGGCCCCTCCCCCCACCATGACAGGCAGCCATGGTGGCCAATGATGGGAAGACACGATAGCTTGCTGTGGCCTGGTCAGGCAGGCCTTAGCCCAGACTGTGACCTCAGAGATTGTCCGAGGTCACAGCCTGGGCTAGCTGCCAACACGGCCTGGGGCAATTCTGGGCCAACATCTGGCAGCACCTGCGCACATGTGCTGGTGAGATCCGGGCCAAAGCAGGACAAAATGAGCCACAGTGTGCTATTGTCATGTCTGTTTTTACCCCTTGAGTCTTCAGTTAGTATTTGTAGGGGTTTCCAGCAGTGACCAGCTTACAGCACCATGGATTTAGAGAATTTCTCCTTAGTTGCCCACACCATAACTCCAGCTCACGTGATTAGCTGACCTCCACTATTTAAGACTGCCAAACAAGAATAGGAAGTTGGGTGGAATCATTTCAAGTCCTCTGTCTTTGATGGTGGGTCTGATCTCATTACATACAGTCTCGTCCTGGCTTTCTGCCTGTCCTTGAGGTTCACGTCTATCCTATAAGGTGCTCAATCACAGGCAGCCTTTGTAGGATTTGGTCCAGACAGTTACTGAAGAATCAGATCCAAACCAGAGTTTGGATTACAGGCCAGATTATTGTAAACTGCCCTGAGCAACTTTGGGATAGGGCAGGATATAAATCTAAAAAAACAATCAATCATAACCTCACCTATCTTCCTGCCCTGCTCCTATCTTCACCAGCCTTGCCTTCCTTCCTTCCTGCTCTATTCCAGCAAAAGGGCAACCCTGAATGTGAGATCAAAAAGGCAAGCTAAATAAAGTGGTGGAAAGTCAGCTCAAAAGAGGCTGGACAAGGACAGTGGAAGGGCTGGACAAGGACAGAAAACAGAAAACAGAAAACAAGGTCTGGGAGACAGGCAAGGCTGGAGGCAGCCAGAGATAGGAACAGGTTGGGAAGACAGGCAAGACTGGTAAAGATAGGAGTAGGCCAGCCAGGCAGGTGAAGTTTGAGGCAGGTGAGGTTAGAAGCAGGGCTGGGAGGCAGGAATAGGAGCAGGATGGGAAGTCAAGTGAGGTAATTAATAAATAATAATAATAATAATAATAATAATAATATTGTATTATTTATTTGTATTATTATTATTATTATTATTATTATTATTATTATTATTTTATTACAGATTTATACTCCACCCTCTCCCAAAAGTGGCTCAGGGCAGCTTACAATAATGGAAAAACATGATTACAATATCAGTACATAGAGTAAAACAGAATCCCACCTCTCCCAATTCCCAACCAACCCATCCCACCCGCTCCCCACCCTCTGTCTCTCACTGAGAGGCTCCCCTCCACCCCTACCTTCTCACAGAGAGGTCATGGCTAACTACCAGAACTTCCCTGGAGGCCAGTGACACTAGCAGCAGGGCAGCAAGGCAGGAAAGGCTGGAGGCCAGTGAGGATAGGAGCAGGGCATGAAGGCAGGAACAGAAGCAGACTGGAAGTGGGCATGGCTAGGAGCAGGACAGGAAGGCAGGTGAGGCTAGAGGAGGGTAGGGTGTGTGAGGGTAAAGCTCCTTTAAGAGAGGACTGGAAGAGCAACCATAGAGATAGAAGGGGCGGGGCCGGGGAGAGAGAAGGAGGCAAGCAGAAGGAGCAGCCATGTTGAGAAGATAAGGAGCTCCTACAAATGGAGTTGGTGTAATACAGTTATACTAACGCAGTACTTGTTAGTATACTACCGTCTCCAGACACATGATTTACAGAGAACAGCACAAGGTGGGCTCTGACTCACAAGGTTAGAACATTGTTCTAACCAGATTTGTGTTCCTGCTGTTGCCTTTTTATCTTTGGGAGCAGCTAATTCCACAAGCAAGGAGTGTGTTTTGGGCTACTGCCAGAAGGCCTCAAATTCATTACAGGTTGGGGATGTCGAGACTGCAGTGGTGTTGTAAAGCCAGCCACTGCCCAGGAACCCCGGGATGCTGACTTGAGGCCCACAGTTCCTTCCACGGCTTAGTACCCAACTGTTCTCAAGCCCTCCAGCTCTAGTGTATATTCCTCAAGACTTTATGCCAGCTGCCTTGTTGCCCTCTGCCTTGTTTGAGTCCTTAATTCAGCTTCTTTGGACCGAATTCCTGGCTCCGGCCTCCTGACATTTTTCTTATTTAATTTAATTCATTTATTTATTTAATCATTTATATCCCGCTCCCTCCAGCCGAATGGCAACTCGGGGTGACTCACAAATACAGTGAGCTGCACTTTTCACTTTCTTGGCACTGCTTCTTATATTGTCTCTTGGATTTGTTCTCTTGACTTGACTTAACATTTGACTCTCCCTCTCCTAACCACATCCTAACACTTTATCCTAGTTGGTCTCCTTGGTTTATAATTTGGTTTCTGTCTATGGTCCTAATCCTGCCTAATTAATCTATGGTCCTGATCCTACCAAGATTGCAAAGAATATTAGAGTGCAATATGTCATAATGTTTATGAAATCCATCTTCTTCAGACATGGTTTTCTATTAGTGATTTTGTCTGATATTGGTCCATGCTTTTTTCAGCATGAATTTAGAAAAATTGCAAGGGACAACTGGTTTAAGCATTCACATCAAATACCCTCATTCAAATGATCTTGTAGAGAATAATGTTAAGATAGTTAAAATATTATTGAAAAAGACTGGAGACTCTGGTACAGATCTGTAATTGGCAATGCTGAATAATAGAGTACCAGTACCTACCTAAGGCTAGAACGTGCCCTGCCGCTATTCAGGTTTTTGTGAATGAAGAGCAAGAAGACTGTCCTGTTTTTGTTTGTCCCAGTTGCAATCCTTATGATTCCCTTGGTCCAAGGATTCTTCCTTTGTAGCACCTTCAATGTTATATGCTTGCCATTTAATGGGCTATACACTATTTATCATAGTTTGTCCTATCTTGCCAAGAAACACTCAAGCCCACACAATTAAATCCAATGAAATTTACTTAATCAGAACAGTCATAATTAGCTATCTCTATTTTGAATTTCTTCCCATTTGCAGATAAGCTGTGTCCCCAAATAGTCAAAACCTTTTTATATATGAAATGGACATAACAAGCACTCTTTTTCGATAGAATTTTTACAAAAAAACAATGCTGAGGTGGTGGAGTGAGACTAGGAGAAGAAAACAGTGGAGTTAGAAGGAAAGCTAAGTACACAATCTTAGCTGAAGCTTTTCGGACAAAAACAAATAGCTAATGCCATCTAACTCAAGAGGGGAATAAATGTCATCTATCTGGAGCCAAACTAAACTTAAAATACGGTGAAAGCTGCCAAAAATAAGTCTAAAGATTACAGAACTATGAGAGTCTTTTTCCTTCAGAAACTCTTAAGGGAAGTCGAAAGGATCTGAAATGAGGTTGGTGGTCAGCTCTGGCTCAGGGACACCCTATTTTAAGGCATTTAAGAGTGGATTAGAGGCACTAGTACCTACAAATATGGACTATAAATGATGATCAAGCCAATATGCAACCTTTCAAAAATGAATGATAAAAATGACTACATGACGGCCAAGCTTGAAAATCTCAACTAAAAATCCACAGGAAGGATAAAATGATGAACACTTTTCTGGAGGACGATAAAATGGTGAGAACATGGGAATTAGAGTCTATGCCCAACTCTATAAATTCCCCCCAAATTTATAAAAACAAATAAAATTCTCAAAGTGACAGAGAGAAGACCAAAATAGCACAATCATAGAAGTACAGGGCTTGTTAATAATCATAAATGTTAGAGATGAAAAACATCCTGTTAGACATTCTCTTCTGCTTTTGGTCAATGTAGTATTGTTTTCCAATATACAATAAGGAAGAAAAGATTTTTCTGATTGATTGGGTGAAAATGTATTAACTGCATCTTGAGTATATTATTGCAAACAATGTTTTCAATGTAAATATTCAGTGGATATGTACATTTAAATGTATAGGTAGTTCTGCATAAGCTTCCTGTGCCTAACGCATCTTTTAGTTTAATAACAGTGACCTCAGACATTTTTTTGCCTATGTAATATTAGACTTTTGTTTACTATCTGGAAAGTGTCAACACATAGAGTGCCACCACACGAGCTGCGGTGGACTTGATTCCTGCATGCCCTGTGGTGGGCAATCGCTCCCACCACACTGCGAGGAGTAGAGAGCAGAACAGACAGTTGCCTCCCCTTTGGGGCAGCTGGCTAGGCTGCTGTTGGCCTTCTCGCTATGCTCCCTGGTGGGCGGAGGTGTCAGCCACACGAGTGGGCCCTCAGCCTTGCCTCACTCCCTCCTCTAACCCACCGACTATTCTGCCCTGGTTGTGACATGGGGTACTTTCAGACGTTACGGGCGGCCGGTTCACCACAGCGAACCACCAGGGGGGGCGAACAGCGCAACCACGCCCGGGGGTTGGAAAACGACCCAAACAGATGTGCCGGCAACGGGACCACGGCCCGGAACCGGGCCGCATCATCGCGGGCCGTGGCAGCACAACAGACGTGCAGCCGAACCCCCGGCGGGCGCTAAACCCCCACAAGGCACCGGGCAGGGGCGGGACACAGACATGGCCGACTGAGGGCAAACGAAGCCACAAGGCACTCAAGGGAACGCCCACACAAGGGAAACGGGAAGGGAGGGGGGAAGAGCGAGAACAGGCTGACAGCCGGCTCACACAGCGGTCCCGCAGCGGGGCACAATGCACGGCCACACGCCCGGGCACACACACACACACACACACACACACACACACACACCAGGGAAAGGCCGGGAAGGGGCGCCCGGAAAACCCCACCCGGAACACCGGCAGGGGGGGGGGGGCACCACCACGGGGCAAGGCACAGACAGCAGCAACCCCCACCCCCACACCACCCCAGTCCAGTCCAGTCCAAGGAGGTGCCCCCACAGGAACAGAGGCAGTCTCGGGGGGGGGGGGCGGACCCCCGGAGCAAGGCACGTTGGGGGCCCCCAAAGCACAGCGAGGCCGGCGGAGGGGCGCCAGGAGGAGGAGGAAGGGGGCCCCACAGTCAAAGGCTGGCACAGGCAGGGCAGCCGGGTCCAGCGGTGCTCCTCCGCAGCACCAGCGACGCTCAGGCAGCACCCACGGAGTCACGGGGATGGAGGGGGCCCAGGACCACGGCCAGGGGCAGCAGCAAGCAGCGAGGCGGGCGGGAGCTCACCGAGGTGGGGTCCGCAGGTCGGGAGCGGCCAGCGGGGACCAGGGCCCCCCCCCGGGCCGGGGCGGGAGCCCACACGGGGGCACCACGCCGGGGGGGGCAGGCCAGCGACGCGGGGCTCACGGGCCGCTGCCGGGGGCCCCGCTGGCCCCAGGGCCCGGGTGGCCCGCCCGGTGGACCAGGTGGGGCCAGTGCAGCATGCCCCGGCGGTACCCCTGCAAGGACATGTAGTGGGCGATCAGGTAGTAGGCCTCGAAGGGATCGGGCATGGTGAGGGCCAGCTGCACATCCACACGCGCCCACACCGCCAACAGGGATGACATCTCCACCGCGGAGGGCTCCGGCACACAGCAGGCAGCAGAAGGGGGCCACGGAAGATGCCCCAGCTCCAGAAGCCGCTGGAACGCCGCCCCACGGGTGCGCTGGTACCCACGGGCCCCGTGAACACAGGAGAAGTAGCTCACGGCCAAGGCAGGGCCACCCTCGGCCAGGCACTCCGAGTAGGCGCCCAGACCACACACCACCAGCGCTGACACGGTCTCCGAGGCGCTCCAGGGCACATGGGCGCACAGCACCTCCGGGATGCGCCCCTCGGGGAAACGAGCCAGCCCCAGGGCCTCCGCATGCAGCCGGCAATCACGGGCGCTCACCACATGGCCAAAGTAACGGAGCCCGGAGCTCAGGCTCTCGTAGGCACCTGCACGGCTCCCCGGCCCGGCCAGGAGCAGCTGCACGGCAGGGGTGTGCCACAGGTCGCACAGAGACATGGTCTCGCGGAAGGCCCAGATATGGGGGGCCCCTTGGGGGCCGGACAGCGGGAGCCCCATGGATGGGCAGCCAGCCATGGTCCAGCACAACAGGGAATGGGACACGGAGCCCGGAGGGCACACAGACTGCCCAGGGCCGGGAGAGGCTCGGCCCGGCCCCCGGGACAGGGAACACGGGCCCGCACCGCAACATTGTAGCACAACAGAGCGAGGCGTGGGGTGCGGGCCCGGCACAGCTGCAGAGAACAACAGCGAGCTCTCTGTCTGCCTAATCGCACCTTCAAGGCCATCCCGCTACAAACAGCGAGGGGAGGGGGCCCGGGGTGCTGGGGGCGGGAGCAGCCGGAACGCACCGGCACAGGGCGCGCGCAGGCCCGCGAGGCCGACCCCCGGGCGGAGCCACCAGCACCGGGCCGCCATAAGCGCTCCCAGCCCCCACCGGGGCCCCAGCACCATGGAGCGCGATAGGGCAGGTGGGAACTGGATGTTCCTCGCGCTCGCGGCTGAGTGGCACCGTGACCACACTGAGCAGCTGTGCCTCCTGACCGAGAGGGTGCACCTGGCCGTCCGCCTGCGCTATGTCCTGGCCCTGCGGGCTGGCGTGCGCCTCCGGGGCCAGCAGGCCCGCAGGAGAGTCCGTGCCCGGCTCAGGGCTCGGCGCCGGGCCTGGGGGGCGTGGCTGGCCGCCTGCCGGAGCCTCACCCGGCCCGCTGCGCTCCGAGGGGCCGCGAGGCGGTTCCGCTGGGCAACGCAGACCCTCCGCCGGGCAGCGCTGCTGGCTATGCCCATAGCGCGGAGCCTATGGGTCACGGAGCGGCCCCAGGCCTGGTGGGAGCGGGCCCAGGCCCACTGGGGGGAGGCCGAGTGGGGGTCCCACTTCCGGATGGGCAAGGCCACCCTGCTGCGCCTAGCGGAGCTCCTCACGCCCTGGCTGGAGCGGCAGCACACCTCCATGCGGGAGCCCATCCCCATGGTCCAGCGGGTGGCCATAGGGGTCTGGGCCCTCGCAACGCCCGACTCCTGCCGCTCCGTGTCCCAGCACTTCGGGGTGGGGCTCAGCACGGTCGCCTGCATCGTGCGGGATGTGTGCGAGGCTGTGGAGGGCGTGCTCCTCGACAGGACCATCCAGCTCCTGGACCAGGGCGCTGTGATGGCTGGCTTCGCGGCCGGGGGCTTCCCGAACTGCATCGGAGCCGTGGACGGCACACACATCGAGATCCTGCGCCCGGCCGCGGGGGAGGCCCTGGAGTATGTGAACCGGCACGGATACTACTCCCTGCACCTGCAGGGGGTGGTGGACCACCGGGCCCGCTTCATAGACATCTACACGGGCAACTCCGGCCGGAGTCACGACGCCAGGATCATGACCATCTCCCCCTTCTATGCCCGCATGTACCGGGGGGACTTCGCGGACATGGGCATGAGGTGGATCGAGGGTGTTCCCATGCCCCCCTGCATCCTGGGGGACCCCGCCTACCCCCTGACCCGCTGGCTGATGAAGGTCTACCCTGTCCCGAGCACCCCTGCGGAGCAGGTATACAATACCCGCCTGTGTGCGAGCCGGACCGTGGTGGAGCGTGCCTTCGGGGCCCTGAAGCAGCGCTGGAGGAGTATAGCTGGCCGCCTGGACTTCACCGTCCCCACCTCCGCCCTGGTGATCGGTGCCTGCTGCGTTCTGCACAATGTGTGCGAGACCGAGGGGGCGGCCCTGGAGTACCCCGAGCCCCACCGGCCCCCCGGTCCTGTTCCCCTGTACGTGAACGCAGGGAACCCCCGGGAGTACCGGTATGCCAAAAGGATCCGGAACGCCCTTGCAACCCACATCGCCCGGGGGGGCCCGCTGTGAGGGCCTTCCCGCCCCTGGGGGCCCCACCCCCCCTTCCGTGCCAATGCCCCTGTACACGCGGTCCCACAGCCCTGTCCCCCCCACAAACGGGCCGGGGACAACTGTCTCTTTACAACACTTTATTGCCCACACAGTTCACACAATCACCCTGTGCCCCCTCCCCACCCCCGTGCCCGTGACCCCGTCCACCACCCGCCCTCATGTGGCCCTCCCCCTCCCCCCCCTTCCCACCATCCCCCCGCGTTTCCTGGGCCGACCCCTCGTGCGGCCGCTTGGGCCCACCGAGCTCTGGGAGCTCCCCTCCCCCCCACTGTCCGTGTCCCCTGCCGTGTCCTGGGCCGGTCCCGGCCCCGGCAGGGGGCCGGGCGGCGGATGGGCAGCTGTGCCCGGTGCCCCGGTCGCGCCCCGGGGGGGCTGGACCCTCCGGAGGCCCGGGGGCACTGGGAGGCGCATGCGAGGGCCCTGGGGCCGGGGGGGCGCCAGGGGCGGCAGGGCTGGGCCCGGGGGCGCCGAGGGGCCCGGCATGGGGACCTGGGCGGGCAGGGCGCCCGGAGGTGCGCCGGCCATCACGTAGGCACACATGGTGCCCGCATGCAGGAGCAGGGAGGTCCCAATGTCGTGGGACCTGTCCATCTTTGCACTGTGCTCCCGCACCATGCCCTGTATGTCCTGCCGGAGGCCCCTGAGCAGCCCCTGCTGCCGCTGGTGCTCCCGGCGCTCCCGCCTCCGCTCCAGGCGCACCTCCGCCTCCAGCCGGCGGTCTGTCTCCAGGGCCTTCTCCATGGACCGCTCTATGGCCGCCTCCATGCGGTCCACGGAGGCGATCATGCGCTCCCCCTGTTCCTCCGCCCTGCGGACGATGTCCTCCGCTTGCTCCTCCCTGCGCCTGCGGACCCGCGCCCGGTACTCCCGCATCCGCTGGGCTGGGGCCGCGGCCGGCGGAGGCGCCGCGCGCGGGGGCTGCCCTGTGGAAATGGGCGGGTGGGTCAGTGCAGGGCCCTGTCCCCTAGCGGGGTCGGGTCCCGGGGCCCCCTGCCCCCCCTCCCCCACTGAGGCCGGAGGCCCCCCTGGGCTGGCGCCCGGGGGGCCCTCCCGCCATCCCAGCCCTCCCGCCTTACCTGGGTCCGGCACCTGCTCTCCTGTGCCCTCCGCGGGGGCCTGCACCGTCTCGCTGGCCCGGTCCTGGGGCTCCCCATGTCCTGCGGGCGGGAGAGGGGGGAGCGGGTGAAGGGGGCTGGTTGTGGCCCCTGCAGCAGGGCCCCCACCCCCGCCCCTGCCACCGGCCCCCTGGTCGTGCCCCCCCCTGCCCTGGGGGCCCGCTTACCCTCTATGTCCGTCTCCGAGCCTTCGGAGCCCGGCGCCTCACCCTGGGAGTGCTCCCCCTGGGACCACTGGCTGAGGGTGGTGAAGGTGCCGACCTCCGACTCCGCCTGGCCGGCCCGGCGTTGGGATGTCTCCGGGCTGCTGCTGGGGGGGGGCCTTGGGGCTTCTGCGGGTCCCGGGTGGTCCTCCTGGGGGTGGGGGTCCCCTGAGCTCGTGTCTACCGGGCGGGCGGCGAGGGGAGGGGGTACCTCGGCCCGCTCCCTGCCCTGGACCACAGCGCTGCCCACCAGGCGTGGGGCAACGATGGAGCCCTTCATGTGAAGGATGCGGTCCAGGGCATCGTAGTAGGGGGCGGTGCGGGCCCCGTGGCCGGAGCGGCTGTTATTGTCCTTGAGGGCCTTGTACCCCCTCTTGAGCTCCTTGGCCTTCGAGCGACACTGGTTGACAGTGCGCTCGTGCCCCGCCGCCTCCATGTCGCGCACGATGTCCCGGTAGACATGCTCGTTGCGCTGGTTTATTGCGAGCTCCACCTGGTACTCGAGGGTCCCCCAGATCCGTATGAAGTCCCGGGTCTCCTGGAGGCCCCACTGTCCCCCTCTGTGATAGGCCTTCCTCCGGCTGGGCCCCTGCTGTTCCTCCTCCCGGTCCAGCTCATGCTGCACCTGCCTCTGCTCCTCCTCCACCTCCTCCTGGGGGTGCGCCTCCGGGGGCCGGGGGCCGGGCTCCTCCTGGGGCTCGTCCGCCCGGGCCGACTTTCGTGTCTGGGGGGGGGAAGGGGGGTGGTTGGTTGCTGGGTGAGGGTGTGGGCCCTCTCGGGGGCCCCCTGCCCCCCTGCCCTCCGCCCGGGGTCCCCCTGCCCCCCTGCCTTCCGCCCGGGGTCCCCCCGGCCCCCTCCACAGGGGGTTCCCCTGTGCCCCCTGTTCCCCTCCCAGTGGGTGCCCTTACCCGTTTCCTGGGTGCCTCCTGTGGGCCTGTTCCGGCCGCTGTCCCCGGGGCGGCGCGACCCGGCTGCAGCTGTGGTTGGTGTTCCCGGGGCGCCTCCCTGGTCGGGTGCTCCCGTGTGCCCCCTTCCTGCACCTGTGCCCCCTCCGCCTGCATCGCTGGGCCTGGCTGCACGTCCTCCGCCTCCTGTCCCGCCGCTGTCGCTGTTCGTGCCTCCGCTCTCTTCCGCTTCCCTCCTCGCTCCATCCCGCCACGCTTGCTTGCTGCTGCTCTCGCTTTAAATCTCCCTCCGGTGTTTGTGTTGGTGCTGGTTGCCTGGCAGCGACGCTGCGTGCCTCGTCCCCGGCCGGGGCTCCATTTTTTTGGTTCCGCTGGGGGATTGGCGTCCAGACGTTACTTTTGCTTGGTTCCCTGTGGGGGTTGGTTTGACCACGCTTCCCGAGACCTTCCCCTGGCTAGCCCGGGAAGCGTGGTTCAAACTGACCCCATGTGGGTATTGAGCGTGATGAACATCTGGCGCACGCCGTTCAGACGTTCCGGGCCCTTTGGCCCCGCGGGGGGGTTGAGCGTGGTTCAGTGTGGTTCACCGTGATCTCATAACGTCTGAAAACACCCATGGTCACACATGACTGGAGCTAGCGCCTGCCACTCAAAGCCCCACAGTGGACCTTGTTGCGCAGAGGGGTGGATGGGGCACCCAAGTGGTGGTGCACTACTGCACCTTGGGCGGTCTTACCCCACTTCTGAGGACGCAGCACGTAGTAGCCAAGTGCCTGGTCTGCCACGCCACATGGTGGGGTGAAGATCTGGCAGCCACCAGGCACACAATACACTGCATCTCATGGCAGGGCTGCCTGGAACAGGGTAAGGCTGCCCAAGGCTTGGTAAGTCTTGATTGTTGATGAAAGTAGCTAGAGGGGAGAGGCTTGGTGAGAGAAAATCTGAATGCTTGTCCAAGTAGTCTGAATGAATGGGTGTGTATCTGGTGTTCTGAATTTCTTTTTGATCCAGCTGTTGCTGGGAATAGATATTTTTGGGCTCCAATCTTGTTCAATTTTCACACCATCTTTGGGTGGGCTATTGTTGATCCAATTAATATCCTTTAATTGTGATGCATAGTAATAGTATGCCAGATTAGGAAGAGTCAGTCCATCCCATTTTATAGGTTTATATAGAACTTGAGAGTTCACTGTAGCAGAACACAGTAAGAGCTGAGGCACCTTTAAGGAGAGACTGTAAGAGTGCAAATGACTGGCACTTTAAGCCTGGCAAGAGTGGAAGCTATATTATAAGAAGGAGCAGCTTAGGAGCTCATATACTATTGTATATATGAGATGCTGTTACTGGTTATAGAGATTGTATAAAGATGGACATTTCTCTGTCATGTGCTTCTCCAAGGGCAGCTTCAAGGACAGTCACTTGATTCACCAAGTCTAACTTTTCCCATAACATCTTGCATCTCAGCTGTCAGATTCTCTTTCAGGGTCCTGGTTAACTTGTAGGTCAATTTCTTAAAGTCTTCTTTGGTAAGGCTTTTATGCAGTCTTGTCTTTTGGAGCTGGACTGGCTGCCATATCCTAGACCGGGGTTTGTGAGGTCTCCTCCTGTAGCACCCTTCTTTGCAAAATGTTCCTTTAAATTCTTGGACTTTGGGGAAGAGCTCATCTTCTGCTTCTGAATGCACTGATTTTCTTGGTGGGGGAGGGGGTCAGTGGGTTTAGAGGGTCTGTTGAGGCGGATTGATTTCCATGCTCTCAGAGCTCAGGTTTCAGGCAGACATGCTGTTTCGGCTGGTCTCCTGCTGGCCGCCATCATTAAAAAAAAATTAAAAAAAAAATTAGACTCTAGGGATGTGCAAACGCGGTTCAGAAGTTTGGACTGAACTCGAATAGTTTGGTCAACCGAGCTGAACTTTCGAACCGAACTCGAATTAGACCGACCTGTTTGGTCAAATCCAAACCAGTTCGGAAGGCAAAAAACCCCAGTTTTGAATGTACGAACTCGGTTCAGAAGTTCGGAATTTGACTGAACTCGAATAGTTCGGTTGACCGAACCGAACTTTTGAACCGAACTCGATTTTCGAACCGAACCGAACCGAATTTCCAAACTCGGTTCTGTTCGCACATCCCTATTAGACTCCCATTTGGTCCATACAAAAAAGTACTTGTGAGTATTTTTAGAAAACTTAAAGTAAATTGCTTTTGGCAGGGATGACCTAGTAATATCCAGAGAGGAAGGATCAACTCGGCCAAACAGGGGAAATCACCCACAATCTTCCTTTTAATTTTCTGCTGAATGTTGCAATCCTGAACCCATTTACATCAATGGCAAAGCTTCCATTTACATTAATGGACAAGGACTGCATCCAGAATTTTATGAAGAGATTGATTCAGTATATTTCTGAGATGGGTTTTCCTTTTATTAGTGTGTGGATGTAGCCTGTCTGCTAAACTAAACATTAAATACTTAGCTTAATCTTTGCCAATGGGGTGAGTTGTAATTTATTGCCAGAATTGTTTGCTTCTAGGATCAGAGTAAAATAGTGTGAGGAGAGCTTCAAAGATCCAAAGGTGAGATATACATGGAAGTCCCGTGAGAATTTGTCACCCAGTTCCCCTCTGTGCATTTGAAAATCTGTCACCCAGAAAGCAGATGAACTTGCCAGGTCAAAAATCAAGCTGGCATATTTTAATTTTTAGATTCTTTCAGGAATTCCTTTTTTGTTGACACAGATGATCTCTTCTTAAAATGTGCCTGCCCAACTGTAGTTTCATGCAAAGCAGCAGGAGTTTGTTCAGGAAGTAAACATTTCCTGCTGGGCAGATCTGTTTTTGTAATGGTAACCCTACAGATTGTATGCTACCAGGACTGTATTTGTGCCAAGAGCTCCTGTACTGAACAGAGGAGGTTAGAAGTCAGTCTTGCCTTGCAGCTGTTTTCAGTGAGCTCTGGCAAGAGTTCACCAATCTATCCATAAACATACAATGGAATTGCTATAGAAGAACATTAATCAATGCATGTTGCCTCATGACGACCTCAGAACAATCTTGCATTGTGATTTTAAAGAGACTTGCCAACAGACTCACATGTTCACATTCTTTCTTGTCCTTTTAGCTGTAAACATCTATTTGCTTCAGGTTTCACTGGGCGTCTTTAGACTTAACAAAGATCGGGTGTCAAAACCCCTAAGCACATATTTGGACATTGTGTATAAACACCATAACAATCCCAGTTTGGCCAACTGTTGCACATGCGATGTGAACACCATTGCATCACAAGGACAATGTGCGTGTTCTGGCTGAACACATGGCTAATGATATAATGTGGCGTGCTAGCAGATACAATACAGGGAATGAGGAGGCAGTGCTTGCATGCTGAGATCAGGTGGCAAGCAAAACACTGATTTGCCTCAGGATGGGCTGTGTGTCTAAGCAGCGACACATGGTGAACACAGGGCCAAACCGGTGTTCATATCAAGGTCAAAACACACATTCAGACACCCATTGACGTTATGTCTAAAGGTACCCACTGTACATGTTACCTTCCATGCAGAACACACTTTCAGCCGATATGAAGAAAACATACTGGTAACAGCACTTCCCCTTTAGAAACACATCTTACTGGAGTGATGTTGGGCATATTCTCAACATTTTGAGAAACAGTTATTCTTTTTGTTGTTTATTTATTTTAATTTGTATCCTGAAAACTCAGGATATATACATTGTGCCCAGATACTACAATGATAGGGCCTTCTACAATTTTTTATTTTTTTTTTATATAACATACAAAAATACATCAATTTATTATCTGTGTATTAACATTTTTACCCTGCCCCCCCCCCCCCACACCAAAGGCTATGGGGGGCGTACAAAAACATAGAAACAAAAAAACATAAAATACAATTTAAAGTTATTAAAATACATTTTTTTTTTAAAAGTAAGGATTTAGCCAGAGTACCCATATCTTGTGCAATAATCATGAATCCAAACTACTGACTGTCTTTCTCCCAAAATGTATTCCTTTATTTTTGCAAAATAAATATTAAATAACATTTTAAAAGTGATAAGAAATTATTATGCTAGGGATTTTACAGCTATTAACATCCACCTCTTATTAAAATAAAAAATAGTTAAAATAAAAATCTATATGTTCAAGAGGTAGATATAATCTGCTACACAATTTTGCATGTTACATTGATATATTTCACACAAACGTGGTAGGATCTTGGAATGCAAGCAAATGCAGTGCAGTACCCTTTTTATATCATACCGTTACTCAGATACTGAAGTGATGAAGGCCAAATATTGTACCTTGACAGATAAATTAGACAAATGACTTTAGTCACATCTTTTAAAAGTGTGCTTATTATTCTTATGTGATTCTGAATGCTGTGCAAAACATTAATCCCCTCCTGTTGGCTAATGATGCTACCTGACAGAATAACGAGTACATTAAATTCCCTCCCTGTAATGTAAACAGTGGCCCAACCCAACCATGAATCCTTGCAGGATTAGTGTCCTTGACCAATAATGATTGCATTTTAAGAACATAAATAGTGCCATACTGAGTCAGACCAATGGTCCATCAAGCCCAGCATCCTGTCCTCTGACAGTGGCCAATCTCGATCACATGGGAGAAGAACCAACAGTCACAATGGGCAAACTATTCCCCGCTGTTCACTCCCGACAGTAAGAAGTTCATCCCATAAGCTACTTATATAATAGCCATTAATGGACCTATTCTAAGAACTTATCCAGTCCTTTTTTAAATCCAGCTATAATACTGGCCGTGAGTCTGACAATGTCCTCTGCCAACAAATTCCATAAGTTAATTATGCATTGAGTGAAAAAGTACTTCCTTTTATTTGTTTTAAATCTGCTGGCAGTTTCATGGAGTGTCCCCTAGTTCTAGTACTATTTGAGAGGGTAAATAACCATTCCCTATCTACTCATTCCATATCACTCAAGATTTTATAAACCTCTATCATGTCCCCTCTGTCTTCTCTTCTCTAAGCTGAAGAGATCCAGCTTGTAAAGCCTCTCTTTGTACGGAAGTTCCATACCCTTTATCATTCTCGTTGCCCCTTCTCTGTACCTTTTCTAGTTCAGCTATGTCTTTTTTGAGATGGGACGAATATGTCAAAAACATATTCCAGGTGCAGTCCCACCATCGATTTGTATAGAGGCATTATGGGTATTTTCAGATGTGACGGGGCCAGTATTGGCCCCGTCACAGAATCACCAATTGATCCTCCGCCGGGATCAAAACGGCACGGCCAACAGGCTGATCCCGGCAAGGAATCTGGGGAGGGGGCGGGGTGCACCCTGGGAGACAGGCGGGCACCACAGCCAATGCAGCCACAACGTCCGCCCGCCCCCCGAGGCATTGACCACGGCCCGGAATCAGCGGTGGGCACAGCCGCTGATTCCGGGCCGTGGTCAGGGGACAGATGTGACGATCCCATTGATCACGGGCGGGAATCTCATTGACCACGCAAACGGCCATGGTCCGGGCAGGAGGGCCGTTTGCGTGGTCAATGAGATTCCCGCCCGTGATTCATGGGGGTGAACATCTGGCGGGAATCACCTGTCGGGCCAACAGACGTTACAGTCTCTTGCTCACCATGTGGGTATTCACCGTGGTTGAGCGTGGGATCGTAACATCTGAAAATACCCTATGACATCCTCAGTTTTATTCTCTATCTCTTTGAGAATAATTCCTAATATTCTGTTTGCTTTTTGTTGTTGTTGCTTTTGACTGCCTTGTTGATTGCTATTGGCTGTCTCTTGCCTGTTCAGTCTCTCTGTTGTCTTGGAGAGGTGTCTCTCAAGTGCTGCTGCTCTTTACTGATGTTCTTCTTGGCACTCGATATCCAGTTGCTGGTGCAGATAGTGACTTTGGGGATTTAGCTCCCAACAACTGCTTATATTACTACTGCAGTGATACTACTACTAGTAGTTTTCAGGACTGCAGATTTCATACATATCAATGCTTAGTAAATTAAACAATTAATTTTTCTTTTAGTTGTTCAATAATGTGTTTGAAGCACACAGAAGCACAGCGCATCCCATTCAAGCTCACTGAAAGTTATCTACAGTGAAGGATTAGCTACTACACTCAACAATAACAAAGCTCTTGTATTTTAATAAAGAGGTTAATTGGCTTCATGGAAATATAACACGCAGTACTAATACTGGTTCTGTGAAGGCCCTATATTAAGGAGGCTAATGTTTCCTGTTTATTAGCTGTTTTACAATAATCTGTCCTTGACCAATAATTATTCTTACAGAGACAGTGCTAATGTGTGTTACTGTAATAACTGCATAATGTGTCATCTGCACCTACTATGAATTGATTCTGTTATCACAGTGAGTATATGCTGTTACTGTACAGCCCTTTTTATGTCTTTGCTTTGTTTACTCATTTTCAAAAACAGCATCACAGAAGAACTAGTAGATTTACCATTGTACAGTCTGCATACTCCAAGGGTGATGATGAGGTTCCCTTCCCACATCATTGCCATGATAATTTAGGTAGTAATTGCAGCTGAAGAATCATAATGCATCCCCAAGTAGAAGCATGGTGAAGGTGGTATCTCATCCTCCAGGTATTCCCTGGAGGATGAGGCAGGGAAAGACTGAAGTTCACAGTAGGGCCCTGAATTGTCAGAGCCTACTCTGGAGCTAACTGAGCAGGAAGGCCAGGTGAGAAGATCTGTTTGGGAGCCAGGCCTGTGCCAATAAGGGCTGGACAGGGAGCTGCTGGAGATGGGAAGGGCCCATAGGTGATCTCATCGTGGCAGGGAAGGTCCAGAAGATTGCAGCTTGGAACAGGAGATGGTCTATACCAAGGAGCACAGCACTGATCCCGATCCTCCCAAAACTGTTCTTGATCTGGTGGCTTACAGATTCTATATGACCAATAGGAAACTGCTTTGTAAATTACTTGAAAATTTAGGGTCAGATTTCTTTTTTAAAAATTTCAAAGTGCCAGGAAGGAAGGCTCCTAATTTGTACTGAAAAAGGAATTATGTGACTTAGATACCTATCTCCTATGAGGGTCTTTTGGAAGGCTTACCATGAATGCTATAACAAGAGTTCTGCTACATAGCTTGAGGCTATTATCTGGCCCTTATTACTATCGGCTTCTCACTTAGAGGAGCTTGTTATTGGAAATATCTGAGTTATTGGAAATATCTGAGTGATTAACACATTCTTTCCCTTTCTATGATATTTAAAACTACATAATTCAATACATGATTGTAAACAATTTTTTTACTCTTTCTGATCTGTATGGATTTTGCCCTTTTAAAAATGACTCTGATAACCAATTAACTGAATCAGAAATTGGCAATTTTCTTGAGGATTACACATAATATGGTCATGTATGGTAAATTGCTAGTTTTATTAGCTTAATATGGTCCAAACTCAAACGTGAAGGTGTTTATGCTTGTATTTATTTTTTTACTCTATTGCATAGGTGACTGGTAAGTGATGCTGATAAGACTTGGATTTGTGATAGAAAAAGCTAATGTCCAAATAACCTTGAACTATTCTTAGATGGGAACCTCGTCTGATCTCCTGAAGTCATGTTGGTATTTTGTCTGTCTGTCAATAAGGAGACTGTTTTCTTTAAAGGCCAGCATCAGTTCCAGTACATGGACCTGCCATCAGAAGTCTTCCACAAAGCAAATAAACAGCATCCAAATTTCTCTTCAAAGTCAAATTCCCTCACATCCATAAAGGAAGGACCCTAGTTCATTTTTCAGGTCTCTTCTGCAACTAACACATAGTGCCATCATCAAGCAAATTAGTAAAAGCCTCACCTGTTCTTTCAGTTCCAGTCATTGTCTTTAATGAGAATCACATGTTTTCTAAATAAATGAGGTCCAGGATAAAAAGGATACGCACACCTAAATAAAAAGGACGTAAACTCAAAGGGAAACACACTATAATACAAATATTTGATTAGATGTATTAGTAACAACAATTTTAAAACAATAACTATTCAGTTCAATACAGTCTTCTTGTCATTGTGATGAGGAAGAAAAAGAGTACTCTGGTTGAAAGGAGACATTTGGTTGTGAATGAACAGTAACTGTTTCAGTAGCTTAGTATGGATATATGCCAAAATAACCTGAGACAGTTATGGAAATGTATACAATTTTGCAGAAAAGTGAAAAGCCAGGCGCTTGCAAATGCCTTATTCCGTTTCTTTTTAGATTGTCTTAGCATCACTGAGCAATATATTCATTATGATTTTCCTTTTCACTTTTTTGAGAAGCACATATATACTGGTGAAAGTTAAGTGCTAGAACCATCGTTGCTCACTCCCTGGCCCCTGCACAGATTTAAAGAGGAGGGCTGAAGCCCCGCCAGAGCTCTGTTCACATTACTAGAATGTAGGCTAGTGCACCCTGCCCTCTTCAAAATTCCAGCCACACTCTATCCAGGTAGAACACCATAGTACAAAGTACAGTACAGTTTCTTCCAGTACAATTATCTTATATTTTCAGGAGGATCTGAAGTGCGATAGTCATTCTCGAAACAGAAAAGAAGGCAAAGTCCTTCTCTGTTTACTTCACAATCTACAAATAGAAAGGCAAAAACCAATCCAAAACAAAAGGTACCGAAGAGCACAAAGGATGAAATGAAGATTGTGTTGTTCCCAAGAGCTGAAGTTCTAATGTATCTCAAGGAAACTTGTATTTTAAGTATATGGAGTTCCAAGTGAATGGCATGCTAGGAAATTAATAACCAGAGAATAGCTGCCTTTTGTTAGAGATAGGGTGAGAACAGACATGACGCTAACCACCAGGGGTGGGACCCCGGGACCATTACCGGATACCGGATTTACCGGTTACCGGTTCTCAAAGAACCGGATTCCCGGATTAAATCCGGTATACCGGTACCGGTTTTATTTCATTGAGTTCAATGGGGCACTGTGTCCCCATTGAAATCAATGAAATAAATTAATTCCTCCCCCCTCCCCCTCCCAGGCTGCGCGGGTGGAAGGGGGGACACCCCCCACCCACCCTGCCCAGCCTGGATTTTTGTTTAAAAAAAGA
>QEPC01008436.1:4761851-4778481 GCA_003113815.1 Sphenodon punctatus | reverse complement strand
GCCCAGTACCGGCATTATCGGATTCCGGATTTACTGGTTTTCCCGCACCTACTAACCACCATTTAACCACCCTTGGTGGTTATTTATGCATGTTGCAGGACTGTATTCCTGCCGTATGCAGCCCTGAAACATGCATAAATAACCACCAAGGGTGGTTAAAGGGTGGTTAGCGTCATGTCTATTTTCATCCATAGTTTTATTTATAAAAGCATAAAAATGAAGACTCGTTCTGCTTCTGATGTTTTCAG
Source organism: Sphenodon punctatus (assembly GCA_003113815.1). Taxonomy (NCBI): domain Eukaryota; kingdom Metazoa; phylum Chordata; class Lepidosauria; order Sphenodontia; family Sphenodontidae; genus Sphenodon; species Sphenodon punctatus. The sequence continues at coordinate 4,778,233 of QEPC01008436.1, read as the reverse complement.
AATGTGTCTATCATTAGTTCCACATACCCAGTTTAATCACATTAGATCCAAACTTTTGCCAGCTACTTCAATCTTCATCTCTCTTAGGTGTCCAGAATTAACAGACACATCCTGAACTTTTGTGGTAATTAAGGTACTAGATGTGTCCAAAACAATCAATAACAATTTAATTTTCTACCATTCTTCCCTCACAGAGCGGCGCTGGGCTTTATTTCCCAAGCCCTGCCCCTGTACGTGCTTGCAAGCATTCAGAGTGTTCAGAGCGACGCAGCAGGGACGGGGGATCTCCCATGCACTGTGCAAGTGCAGGGGGCGTTGTTGGGCCCTGGAAGCCTATTCCTTGATCTGATGCTGCCGTTGGGGGTGGAGCCTCCGGCCGCGCCAGCGAGGTCCTCCGGCCTAGGGATTGTGCTGACCGAGCAGGCCGGCAGGGGCAGCGCTGCCGGGGCTCCCTGCGGCTAACAATAGAGCACCAATACAGCCCTACAACATGCATAATAACCACCAAGGGTGGTTAAAGGTTGGTTAGTGTCATGTCTGTTTTCACCCATTGTCTTTGGAAAGAGGGATGGTTTGGGGACAGGTGGACCTTAATCGAGAGGGAGCTTCACAACCATGGTGCGGCCACCAAGAACGTCCTCCTCATGTAGTCACCCAGGATTCTCTGGGGACCCTGAGGAGGGCACTCCCAGCTGACCTCAGAGGTTGTTCCAAAACCCGGAGGATGAGGTGATCCTGCAGGTAGGCAGGGCCCAGGCCGTTTAGGACTTTATAGGTCAAACCAAGACCTTGAATTGAGCCCGGAAGACTATCAGCAGCCAGTGCAGAGAACGGAGCACTGGTGTAACGTGCTCACAGCGACTTGTCCCCATAAGGAGATGGGCCGTCGCATTCTGCAGCAGCTGCAGTCTCTGGATTATCACCAAAGGTAGCCAGACATAGAGAGCGTTGCAGTAGTCTAGTCTTGAGGTGATAAAAGCATGGGTGATGGTGGCAAGGTCCAATGGATGATGGTGGCATATCTGCACATGTGGTGGTAGTGTCCAGAAAATAGTCAGTTTTGGGGGAAATTATTATTATTGTTATTATAAGCATTTATATAGCGCCAGTGATGTACCTGGCACTTAAAAAAACCCAAGATAGACACAGTCCCTGCCTGAGAGCTTACAATCTCAAAGAAATTCAGTGTATCACAGGTTGAAAAATCCCCAAAGACCCTCTGACATGTCTACTCAATGCACCAACGAAGGGCCTGCAATTCAGATGCAATGAAAAATTAATCTTTTCACTGTTAGCAACCAGACTCTGTGTAGTGGGTCATTGGAAAAGTGAAAACCCTCCTCCTCTTGAGTTGTGGTATAGTGAAATATGGAACATTTTGGGCATGAAAAAACTGTCCCATCAAGTACATACCCAATAAAAACAAACAAACAAACAACAAAAAAGGACACGTATCTATAGATTTGGGCTCCATTTCTATCATATTCAGAGGAGAAAGACTCCCTAGCCAATAAGTCAGAATCTCTGACCAGGTTTTTTGAATACTGAAAAGAAACCAGAATAGATGTAACACTGATAGTGCATGTGATCGTCAAAACAAGAAATAGAAAAAGAATGACAAGATGTATGTATCCTGAGAAAGCATTGTGCAATGTATAAGACATATAATCTTTGTAGAGATATTTCTGTTATGTGCCTTGATAAAATGTTTTTTTAAAAACCTTCATGGGGGAGGCTACACTTTGTTGCCTCATGCCCTAGAAGGTCTTCACTGAAGTCAAATTATACAAGCTTGAACACAGTGATATTTTATCAGAGCTGTTTTCAGGAAAGTATACTGTAAATATTTCCAGCAAATGCACTTAATAAAGATGCGTTTGCCAAGTGGTGCTGCTTTCTTCTGGATTAGGGATGTAAAAAAAAAAAAAAAGCTCTTTATTTCAATTGGAAAGCAAATTCCGTAGGTCTTCACTTATCTGAGAGCATTTTCCCTAGAGCATATCATAGTGCAAGGGTGTGCTTTTTGTGAGATCCCCCTTTTTAAAAAAATGAATGACAGGTTTAATGCCCTGTTGCATTGTGACGCTCAGTGATATAGTGGGTCCCGCATGGCCCCCTGGTGGGCAAGCACCACTGCCACACTGTGGGGCCAGTGTGGGGAGCTAGACAGACAGTCGTCCCCCGTTCCTCCCGCCCGGATAGGGTAGCCAGGAGGAAAGACTACTGTCAGACCTCCCGCCACGCGATGGGTGAGACGCCACTCAAACTTCCGCTCCGGACCTCACCACACAGTGGGGCAAAAGGGGCCCAGTCACACCCCATTTTGGGTAACGCTGCTACGCGATGCATCCTCAACCTTTTTCCAAGGACGCATTGTGTAGTGGCCAACTGCTTGCCCTGGCATTCAGCAGAGGGAACATTTGGAGCCCGCTGACCACACGATGCACTGCATTGCATGGTACAGCTGCCCAGAGTGGGGTAAGGCTGCCCAAGGCATCTCATCTTGCTGCACCCAGTGTCTCACTGCTTTTGTAATAATTAAAATTGTGCTCTGAGTTTACCCCTGTAATTGCAATGTGCATGGGGATATCATCTCCTGCTAAGGAGGAGTGAAAGGAACAGAGGATCTGGGCTGGATTGAATGTGGCTCCAACATGAGGGTTAAAATGGGCGGAGGACTACAGGCATGAAGGGTTGGGCTTTTTTGCATGCATTGTGTGGAAGTGGCAGGTTTGGGGCATGAGAGGCACAGTGTTTTAGCTGCAGGTAGATGGAGCTATCGCTGCCTCTCAAGTCCTGACCAATCTGTGCCATTGTGGAGACAGTGCATACACTGCCCTAACCAAATGTTAGCCTGATTATAAAAAGCAAATCAAGGTAAACCCTGATTGGATAAACAGTGATTCCTTCAACTTAGTTCACTGAGGTATTAAAAACTATCACTGCTTTGTCTTCACTAGAGTTTTTACTGTAAAAAACCACACCATTTCTCCAGTATAGACAAACCATGCATTTTTATGTTCGTTGTAGGAAGCCAAAGAATGAGCAGTTTATTTTCTCCGCTCATGGCTCCAGTCATGTAAACTGTACAAATTCTTTTGTTTAACTATGGCTATTCGTGTGACCAGCTTTGGAGTATCATCAGCATGTTAAGCACACTGAGATTACTTTATAGATTCTACATCATGTTATTGGAGATATGGAATGGACTAATATATTAATAGTAGTGTATTAGAAATCAATTCAGAGTAAAAAACAAAGAAAACTATCCCAGTTTCAGCAAGGGCAGGAATCCTGGAAATAATGAGCAGGAATGGTGGAAAAGCGATGCATCTTCATTGCTTGGTCCCAGGCATATGACATGAGGCAGATTCACAAGATGTTATACACACATATCAAAATAAAAATCTGTATCCATCCAATGACGCCACTAGGTAATTTGATAAGCTTCAGTCTATGGGTGCAATCTTATACGCAGTCATGCTCGCAGAGCTCCACTGAAGTTAAAGCTTCTACCAGTGCTAGTGTCTTAAGCTCACAACCTATGGGAACCTTCCTGAAGCTGTTTTGCTACAATTTGTGCCCTTTGCACAAATGGAAGTTTCTTGAATGGAATGAAAATTGTGTCCGAAAGGGGCTAGCACCGGCACCAGTTTATTATTGCTAACAGCCCCACTCTGTGCTGTTGAGATTAGTACCCTATACACTTGCAGCCTTTCATTTCTCAAAATTAGTCATGCCAACATTTCTCTGATTCTGTTAATGATTTCTAGTTAAGTGCATTTTCTGGAAGTATTTACAATATAGTTTGTTCCTGAAAGCTGCACTGATAATATATCACAATGATCAACCTATAGAGTTTGATCTGGGATGAATGCCCTATAGGGTGGTTGGAAGTATAACAGTATTCTGACTGTCGTGGATTTTCAGGCTGAAATGAGAGGAGGCTGCAGCAGGAACGTTCCATCAGGTTTATTCAGATACACAGCTGTGGGCCACTGGTATTTCTACCAATGGACCCTGCCTTACAGCAGAGAGATTTCTTTTATACCCAGTAGTAAGCAAGCAACCACACGTGGTCGGGATCTAATCATACATGTACACACATAACCATATCTGACAGAAAATACCTCTTATTACTAGGCAGAAATTGGGTTGCTGACGCAAGCAAGTTCAGTTCCTCGGAACTAGAGATAAGGGGACCCAAGGGTGGAGCAGGACATCTGTCAGGGAGTGTAGCTAACCCACACACACATGTGTCAGCATTAGATATAGATAAGGGCCAGCACAAAGATGACAACAGGAAACCTCCTGGAAAGCTTTGCAGCATTATTTTCTTAATAGGTTATTTGAGCAAAAGGCAAGCTGCATTGCATAGTAATGGAATCTTAGGCCTAAAGCATTCTCAAGGATTTGTAGGCCAAAATACTATATAGCTTTGGGATTCTTCCATAATTCCCCCCTTTTGAGGCTTTTGAGGAAGCGAAAAGGCCTCAACCACTAAAGGGTTTTAAATGGGCACGCTTAACAGCTTATTTGGAGTAGGTGCGCAATCCAGTGTTTTCTAGTGTCTGAGGCTTCTGGGGACTCCCCTTTGAGGGCGTGTCTAGGACACGGATGGGTGGGAGAACATACCCTATATAGCACTGCCCCCCCCAGTTGGCGGGCAACCATTTGTGAGTTGTGTTACCACAGATGTAATAGCTTCCCACCCAGGTGCGCATCTCGACCTTAGAGAAATCACAGAGAGCTGAAAGGTATATGGAAACATAGATGTGTTACGTGTGCATGATAAGGTGTAATCACAAGTGCTATTTCCCATGAAGTGGGGGCCCTTGTTGGTGTAGCAAAGTAAGCCCTTCTGAATGACAGGCACAAACAGAGGGGGAATCAGCAATACTGTCAGAAAGTTCAGTGAGACCCTCCTTTCCAGCCACCCTGGGCTTTACCCCCCACCCTCATGACCAACGCGAAGGGGGACAGGCCGTGTTTTCGGGTGGCCGAGAGACAAGGTCTCAGGCCAGGGCAAACCAGTGTCATGCACAACCTTTGAAAATCTGATTTTGAGGTTAGAGTTTTTGCATTCCACCTGGCCACTATTTTGTGGATGGTAGGGCATGTGGAAATAAAGACTAATACCCAAAGTTTTACGTAGAGTCTTAGTGAGCTGGGTGGTAAAATGAGAGCCCATGTCACAGGAGAGGGGTATCCCAAACCTTGGAATAAAGTTTTCAAAAGATGTTTGGCAACAACGATGGCGTTTGTCCTTCGACAGGGGAAGGCCTCAGTCCAGCCAGAGTAGAGACAAATGACCACCAGCATATGCTTATAGCCTTGTTCTGGAGTCAGATCAGTAAAGTCAATCTGTAGGTGAAGAAAAAGGGACCCTCAGTCCATGGTTTTGAAGAGCTGTGGGCTGGGGTGGCCTTAGCAATGTTGAACAGTTGACAAGTGGGGCAAGAATGGGTGAGCTGGCAAGCTTCCGTGTTGACAAAAGGGAGCAAACCAGTGAGTGGAAATCTGTGTTGTGATCCCCCCTTTTGTTTATGTGTGAACGAAGGTGAGCCACACGAACAAGATGCTTGAGGAGAGCCCGAGGGGCCACTGGTTGGCCATTAGGGTGACGAAGGATGCCATTGGCATCAGGAATGCAGTCAGCCTTGGTCCAAATGAGACGTTCACCCACAGCAGCGGAGTCTTGGAGGGAGTGAAGTTCAGAGTCATGGAGAGTGGGAGGGAACGGTTCTGATAAAGATACTGCCATAATGAGAGTTGTAGAAGGCCCACGCCTGGCTGCTTGTTGGGCAGTATTATCAGCCAGGTGATTTTCCCGTGCCTCAGGAATGGAGGCACCTGTATGGGCCTGAAAATGAACAACAGCCAAAGCAGACAGAAGAAGAAGGGCATTCAGCAATTCAGCAATGAAAGGAGCTTGGGAGATAGGGCTACCTGAGGAGGTGAGGAAGCCCCTTTCCCTTCAAATAGAACCCAAAGGAATGGCAAATCCCAAACGCATAGCGAGAATCAGTGTAAATGTTTGCAGAGCAGTTTGCAGCCAAAGTGCAGGCTTGGGTAAGAGCAACAAGTGTAGCAGGCTGGGCACTGTGTAAAGAAGGCAAAGAGTATGCTTTAAGAACCTGAAACTGTACAAACAGTATAGCCAACAGAAAGTTTTAAGTCAGGCAGGTGAACACAAGAGCCATGTACAAAGAGGGTCAGGGCAGAGGAGGTAGGTTCAGTTCGTAACGAGTGAGGCGGGCATTGGAAGGGAACTTCGTTTTTCTGATTAAGTAAAGAGTAAACAGCATGTGGCACGGCCACAGTGAGGGGGTGTTTCAAAATGAGCCATTTCGCCAAATGGCGCCAAAGGAGTGACAGACACCAAACACATAGAGGGAGTCAGTGAAAACGTTAGCAAGGCAAAGAGTATGCTTTAAGAACCTGAAACTGTACAAACAGTATAGCCAACAGAAAGTTTTAAGTCAGGCAGGTGAACACAAGAGCCATGTATTAAGAGGGTCAGGGCAGAGGAGGTAGGTTCAGTTCGTAACGAGTGAGGCGGGCATTGGAAGGGAACTGTGTTTTTCTGATTAAGTAAAGAGTAAACAGCATGTGGCACGGCCACAGTGAGGGGGTGTTTCAAAATGAGCCATTTCGCCAAATGGCGCCAAAGGAGTGACAGACACCAAACACATAGAGGGAGTCAGTGAAAACGTTAGCAGAGCAAAGAGTATGCTTTAAGAACCTGAAACTGTACAAACAGTATAGCCAACAGAAAGTTTTAAGTCAGGCAGGTGAACACAAGAGCCATGTATTAAGAGGGTCAGGGCAGAGGAGGTAGGTTCAGTTCGTAACGAGTGAGGCGGGCATTGGAAGGGAACTGTGTTTTTCTGATTAAGTAAAGAGTAAACAGCATGTGGCACGGCCACAGTGAGGGGGTGTTTCAAAATGAGCCATTTCGCCAAATGGCGCCAAAGGAGTGACAGACACCAAACACATAGAGGGAGTCAGTGAAAACGTTAGCAGATTGTTTATGAGCCAGTGTACCATGACCGGGTCAGTGAGAGGCTAGGAGCTGGGAACACCTTCAACTCCTATTGTGGGTATAACAGTAGTAAAAACAGGTAAATGGGGAACTTCATTACTATGGAGCATAGAACGCATGGCCCCGGTATTGACTAGAAAGGGAACAGGGGTACCCCCCAACAAAAACCTGAACATGGGGCCTGACTGGTCAACAGACAACAAAAAGCAGACAAACAAGACAAAAAAACCCCAGACAAACAAGATGAGCTCACATTTTTGGGGGTCCCGGGACCGAGTCAGTTGGTTTTTAGGCGCAAGATAGTGTTCACGGGTCTGGGGCCATTTTTGATGGTGGCGGCGGCAGGAAGGTTTCAAATAACTAGGAAGGCTTCATATCTGCAGTTTGTAGGATGGTGGTTCTGGATTACCGGGTTCACGGTGGGAACACTGGTCCGGGTTTCTGTCTGTAGATCTACGAGACTGGTACTACTGTTCCAGGAATTCTGCATGGCCACGGACAGCACGGGTTTCAAATTTACTGCTGAGGAAGGTGTCTGGGCACCATATATCCTTAGTTCTCCACCAAAAAGACAACACCCTGATAATTACGGGGCTCGCCTCCTCACTAAACTACAGGTGGCCCATTTGACTTGAATCTTGTTAAGAGTTTTTGTTTTTCAATTCAAACGGGTCGCCTGTAGTTTAGTGAGGAGGCGAGTCCCATAATTATCGGGGTGTTGTCTTTTTGGTGGAGAACTAAGGATATATGGTGCCAGTTCTGTTGGGGAGGGACTAGTTTCGAAATGACTTCAAGGAGTCAATTTGAAAATTTAACTAACGCTGTGTGTTGGGCATTGGTGTCAAACCCAGGGTCTTGGACTGTTCAGTCATAATTATTATTGTCGGAACGGCTTTGAGATATTAGAGTTCCCCTCTGTTCAAGTTAAGAGACCAGAGAGGAACAATTTAACTTGAGGAGGTTGGACTTTTGACTATATAAAGGAGGAGAAAGAAAACAGAAAGAGGAAATAGATATTTCAAAGCGCTTTTTGACGGCAGGACTATAAGCCTCTGCGTCCCATAGGTACCAAACATCCATTTGTCGGGGGTGTCTTTCCCCCAGATCATTTCAGAAATGTTTTAAAATCAGGAAGGAAAAAGACCCCTCCAAAGGGAATTGCAAATCCGGATTGTCAGGTATACACATTTTATTTAGCTACCCATTTTATTGTTGTAGGTCCATATTTATTTAACATGTATTTAATTGGAGTATTCCCTGGGGGTAATTTGGAGGCAATTGACCCTATTTTAATTTTAGTTCCCAAGTTCGTTTTACAAAGCTAATTTACTAAAACCACAGATAACAAAGTTATACAGGGGACAGACAGACAGACAGGCAGAGGAGGCAAAGGAATACCGGCAGGGAGCGATGAACCATCTGTTAATTAACAAGTAATCAACAGTTCATGGTGTTCACACTACCCCACATACCTGGAACGGGTGAGGGAAACAGACACACATTTTACAAAATACAAACTGACAAGACCTTACAAATGAACACAAAAGGATCCTCTAAAGTCCCAGAAGTCCCAGTATTTGACTGGAAACAACGGATCTATAGAGACTCAGGTTGGAAGGAATTAGGTATTTACAAACACTCTCATACATTCACACAGGGGGAAGGAGGTCCATTTCCTCACAGAGTACCAGAAAGGGTAACTGACTGTAGGATCTGGCTCATACAGGGAAAGGAAAGGGTTTATACANAAGGAAAGGGTTTATACAATCACACCCGTGTGGTACATGAGGTTCCACCAAGCCCCCTTGCGATAGAAACCAACCATATAGGATGGCCTCTGGGCGGCTGAACTTGGCTTAAGTCTCTAGACCTGGACCACGGTTATTAACATTCACACATTTATTTCAAACTATACCAGACAAAACATATGCCAGACAAGACATAAACACTAATAAACAAGTCTAAAATAAATTTCTGATTCAGACAAGGCGGAGTCGGTGTTTTAAAACCGAGTTCCATCAAACAAGGCCCCTGTTTCAGTCCCTAATTGACCACCAGGGTATTACGGCAATTATCAGAACGGGGCTTGGTTGTTAGCCGAGATCCACCGTGAGCGAGGCGTCCCCCACTATACCAGAACGGCACAGCACTTACCGTAGGAGTATTTTGGATTCCTGTGTTCCTCTCATTCCACTTCTGACACCAGAATTGTCATGGATTTTCAGGCTGAAATGAGAAGAGGCTGCAGCAGGAACGTTCCATCAAGTTTATTCAGATACACAGCTGTGGGTCTCACTGGTATTTCTACCAATGGATCCTGTCTTACAGCAGAGAGATTTCTTTTTTTCCCAGTAGTAAGCAAGCAACCACATGTGGTCGGGATCTAATCATGCATGTACACACATATCCATATCTGACAGAAAATACCTCTTATTACTAGGCAGAAATTGGGTTGCTGACGCAAGCAAGTTCAGTTCCTCGGAACTAGAGATAAGGGGGCCCAAGGGTGGAGTGGTACATCTGTCAGGGAGTGTAGCTAACCCACACACACATGTCAGTATTAGATATAGATAAGGGCCAGCACAAAGATGACAACAGGAAACCTCCTGGAAAGCTTTGCAGCATTATTTTCTTAATAAGTTATTTGAGCAAAAGGCAAGCTGCATTGCATAGTAATGGAATCTTAGGCCTAAAGCATTCTCAAGGATTTGTAGGCCAAAATACTATATAGCTTTGGGATTCTTCCATATGACTCCCTACATTAAATTTAAAAAATAACACCCTACACAATTTGGTGCAATTGATACATAATTTCACAACTTACAAATACATTATTTTGTCATGTAAAAGTTTGGATGCATTTAAATTGTATTATGCATAAAATTTAAACCATATGTCTAACTTTATTTAGCAGCATAGGACTTGGATGTCTCCAAAAAAGTGTAAAACCAGAGCTCAGGCCAGAAAATCATGTGAGCATGTGCATTATTCTAAAGTTTCTAAACATCAATTGACCTCACAGGAACTACTCACTGGATCAAAGTTAAACATACATCAAAGTGGCTCACTCCCAGAGCAGTGCACTCTTCGGTCTGCCCACTTGCAGCCCCACATGGTTCTGTTGTAAATGGAACCTGCGGCTCCAACAGCCCACAGTCCACCCAGGCAGCATCTCCTTCCCACATACCATAGAGTTGCGGGCAGATCGCCTGACGCTCTGGGTTGCCACCTGTAACTCCATGGTGTTTCTCTGTGGGAACCCATGGCTAAGGGCACAGCTGCAGCGGTTGTCCGCTGACAAGAAGCAGCAACCCTACCTCCAGTTGGTGCCTCAGGTTTTGGCTGCCTGCTCCACTGAAAGTGTTCCTGGATGTTCCAGAGTGCCACCAGTGGGGTTGCCCCAGAGCAGGCAAAGCCAATGTAGTCAGATGATATCTTCTATTGGACAAACTTGTGTTGGTGAGGGGTATGCAAGCTTTTCAGTTTTTGAGCAGTTCCAGTCCTTCCTCTGGCTGGTTACAAGTCAGAACTATAAGCAGAACAATTGCAATATGTGTGCACTTCTATCTATATATCTGTATTAAGCCCCCAAAAAAGCACAACAACACACCAGCAACACAACAACAACACAATACTACAGAGAGTGCTGGAATTTCAAAAACCAAGAAATGCAACACCAGCATAGATGAAGCTCAAGACAAAATTGGGAGGTGGTTGTAGGAGAGGCAGCTATAGGAAAAGGGGATGGTGTGGCAGTCAGCATTTCAAACCAAATTTGGGAACACAGCAGAAGTTGTGGAGAGGGAAAGTAGTTGCTAGGGAGGGCACAGATAGGAAAACCAGTCAAGCATTTAAAAATAGAGGGGAAACCAAGGATAAAAGATGAACAATATAAAACAGGGAGGTGACTGTAGGAAAAGGGAAGAGGGAGAGAGGCAGTTAACAAAGCATCTAAAACCATGAGGAAACACAGCAGGTGGGCTAAAAAGCAAATGATAGTTACAGATATTTGTTGTGGCTTATCAAGCCCAAATCAGTATGTAGTCGATTGTTTGGGGTATCTAATGGAGTTATGGGAGTTAACAAATGAGACGTTGCCCCACATTAGCCCCGGATTCACCCATCTGCCAGATGCTCACCCCAGAGCCGCTGCACAATGTGTAGCTCACTGTGTGGGAAAATCCAGGCAATTCTGAACTGTGTAGGGGAATGTGCAGTCACTGCACGTTCGGATCTGCCAGCACCATGGACAAGGCTACAATATCTGCAAGGATTGGGCTGGAGAGAAGTGGCAGCTGGCAGGTTGAGTGGGGCCAGGAGGAACTGCAGCGGCACGATCAGGTCCCCTGCACCAGGAGAAGCTTGCCCAGCATGGGGAGAAGTTTCTACCAGTTTATCTGGCACCGATGTCAGGCTCACCAATCTGTAGTTTCCAGGCTCACCTCTGAAACCCTTTTTAAATATTGGCATTTCATTTGCTACTCTCCAATCCTCTGGTACACACCAGAGGACTGGAGGCTAAAACAGTGGCAGATTTCAGTGATAGGTTACAAATTACCAATAGTAGGGCTGCAGCTTGATATTTGAGTTCCTTCAGCACTCTGGGATGAATTAATTTTTGTCAATTTGTTCTAGAACTTCCTCCAGAGTTGTTGTTATTATTATTATTAAAAAATTCTTATCCCACCCCCTCCTGCCAAAGGCAGCTCAGGGCAACATACAATATAAAAGCAAAAAGTATACATATAACTTAAAACAGACAATAAATTCACCCCCAAACCCTATCCCATTCTTCCTCCTGCCCGTCTCTCTCACCGAACACCTGGCGGAACAGCCAAGACTTACATTGATGCCTAATGGAGGGAAGGCCCATCCTGCAGGTAGGTGGGGCCCAGGCCATGTAGGGCTTTAAAGGTTTAACGCCAACACCTTGATTCGGGCCTGGTAGGCAACCGGCAGCCAGTGCAGAGAACAGAGCACCGGTGTTATGTGCTCTCGGCAGCCTGTTACACTTATTTGTGACTCAAAACTAATTTATTTAGCACTGACTTTCACCATGGCCCCAAACCACAAAACAAAACATTCAATTAAAGTGAAACTTAAAAGAAGGGGGGAAAGTATCAATAAATATATACATAAACAAAAAGATTTTAAAAAACCAAGGTATAAAATCCAATTAAACAACAGCAGTATTTCCAGACCATACAAATTTCCACCTGCACTGCTCTGCCAAATAAGCAAAAGTGGCAACTCTCAGTATAGCTGGTTCATCCTTTTGTTGTAATAACCAAATCGCTTTTTCTGGACATAACATTTTTAACATGAGCAGACTGTAAGGAACTGCAACAGGATCATACGACACTGGGTGCCTTGGCATCTAAATGGCAAATGAGATTTAATGTGAACAAGTGTAAAGTGATGCACATAGGGAAAAATAATCCAAACTATGGGTGTTTTCAGACGTTACGAGATCACGCTCAACCACGGTGAACCACGCTCAATCCCGTGGCGGGGCCAAAGAGCCCGTAACGTCTGAAAACACCCTATGTGTACACAATGCTGGGTACTAAGCTAGGAGTTACCACTCAGGAAAGGATCTGGGGGTGGTTGTGGACAATACAATGAAATCCACAGAGCAGTGCGCAGCAGCAGTCAAAAAAGCAAACAGAATGTTAGGAATTATTCGGAAGGGGATAGAGAATAAAACTGAGGATGTCATAATGCCTCTATACAAATCAATGGTGTGACCGCATGTCAAATATTGTGTGCAGTTCTGGTCACCGCATCTCCAAAAAAACATAGCTTAACTAGAAAAGGTACAGAGAAACTGGTCAAAGCATGGAAGGGCTCCCGTATGAGGAGAGGCTTGGTAGGTTGGGGCTGTTCAGTTTGGAGAAGAGACGACTGAGAGGAGATATGATAGAGGTCTATAAAATCATGAGTGGTGTGGAACTAATAAACAAGGAGCAGTTATTTACCCTCTCAGCTAGTACTAGAACTAGAGGACACTCCATGAAACTCATGGGTGGCAAGTTTAAAACAAATAAAAGATATTTTTTTTCACTCAATGTATAATTGGGTTGTGAAACCTACTGCCAGAGGCCAGTACTATATCTGAGTTTAAAAGAGGTTTGGATAAGTTTCTGGAAGATAGGTCCATTAGCAGCTATTAGCCAGACAGGATGACGGGAGCCGGGGGAAAACAACAGGGAATGGATTCCCCATTGTGACCTGATTGGTGCTTCTCCCAAGCCACTGTGATTGGCCACTGTCGGAGACAGGATACTGGGCTAGATGGACCATTGGTCTGACCCAGTATGGCACTTTTTATGCTCTTATGTTCGTAACCTTCCCAAGGAGTGGCCTCAACCAAGTAGTTCGCAAGTCAGCATAAAACGTACACTCTAAGACAAAGACATAGGGTTTTTTCAGACAAGACACTCTCCAACCACTACCCACCCACCCACTATATTTGTTACAAGGCATCCATAGGGCAACACTGCAGCCCTGTAACATGTATAGTCGGTGGGTGGTGGGTGAAGGGGGGTCTTGTCTGAAAATGCCCATAGTGCGTAGTGTCTTCAACCACTCCAGCAGAACAGGGAGATGTTCGCAACTGCCTAGGAATTCCCTGTCGCCTGCCCTCCAAAAAAGCAGTTGGCAGTTGCTCAAGTCTCATTCTACAATATGAGGCTTTTAGGAACCCCTTTCAATTCATTTTCCTGTAATATTCCATAAAGCAATCCTGAGTCCAATAGATATACAAAGGAGAAATATTGCAACCCCTGGCACATGCCAAGTCTGATTGACCAGCAATATCATTAATCCTTTGTAAAAGTAGTAGCTTATCCCTCATATGGACCAGTCTATTAGTACTTTATAGTACTTTAAAAGAAACTTTAGCTGAAAATGCACGCAAGGTCGCCTGTAAAGAATGGCCTGCAAATGTATCATTAAAACGCTTTATAGCTAAAGCTGATTGTGAACCTGATAGTCTAAGCAGCCTAAGATGGTTTACCCAAGTGAAGGATGATGACAAAATGATCCCCAGCTACGTGTTTACTTCCTCAAGAACATTCCCTCCAACATTCCAAGTGTACCTTTTAAAGCAGGTTCCTCAAGTCATAATTGTAGTCTTGGTATAATTTATGGCTAATTTATTTAAGGAGCATTAATTATTATTATTATTATTATTATTATTAATAATATTAATAATAATAATAATAATAAACATTTATATAGTGCCAGCCATGTACCTGGCGCTGTACAGAACATAGAAATAGACGCGGTCCCTGCCTGTGGCTTACAATAAATAATCAAACTCCATAATAGTCCTATGCAGACCAATACGAGTTTTAGACAGTACTACTGCATCATCTGCATACATTAATATATGGATAAGCGTGGATAATAAGACCATTTTTATTTATTTATTTATTTATTTATTTATCAAATTTATTACTCTGCCCTTCCTGTCAGAGGCAGCCCAGGGCGGATTAGAAGAATAAAAACATATATAAAATTCACATAGGGCCTTGCAGACAACAAAAACAACAAAATAAAAGAGTAAAATAAAAGAGCATCACCTCCCCCATAATTCAAATCTCACACATAAATAAACAACACCCCACCCCATCCCCCTAAACAACCCACCTTCACCCCTCACCAAAGACCTGGTGGAACAGCCAGCTTACACTGATGCTGAGGATTGGAAGGTGCCAAAATACAGTCCTGCCTCACTCCCTTCTGTCCAAATCGAACTTGGGCCCATATATTCTCATAATAAACCATAACCAGCTGAAGTAACGGAGGGTAAATTCCCATTCTCATCATTTTGCCCCAAGGCAAATTCCGATCCAGTGAATCTAAGGCAGGAAAAAGATCTACAAAGACTGCAAATAAAGGGAATCTTTTAACCTGAACATATTTATGGGACAGAAATTGTAGAGCAAAAATGTGGTCGTATGTAGCATACTGGTCTAAAACTGGTCTGCTCTTCCCTTAGAAATTAGTGTGACAGTTCTTCCAATTCTTCATCTAAAAACACTTGATCTGGCATGGGTATCTCCCCACATCCTCAGTCGCGAAGCCCGAAGCAAAGTATTCATTCAGGTTCTCTGCAATGTCCTTATCCTCCCTGAGTGCCCCTTTCATACCCTGGTCATCTAATGGCCCAACCGACTCTCTAGCAGGCTTTTTGGTTCTGATGTACTTGAAAAGAGTTTTTATTATTTTTTGTGTCTTTAGCGAGTTGCTCCTCAGATTCCCTCTTGGCCTGTCTTTTTAATGGTTTACATGTAATTTGTCAATGCTTATGCTCTTTGCTAGTTTCTTCATTAGGACTAGCTTCCCATTTTTAAAAGGATGTCTTTTTGGCTCTAATACCCTCCTTCAGCTCTCCATTTTTCCACATTGGCAGATGTTTGGTCATCTTGCTACTTTTTAAAATTTGTGGACTACATTTAATCTGCACTTCCAAAATGGTGTTTTTAAATAATCTCCACACCTCTTGCATGCATTTTACCCTTGCAACTGTTCCACTTAGTTTCCCTCTTACTAGTTTCCTCATGTTTGCACATGCATCCGTTTATTAATTATTAATTATTAATTATTAATTATTAATTATAACCATCACTTATTGATTGTCAATTATCAATTATTGATTATTAATTATTAATGATTAATTATTGGTCATTAATGATTACTTATAAATTATTACTTATTAATCATTGCTTGTTAATTATTAGTTATTACATATTAATTATTATTTGCTAATTAGTTACTAATGAGTGTTGCTTGCTGATTGCTTATTAATTACTTCTTATCAACTATTAATTATTGATTACTGCTTATTAATTAAGCACAAGCAGTATATGTGGCACTGTACAATCAGTAGTTATAGACAGGTTCCTACCCCAAAGGCTTACAATCTAAGGCTGTTGTTACACAGATGGGGGTGGGTGGGTGTTTCGGCACAGTGGGTGGAGGTGGTGGGTGTCCGTTTACATGGACACCCACCCACCTCCACCCACAGAGCCGCCTCCATTTTACCAGAGGGCTCTGTGTGTGGAGATGGGTGTGCAGTGGGTGGAGGTGGGTGTGTGGCGGGAGCATGCACACGCAAACACCCACTACCCATGATGTTTACACGGGTGCACCCCCGCCACCCACCCATCCCCCCCACTGCCGGATGTGTACATGGACTGTTACCCCCACCGCACACCAGTCTGAACACTGAGTGCTGGGGGGTGGTGGGGGTGGTGGGTGTCCTTGTAAAAATGGCTTAAGAGAGACAAGGGGTGATTTCAGACGTTACGGGGCCCATTGGCCCTGTACC
>QEPC01008436.1:4714651-4746524 GCA_003113815.1 Sphenodon punctatus | reverse complement strand
TGTTTACCCTTCCGTCCTGCACATCATCAACCTCTCCCTCTCTAATGGCTCCTTCCCCTCCACCTTCAAGCATACCACTGTCTCTCCAATCCTCAAAAAGTCCACTCTTGACCCCTCTGACCCTTCTAGCTACTGTCCTGTCTCACTCCTTCTTTTTGCTTCCAAGCTTCTTGAATGTGTCTACTCCCGCTGCCTTGACTTCCTCTCCGCCAACTCCTCCCTTGACATTCTCCAGTCTGGCTTCTGTCCCCTTCAGTCTACAGAAACTGCTCTTGCTAAGATCACCAACGATCTTCTTGTGGCTAAATCTAATTGCCTCTACTCCATTCTTGTCCTCCTTGACCTCTCTGCTGCCTTCAATACTGTTGACCACTCATTCTTGCTGGACTCACATCCAGGTGAAGCTAGGAATCAAGGAGCACTCCCGGACTCCAAACCTGGGGGACCAGTAGGAGGTGAACCCCATAAATGATGGGGGACACCACTCCCACCATCCTACCCACTAGCATCGCCTCCAACTTGTTGGGATTCAACTTCAGTCAGCTCGCCCTCATCCATTCTCCCATAGCTGCCAGACATTGAGTAAGCACCGAGACTGCTGGATCTGGGTCAGATTAAAAAGAGAGGTAGAGTTGGGTGCCATCCGCATATTGATGACACTGAACATCAGACCTCCTCACGACCTCACAACATGCATATACATGTTGAACAGGAAAGGAGACAGAATGGAAACCTTGCAGGACTCCACAGGAGAGGTCCCGGGGAGATGACTAACAGTCCCCGAACATCACCTGCTAGGTTCTCCCAGCAAGGAAGAAGCGGAACCATTCAAGAACAGTCCCGTCCACTCTGGCTCAGTCCCGCAGGTGAGTCACCAACATCTCATGGTCAACGGTATCAAAAGCAGCCGACAGATCTAATAGAATCAGCAGGGTCGAACGACCCTCATCTAATTCACAGCAGAGATCGTCGACCAAAGCTACAAGTGCAGTCTTGGTGCCATAACCTGGACAAAAGCCAGACTGTGAAGGATCTAGAAAACTGATGCGGTTCAGATGTCCCTGAAGTTGCCAAGCCACTACCCATTCAATAACCTTCCCTAAAAAAGGAAGGTTAGAGACTGGCTGATAACTGGCCAGGGAGTCAATGTCAAGTGATGACTTTTTGAGCATGGGTCGCACCACCGCCTTTTTGAGCCAGCTTGGTACCCTGCCCTCCCTAAGGGAGGCATTGACCACCCCACCAGCAACAGCCCCAACATCTCCCCGCTGGCCATGATGAGCATGGGTCTAGTTCAAATATTGAACAGGACATCTCTAAAGTAATATGGGAGCAACCTGTGCTCCAATGTTGGTATTCCACTGACTCAGACCTAAACAGTTGGCAATTGGCAGATGTGCCACTGGCCTGAAAAGTAACAATTAATGTTATATTAACTTTGGCAGAATGGAAACAGCACAGTCAATAGCCCTAGAAAACATTATGATTAATATATCACTTTTAATTACACATGAATTTAATATTATTATGGAGCCACGGTAGTTGCTCCATAGTTAAGGTGGAGCTAACATTCTTCATTGAGAGACCCATTAAGTTCAATGGGAGTCCCAGGGGCAATTTCCTCTGGGTTGCAACCCACTGTTGATGGGGTTTTCTCATTGATTTGCCATGAATAGTGAATGTGGTTTGCATAGAAGAGTCAGGAAATGCTCAAAGTACATGCCACTGTTTGCATATTGTGCAATGAATAAGTATAAGATGTTTAATTACTATTTTAAAGTACTGTCTGTATGCTTTAACTTATACTTATGTCATGCACTCTTCCTTACCTATTTGATTTGAGGACAAAAAACCAACACCAGAGTTTGGTGGGCTAGAGGTAAGACTCTTGCTTAAGGGGCAAGAAGTCTTGGATTCAAATTCTCTATAGTGCTACTGTCATCAAGTAGGAAAGACTATACCTTTAGGGGAAAAATGCATTTGCAGTTGCTCGCCATTGAAGGTTCACGTCCAGTCCTGTTCATCGGGCCCTGCTTCTGGAATCCAGGTACCCTCTGCATCCACAGAGTGGCACAGGATCGTGCCAGACCTGTAACGTGTTGGCCTAGAGGTATTATCTGTGCGGGAGGGCAAGAGATCCTGGGTTCAAATCTTCTGCGGTGCTGTGATCGAGTGACAAGAGAAAAGACTGCATGACGGTGCTTGAGAGAACCATACCAATGTCCATGATATGCATAAGGTATGTTGCTATTGAGAGAAAAGAAAAAGGCCTGTGTGACAGGGCTGGTAAGAACAGCATCAATAGAATGCACATAATATTCAATTTCCTGCTATGCTCTGTATACTGCCATCGAGGATGAAAGAAAAGGGCTGTGTGTCGAGTGAGAAGGAAAAGGTCTGTGTGATGGGACTTGTGAGAAAAATGTTGATAGAGCACACATAACATCCAAGTTCGTGGTATGCTTTTTATACTGCTGTCGAGGGCGAAAGAAAAGAACCGTGTGGCAGATCTTGTGAAAACAGCATTGCTAGAATGCATGCAATATCCAAGTTCCTGCTAGGCACCCTATGCTGCCATCAAGGGCGAATTAAAAGGGCCTTGTGAGAACAACATCGATAGAATGCTTATTATGAACGTTCATACTTGTGAAGAGTATAATGAAAGGAACTTGATATTAAATTGTGATGCTCAAAATTCCAGTCTACTTGGTTGGTGTAGACAATTCTTTTGTAGGAGCCCAGGCAGCTGGTGGTTGGCAAACAAGGTCTCGGGACCCTCTCCACCCTCCCACCCTTCCTTACCTACTTGAGGACCAAAATCCCAGTTTGTAGGGAACAGGGCTTATTGGTCTTGAGATATGACTCTTGCTTGGGTAGTAAGACGTCCTTCGTTTTAATCCCCTGTAGTCCTGCTGTCATTGAATAGAATGGGAAAAGGCCATATCTATAGGGAAACATTTTTTTGTTGCTTCTGACTGTTCACGTCCATTCCTGTTCATCGGGCCCTGATCCTGGAATCCCAGAGGTCAATGGATAAAACCATTCTCAGTTAGATAACATCTTTGAAAGCTACAAAGTTCAAAGGCATGTTGGTCTACAGATATGATCCTCCTGGAAGACAAAAGGTCCTGGGTTCAAATGCCCTGTGGCACTGCTGTCAACTGATAAGAAAAAAGGCCATGTGACAGTGCTTATAAAAACTATATCAATGTCCCTGACATGAGTACAGTATACTAGTATCAAAAGAGAAAGAAAAGGACTCTGTGATAGGGTTCATGAGAATACGTATGGTGAATGTTGGTACGTGTGAAGAGTATAATGAAAGTAACTTCAGGTTCAATTGTGATGCCTAAAAAATCCAGTCTACTCGGCTGGTATAGACTACTGTTTTGTTTGTGCCCAGGCACCTAGCACACAAGATCTCTGGATCCCCTGCACACTCCCACTCTTCCGTACCTATTTGTGGACAAAACCCCAGTTTGACACATAATAGAGCTTGGTTGTCTAGAGGTAAGACTCTGGCTTTAGGAGCAAAAGGTCCTGGGTTCAGTGCTGCTGCTGCTGCTGTTGTCAAGTGGGAGGGGAAAAGACTATACCTTTAGAAACATTTTTTTTTCTGCTGGCCATCAAAGGTTCATGTCCAGTCCTGTGCATGGGACCCTGATCCTGGAATCCTTTCTCTGGTGGGTGGAGAATGCTTGGGATCCAGTGGGGTGCTCATCCTGTGCATAAATATAGTCATGTGCAGTCTCAGTGGGAATGGAGCTAATAATAGGAAGCATCAGAAGGATGCCATAAGCAGAGAAGGAAGCACAAGCTGCATTAGGTGGTGGATACGTTGTATCTGCTATTCAACTGTTGTCAGGTACAGTATACCGGAATCGACATTGATAGCTCTAACAGTTGTCTGTGCACGCTCATGCTGTAGCTACTCCCTTTGTGGAAACTTTGTGGGGGTCTTTTGCAGAGGTGGGAAGCTTCAGGCCCGGGGGCCAAATGCAGCCTGTGGCTAGTTTTTATTTGGCCCCTTTCTAGTTCCTGGATTTGCTCCCAGATCCAATTCCTGCTCCCAAGCACTGAAAGGCTGAGCTCAAGGGAGCAGGGATGAGGAGGACATGCATCCAGGGGACAGATCCATGAGGTGGACCCTCTTGCTGAGCGCACCCATTCAGCCCCTCCTTCTTTGCTCCAACCTCTCTGCGGCCCTCAGAGCTTGTACTAATTTTTAAAGTGGCCCCTGGGAGAGAAAAGGCATATAGAAGTGACCATGCATTTGAGTCCTTCTAAACAGCGAGCCAGTGTGGTGTAGTGGATAAGGTGCTGGACTTGGATATACTGTGACAGGGGGAGTGCGTGGGGGCTGCCTCCCCTCCGAGCCAAGACCACGCCCACCACAGCTCCCTGTCCTCCACCCACACTGCAATCCAGATGGGGAGAGTTTAATATCTCCCCAGCTCTCAGCATAGATGCCCAATTCAGGAGTCTTGGAGACCTTGAACCAGATCATAGTCAAACCAACCCCAGCCCCAAGACCCAGCCTCACCTCTAGGCATATCCACCCCCACAGCACATCCATGGTGCTTGCTTGGCAGGTAGTGGGACAGGGGGAGGGGCTTGGCTTGGGGACAGCAGCCTGAGAAGGGCCTAGGGGTGCAGAATTCCTCAGTCCAGCCCTGGCAGGGAGGGAGCTGGGGAAGCACTGCAGGAGCAGGCGGCTTCAGCGCCTCTGTCCCCAAACTCAGAGTTTGCAGTGGAGGTGGGGGGCGGGATGTGATTGGAAGGAGCCAGAGAAGTGTTGCAGGGGCAGGCAGCATCAGTGCCTCTGTCCCAGACTCAGAGTTGCAGCAGAGGGTGTGTGTGTGTGAGAGAGAGAGAGAGAGAGAGGGAGGGAGAGAGCGAGAGAGGAGCCAGAGGTGCACGGGAAAGGTGCCTGGGAAGTGCTGCAGAGTTGGGCAGCTAGGGTCAGAGTTGCAGCGGAGGTTCAGGGCCAGACACAAACAGCATTGATTGCAGAAGCAGCATTTCAGCATTTCAGGCCCCCTCCCTCCAATCTGGCAGTGCAACTGGTTCTGTAACGCATGCAAATAGTGAGTCCCTAACTGCAGTACGGGCCATGGAGCCTCCTGGGGGAGGAAGCTAACTAGCTCATTCATATATATGTATGTAAAATGTAATGTTGTCCAGTACTACAAGTTCTTTACTCTTTTTTTAAAAATGGCTTCATACCCATCTCTCCAGAAAATATGTCGTATTTTCTGAAACATCATGTAACCGAAATATAGATGTAGTACAATCTCTTTATATTCCCTGAAATCACTCTCAGGAGTTTGGATTGTGTTGTAAAAAAAACCAAACAAGAAACCTACGGTTTAAAAACCCTAGTTTTATTTATTCATTCATTTATAAATATTTGTTAGCTGCCCCCTCATGCCTATGGCATCTCGGGGCGGCTTACAGCATAAAAACACACAATAAAATTCATTAAAACAATGTTTTAAAAATACAATCCCCCCCTACCCCACCCTCCCCTCCGAAGGCCTGGGCGAACAGCCAGGTCTTACAGGCTCGCTGAAATGCCAACAGACCTGGGGCCAGACTGGCTTCCTCCGGGAGGGAATTCCAGAGCCTCGGCCCGGCCACCGAGAAGGCAGATTCACATCAAGCAAACTTTAAAAAAACAGGAAATTGTATTTTAAGGCTCCCGCCTAAACTTGCACACCTTGTAAGCAGTGAAGTTGTATGGTCTCACATACTGTGCTCACTTACAACTTAGGCTCCATGCACCTATAGTTTGCCTTGGTCTTTCAGCCCCAATCCTCTTCCTTTGCAGTTTGGGGACAACACTAAAGCTAGGATGACATGCTCCTCCCTGCCCAATATTACATTGTTACTCTACTTCCAATGTGGAAATAATTTCTCTCTCTCTTTTTTTTTTTTTTACTTATATTCCAAATCTCCTTTCTGTGGCACCAGATCAAGTACATCTCCCCACGGCACAGGTGACTAAGAGCATGTAAATATTCCAACATGAAACAACTAGATGGACCAGTTGTGCTGTCCTTACATTTAAATTTATTTTATTTGGGATCACCACCTACTCTAACCCACTACTTATTTGCGCCCCCCCCAACTAAAAACTACTTCACTCTCAGAGGATAGAAAAGTTCTGACTTCAGCTGCCCCACGCCCCCCGGTTTAACACACCAGCTTCCAATTGCATAGTCTGGCCACCCTCTCCTACTACCCAATAAACCCCACTCACCTCCCCCAAAATCACAAGACTCCTGACCACTATAATAACCATCATTACTCATAGGAAATACATCTACGAGTGTGTGAAATGACAACTCCCATATCCTCAAAAAAATAAAACCCAGGAGAGAAGTTGTACTAATACACAATGGGGCAACAGAGACTAGAACAACAAGGAGGTAGCTATGGTGCTTATTAGCAGTATAGTCGTATTCCCCATAGTCTCCTATCACTCCTCCAATCACTTACATCACCCAAAATATTGACATCCCACCCATTTCTTATGGCATTCCTCCTTTTATTCTACCAAGTTCCTTCCTGCTGTACTCAATCCCTATGGCCTCCTCCCTGTCATTATTCCACTGTCTCTCCCTGCTGCCTTCATTATTCAACATTCTCTTCCTCCCCCAGTCCAAAAGATGCATTGCCATTGTATCATTTAACCATTAATGAAATACAATTTAATTTCAAAATAGCATGAATGTTTCCCCTGATTCTTCCATTGGCCATTCCATGGATTTCATGTCAGTGTCTATCCACATTCTAAATAAACACTTGCATAGCATTCTCCCCAGCTTTAGAGTTTCCCCCAACCTGCAAAGGAAGAGGATTGTGGCTGAAAGACCAAGGCAAAGTGTGTGTGTATGGAGCCTAAGTTGTAAGCGATCACAGTATGTGACACCATACAACAACTTCATTGCTTACAAGGGGTGATTTCAGACGTGACAGGGCGCCTATTGGCCTCGTCACGGAATCACCTTTTGATTCCCTGCTGGAATCAGAACGGCCCATCAACAGATGTGCCGGTTGATTCTGGTGGGGTATCTGGGGAGGGGGCGGGACTGCGCGGTACAACGTGCGGCCGCACAGCCCCCCCCCCATGCTCCCCAGTCTGCCCTCCTTCTGGGAGATGGGTGGGCCCAGCGGCCAATCCAGCCACTGCGCCCGATTCCATCTTGGGGTCTGGACCATGGCCCGGAACCAGCGGCAGTAACAGATGTTACCGGCCGCCAATTCCGGGCCATGGTTCAATTAACCATGCTTTCAGAGATGGTGCCCGGACCATCCTCGAAAGCATGGTTAATTTGCTCACCGTCGGTGGTTCACCGTGGTGAACATCTGGCGGCGAGCAAACACACATTATGCGACCATCCGCCACCACAGGGGATTGTCTGTGTTGACCGTGCTCGTGTAATGTCTGAAATCACCCAAGGTGTGCAAGTTAAGGTGGGAGCCTAATACAATTTCCCAGTTTGTTAAAGTTTGCTTGATGTGAATCTGCCTTAAGTAGGTTTTTTAAACCGTAGGTTTTTTGTTTGTCTAATTATTTCAAAAATGAGGATATTAAACTTAATTCTCTCAGTATAAATATTTTATAGATAGTTTGATTATTTTCTTGTTTATAGTTTCTGTCTTTCCTGCCTGACAGGTGCCAATAGACAGATCAGAGACACTGACTGAAAATAAATGACCAGAGTGAAACATGCAGTGTACTGATAACTATACGGAGTAAGTTGTTATCCATTTTTAACTTTTCAGTGTTTGGCAGCAACTGTAATTGAAACTGGAACACAACACTTTTGACGAAACCGTGATCCCCCCCCCCCCCTTTAGTATTTTTGTAAGTCAGAGAGAGAGAGAGATGAGAAACCTTCACTGTGGAGATCCCCTAATGCATTTCTGTTATCTGCTAACCTCTCCTTTGCTGAAGGTCATAATTCCATGAAGATTAAGAGCTACATTGTGCCTTGAAGGCACAGTCCAATGCTGAGGCAGTCATCACGCCTCCCTGAGTTCCCGGGAAGTTCAGCTGCTCTGCCACATTTTAGAAGGTGCTGTGTGTCCTAGCTTCCCTCTGAATCCAGGCAGTTTCATCGATGAATGCTGGGAATGGGACAGCATCATCTCCCTAACCCCAATCCATTTGCTCCCCTTAGTGATAAAAACTAAGAGCCCCTACACTCACAGAATGTATTAAAGATATTCCCCATCAATATACACTGATCTGTAGGAATCACACAATTCTAATTATTGTTTTGCTGCTACAAACACTTAATTTTTAAATGTGATCCTCTGAGTTCCTAGTCTCATGCTGAAGGACAGTCTACTGCTTGAGTAGACTAGAAAGATACGTTGATATTTCCAGTACAAAAAGCACTACTCAACTGCCATCCACATTCTAGGGGTGTTTTTAAAGAAGACACTTCCACGCATAGTCCCCCACCATCCATGCATCCAGCCGCTCATTTGAAGTTGGTGTGTCAGGAGGCGCGCTCCTGTGTTCCATGCATCGGGCACGCAGTCCTCGCACAGAGCACCACGGAAAAATTTGGAGTGCCCCGTGCGGGTCAGGGGGATCATCTCCATGGACAGGGCAGCCATGCCGGGAGCCATCCATGTGAAGTCCTCCCCATGCACTTCCCATGCGTGGGCATGCCTCTACCACCCTATGCACCAACCGGTCCCGCCACCACCACTCTCATTTAAAAACACCCTTGCTTGTTTATAGAAGAAAAGGCAATTGTTAATTTTCACAATTACAAATGTGTTTTCTTGTTTTTCATGTATTTCATCTCAAAAATAACATTGGTGTTTGTCTATTTCTTTCTGACAAAAATGAGCATTTAAACATGATTATAAAAGAATACTGCAAGTTTAGAAGTATAGAACTAGTTCCTTTATTTACTGGGAGTGGGTTTTTTTAAGCCTTAAAAAACAGGGAACATTGCATATCCTTAAAATAGTTAATCATCTCTTCTGGGACAGTTCTGGATGATGGTCCTGCACCTTCAAGAATGAATGCTGAATTTTAAGAGACAATAAAAGAATGGTAATGTTAAAGTGAATTAAAAGACTCTGCTTCTCTAAAGAGTTCATTCTAGTAACTATAAAAAGATTGTTGATCTTGCAACATTGTGGAGTCAATTGAGATACTTTATCAGAAAACATGTAGAATACATGCAGCACTCTTTTGTATGCAGAGAAGACAATTCAGGCCTGTATGCCTCTAGCCCTGAAGAAAAGAGGGCGTGTAGCTCCTGCAACACTGTTTCCACCCTTGCCTATCTTGTCTCCACAGAACATTCTCCATGGCCATAACATTCATGTGGCTTAAACGGAGATATACTGCTGCCGTGATTTGAAATAGATAAATACAGCTTGCAGTTGTACTACATTTTCAAGAGCTCAGTTCCCCAGGACCTCAGGTGCTGCCCTGAGGTAGAAGAAGAGAAGGTGCTGGGAAACTGAGGGTGTTAACAGACGAGACAGTAGCCCACAGCAGATGGGTGGCTGCCCATCTATTAGGTGACTGCCAGATGTTCACCTGCACCCCTCACAGCCCCTACTCATGGCATCATCCCAGAGAATATGGAGCCCACTCTGTGGGCACATGCTGGCTAAGGCGAGAGAATGCATGCCCACGTGGTGGTCACCTCTCATCTGTTTGGGTGCATGCAGCCTCCACATGCATACAGGTTCACCAGGTCCATTGAGCCATGGGTGGCGAACCTAGAGTGGTCTGGGGAGCGAGTGCTCCATCCACTCTCACTCTCACAGTCTGTTTACCTTTGCTTTTGGGAAGCTCCAAAAAGCAGAAACAAACAAGGAAACTGACAAAAACCATAGTGGGGGCAGCTTCTGATACCCAGATGTTGCTGTGGCTGTGCAACAGGAGAGGGGGGAGGAGTGTGGCGCCTGCCTGATTGTCCCATCCATCGCACAGAACCTGCAAATGGTGGCTACACATAGACTCCACGGAGCCACCCCAGTCTACAGCGGAGTGATCACTCATTTGTTTTCACCCAAAGTCACATTGAGGTGCAGACTATACTGAGGGCAAAGATGGTACTCTTGTAATCTTAAAGTTCTGGATCAGCCCCTAGATCAGGGCTTCACAACATATGGCCTGTGGACCTCATGAGGCCCACTGATACATTTTGTGAGGCCCGGTTTCAAATGGGCCTCTGTTCATTGTGTGCGACCCGTGGTAGCTTTTGCCTGCGCCAGCGGGTGGAGCTGGCAGTAGCTCCCGCTGCTGCTGCTGCCTGAGTCGGCCTGGATGCGGGCACTCTTGGCACAGTGGGGGAGGTGGGCTGTGGGGGTGGTGGGAAGCAGAAAAAGCATTGAGA
Organism: Sphenodon punctatus; assembly: GCA_003113815.1. Taxonomy (NCBI): domain Eukaryota; kingdom Metazoa; phylum Chordata; class Lepidosauria; order Sphenodontia; family Sphenodontidae; genus Sphenodon; species Sphenodon punctatus. The sequence goes on along the minus strand of QEPC01008436.1, from coordinate 4,736,142 downwards.
GCGCCCGCATCCAGACAGACCCAGGCAGCGGCAGGAGCCTGGCCCCCAGCAAAGCAGCTGCTGCTGGCGCCACTCATGGGTGCAGACAAAAGCCTCCTCAGGCTGAGAGGAGGACAGGAATGTTTCTCTGTGCCCAGAGCTGGCTGTCTCAGACCAGGCCCCTTAGAGTTTACATACAGCCAGGCAGCTTTCTGACTAGCTATCTAAAGAGAGGGGACTTAGTAAAGACAGCCCCGGTAGGCCAGCTCCCCCTGCACACCCCAAACAGGGGCATCAGGACAGATCTCCTTAAGATATTCAAACTGCCCACTGGATTAGATCACACACACACCCCCAGGGAACTTCTCCCCTTGTGAAAGGATATTTCTCTCCTTTCCCCCCATTGCCATTTAAATAGGGGGTTTGCTGTGGGTTCACCCTGGGTTTGCCGTGAGAGCCATGCAGATTAGGGGTGGGACCATGCAACTTAGGGGCAGGGCCGCATGCAGCCCAGTGGTGGGCCTGACCCAAATATTCTGGCACTCAGGACGAATCAAGTTGAATTCACCTGCCCTAGATCCAGGCATTCATGAGATAAGCTTTTTCATGATCCTCCTTACTGAGTTCTGTTCAGCCTTTTATAGCTGCTTCAGTCAGAAGCTTCCTACCCTGCTCCACCTGGGAGCAATTCAGACGTCTCAGTTAGGTCAGTGCTGCCCAGCAACTTACAGTGACTTAGGGTGCACTCCTCCATCCATTAAAGTTGCTGGATGAGCTCCCATTGACTTTAGTGGTGGAGGCTTGAACCATTAAGGAGTGTTCACACAAAACTCGGATAGAGAGGCAAGCTGACATAGAACAGAGTCTGTCCTGGCTTCCCTCTTTGAGGGTACTTTTGCTCCAAACCCTTTTCACACAGCCAACACCCTGAGAGTATTGCCCTTTTTGCACAGATGCCCCCCTCTTGCCCACATGTGCAGGGGTGTGTGTGTCTGTGCGACCACTGCAGCGGGTGGGTGGGTGTGCGTGCGCGCTACCGTGCTCCACCCACCTCCACCCATGCTCAGAGCAACGGGCACCAATGGCGGATGCTCTATGCATGAAGATGGGTGGAGGTGGGTGGGCATCCGTGTAACAGGCTGCCCAGGCACCGCACACCCGCCATGGCCTCCACCCATCCCACCCGCACCACTGACCCACTTGAAAAGGGCATGGGTTCCTTCTCCTCTCCCACTGTGGGAAGTTTGTGATGGAGTTGGAGCCTTTCAATTGTCTCCCTCTCCTGACCGACCATAGTTCAGTTTTCTTACTTACAGGCCTTTTTTATATGAGACAGACCCACTCATGCCCACACAGATCTGCTGCATGAGCATGAGTGGGTGCTGCCCGTGCAAATCTCACAGCAGGTGAGTGTGCATGCGTGCGTGTTCCTGTGAAACACACCCACACACCCACCTCCACCCATCACCCACTCATGGAACAATTGGCCAAAATGGCAATTTCTCCATGAGTGGGCATGCGGGGGGATCAGTGTGCACCCGTGTGCACTGACCACCCCCATGAGCACACCAATCCCCCCGCACTCGCGGCCTGTATAAAAAAGGTCACAGTCTCCACCAGCCACAGCTCTCTCCAGAACTGTCCCAATCTGTAAAAGAGTAACTATCCTGCCCCCTGTGTCCCTGGAGGTTCCCAATCACAGAAATTGTATTACGGTTCGCACAAGTATCTAATTTGGGATGTACTCTCAACTGTGTTATCCAATGCCACTATCACGCAAGTGCACCAATGCTTGGTTAAAAGAATTCATATTTATAAATTCAGATTAATTACAAGACAAAATTAATTCAATAATGCCAGTCTAACAAAAGGACTCAAAAAGTAACAGAATGCTAAATTTACTGGAAAATTCCCTAACATCTTACCCTAGTCACAAGTCTGTTACACAGCTAGATATCTGTAGCTGAGCCCTTTTTCTTCTTGATCTCTTTTGATGCTTCTCAATCCATGTCTCAGCTGGGTCTCTTCAGATGGTTGTGTGTATCTTTGTTTCTCTTTGTCCTCTTAAATACTTTCTCAATGGCTCCCAGAAGATTCCCTCTTTTTCTGTTTCTGGGCCATTTGCTCAGTTTCTGGAAGCTATTGGTAACTCAAGTTCCCTCCATTAACATTTCACATATATTATAAATGTCTTCCCTTCTTGTCCCAATTTCTGCTTAACTTATTTTGGGCTCACATTCTGTTTTTTGCTTTCCAAAATTAACTTTTATTTATATTGTCCCTGTCATGGACAATATAAAGGAGGCTAACACACTAAGGTTTAAATCATAAGCCAAATGAAGGAACTGTTTAATAGAAGCACCATACACACAGGTTGGAGAACTGGTTCCAGTCTGGTCCTTCCTTTCCAGGGATAACAGAGTGATTCAGATACCAAAAAGCTTTTCCCTTCCAAGAAAATACAACGTTCCCACATTCAGCCCAAGTACTCACAAGCACCAGTCTCTGCTTTTTTCCTGGTTCTGAGTAGGTTTCTTTAATCTCTTCCTCAGAGATTTCACAGTTCACGCTGGTTGGCGATGTTTAGTGGACCCTGTACCCTGTCACAGCCTTGTAGTTCCACAGCACATTGGCACAATTAACCCTAGAGGCAATTTCCCTCAGTACCCCTCCAAACCGAATAACATTTCTCTGCCTTCTTTAGAGTTCATAACCAACCACACCCTCCTTCAACCTCTCCACTCTTTCTCTCCCTGATTCCAACCAACACCCTCTCTTTTTAATTGGTAAAAAGAAATAAACCCCCTCAAAATTCCAAAATTCCATTGCAGATACAGCACGAGCTAGCCTTCCCCCTTGTCCCAACAGTGACCCTAAAGTTACCCATGTCCCCAGTTACTCTCTTTACTCCATATCCTCAATACTCCATCACAGTCCCCTTGTACAAATTTCCCGCTCAGTGGACTCAGCATTAGGGATGGGCGAACAGATCGCGGTTCGGGTTCAGCTGTTCGGTTCGGCTGCATTCGGTTCGTCCGTTCGGTTCGTCCGTTCGGTTAGTTCGCCAGGTTCGGGTTCGGCTGTTCGGTTCGGCTCAGCCGTTGGGTGGGTTCACCGGGTTCAACCGTTCGGTTCGACCGTTCGGGAAATGTTGTTATGGGTGGTTTTTTTGTTTTTTATATGGTTTTTTGGTTTTTTATTGGGTTTTATATGGTTTTCTTTTGTTTTTTATTTGGTTTTTTTGTTTTTATATGGGGTTTTTAAATTTTTTTTTTTATCTAATATTATATCTATCTATCTATCTATCTACACTAAATCTAACTGCTATTAACTATTCTAAATGCTATGAACTAAATGGATTATCTAATAAGTACACAGGCCCACTCCTACAAACACTAAAACTAAATCACTAACACTATCTCTATCACTAAGCTAGCTCCTAAAACTACTATCCCTAACCTATCTATCTATCTCTCTATATCTATATCTCGCTATCTCTCTATAAATGGGATGTGGGGAATCACAAACACAAGGTTTCAGTTAAAGGTTTAAGTTTCATTTCAGTACAAAACTGAAATGAAACTTAAAGCAATCTAATAATCCTACTCAACGCCTGCTGTTCAGGAACAGCAACTAGCTCAGAGGGTATTGGGAAGGGGGGAGGCAGATAGTTTCATTTCTTGCAAGCCTCTCCACCCCTGGTGCCTGGAAGTCTGCTCCTCAGTGACTAGCCCTCCCTGTTATGTTTGACCTTCCAGTGAACCTTTTTTTGCCACCCGAACTCACCCGAATGCGATCCGAACTGACCGAACTGTTCGGTCATTTCGCCGTTCGGATTGAGTTCGGTTCGGCCAGTTGTGTTTGGAAGTTCAGTTCGGTCGTTCGAACAGGCTGAGTTTGGGCCGAACTCCGAACTTCCGAACCTCGTTCACCCATCCCTACTCAGCATTTCTAGACAACACCAAATAATTGTCATGTTTGGACAATTGTTTCCAACAACAGCAAACTTGTCATGCTCTAAATAATGGTTTAAGAAGTACAAATGTATTATTCATTCACATGAAAACCACAATATATGTGTGTTACATATGTATTGTTTTCATAAACCCTGTCACAATGTTTTTGCGACTGTGGCATTATGGTTGTCTGTTACAGGTGTTCAGTTTATGGCCTACATGGTGGATCTGGACTGGTTTTGAAGAAAACCTGCCATTTGCAAACCAAAGGTATATCATTGCTTCTTAGGCTTGCAAGTGGTTTTAAAAAGCTTGAAGTCCCTTGCCATAAAACAACATTGGCCCAACAGTGGCCCAAAAGAGGACATTATCCAAATGAATGAAACTAAGGGCACAATCTTCCAAACTCCCATTGATATTAATGGTGAAAGATGATGCCTTACATGTGTCATTAAGGCACCCCAGAATAAAGTAGTGCCAGTAAGAGAATATTATTAAGTTATTAATTAATTATATTAAATTATTATTGTTGTTGTTGTTATTTATATAGCACCAGCAGTGTACCTGGCATTGTACAATCAATAGTTATAGACAGGTCCCTACCCCCAAGGGGCTTAAGAGACAAGGGGGAGTTCCTTCTCATTTATATACGTATGAGATGAACTATGAATTGCGCTGTTAATATCTATTTATATATAACATCTGAGTTTCAGTGAATACTTTGAGTTAAACATTTTGTAGCAGTTTGTAACATTCCTAAACTATTACCTTTTCAGCAAGGTGGATTATCTCAATTTTTTTTCTCTCCTGATGGACAATCAGCTGTGCTCTTGACACATGAATTTATTATGGTTTAGCTAGATAAACTCGGTTTTCATAAGCTTCAGCTAAGCTCAACTCAGTGGTTGCAGAAGGAATGAAATCTAGCAGTTAGGTTTTCTATCAGGGCTGCAAAATACAGAATCAGTACTGTATTTTGTTTTTGCTTGTTGTCTGGACACCAAAGATGTGATTTTTTTGGGGGGGTAAAGGTTTTGCTAGATATTTGATTGCTGTGTTGGAGCAGTTCTACAGCTTTTGACAGAGCTGACCTCCAGATGTATCTCCTCTGGGGCATTATGTTCTGTTTCAGATTATCAGCTGAACGTTCCAAAGGTTAGATAATACTCAGAAATGGGTGGGGTTCTTACCTTATTTTTCTCCAAGTATGAGAAGCATAGCTGTGTAAACTCCTATTTGGTTCTGTAGTTAATCCTACAGAGTAGTAGTAAAATCATTTAGGCTCTAATGGGGCTTTGAAGGTCAGAAGACCCAGAATGAATTGAGCTTAATAACTGCAGTAATGCTTTTATATTAAGTAGTTTATATACTTCTTTGTAGAACAACCTGATAAATTATGGTAACCATGTGCCTTTTGTCATTTTCTTAAACACTCTATTCTGAGTGTTAGATACAGGAAGTATCAAAACTCTTTGAAGAATTCATAGAAGGATAGAACTATATGACTCGAAAGGACCTTAAACTCAAAGACAGGACTCAAAACAGGTCTTGACTCGAAACAGGACCAATGATACTGAAAGCATCATTTACAGGTTTTTGTCTAACCCAGAATTTCCCAAACAATGGCCCCAATCCTAAACACAGTTGCTCATGAGTCTCATTGTAATCAATGGGGCTTACTCCTGCGCAGGTATGTTTAGGATTGATCCCAGAGTCAGGACCCCAAGTGGACTTGCATCTATGGATGGGTTTACAAACTTGATTGATATTTGATATACTCTTCATGGTTTTGTTGCTGTCTGGGGTCATGGGATTGTATTTATGTCTCAAAATGGAGTTTTGAAGACAAAAGTTTGGAATCCATTGGTCTTAACTGAAAATTAAGTATTATTTCTTTACCATACCCAGCAAATTCCCCTGCTCTAAAAAGGTACAGAGACAGATTGTCCCTCATTCCCTGCATGCAGAATAAGACAGCAGTGGGATTTAAGCTCACAGCCTCGATCAGGTGCATGTGATGGATGGGTCATGAGTGGATGGCCAGCTCAGGAGTGGCAGCAGGATCAGGACCAGAGAGGGGAGTAAGAGCACACTGGGTTTATATTAGAATAAAGTCAGAGCAGGACAGGCTGAAGTCAGGGCAGAGACAGAACTGAACAGAATAGATCAGGTAAGAAGCAGAGAATAAGAGGCTAAGGAAATGGATCAAGTCAGATATTTCACCCAGCTTGCTGCTGCTGCCAGCCATTCTTCTACTCTGGTAGGCAACTGATCAGGAAGCCTGGAGGCGTGGAACAAGGCTGCAGACAGACAGCAGGAAGGGTGTGGTCTGACCAGTGTGACAACTTCAAGGTCCAAGCTAAGGGTGGTGGAAACTGGCTATCGTCCAGGACCTGTTTGGGTCACTGGTTTAAGACCAAGCTCCAAAAAGAGTTTCCATCCAAAGCCCTAATACTAAGGGGTAATTCTTCAGCTGATGTAAATCAGCATAGTTAACAGTGGAGCTATGTTGATTTCTGTTCACTGAGATTTGGCTTTCAGAGCTGAGGTGAAAAGGATATGTATAATTATTATTTTCTCTGCAGTTGTATTTCATCCAGTATGAGAGATTTTCTTAGAATTATGGCTTGACACACTGGTTGAGTTTCTCTCTCTCTTCACTCTCTCTCTCATGCACCATCAAAACAGTATGTGCAACCTCTTAATGGCCAAAAGTCAGGAGTAGAGTTGATTTTCTGTCAGCCTCATGCTGTTTTCATGAAAGCACACTGAGGTTATTAATGAGTAATTTACAATTTCAGGTAGGCATACTGAGCAAAGAAATTAATAAGTAGGAAAAAATTATACTGGCTCTTTCAAACAGTACACACCATTTATAATTAGCAACAGCCAAAAATGCAGGGGAAGTATTTTAAACTTGATGGCTCAGACCGATGCAGTTTTAGATTTATGCAGCATATATCAAAGGTCACATTATGCCATATTTTGTCCAGCCAGAGAATATCTCAAATCACTGTGGGTAAAGATCTGTATTCTCAAAGATTCAGATCACTGGAAGTCAAAGCTCTGAACAGCGCAACTGCATTAAGGCCACTCAGAAATAATTTGACAATATCTATAGACCCCAATAATAAATTACATTTTTATGTTAGATGACATTGTCCTTGTAACCTTTACTCTGAATGTGGATGCATATGGCTTGAACACAGGTTTCAGCCTCCCTGCAGCATGTTTCGCTCTCAGTCTCTATTCATCCTAGGAACTGAGGAGCTCTACTGTACCATGATTAGTAAAACTGCCATCTTGACTAAACCATTGCTACATAAGATCACAGGAACTACCATATTGGGCCAAACAAATGGTCCAGCTAGCTAGGTACTTGTCTCTAGACCCGACCCATACATCTAGTGCTGTTTGAGAGAGTAAATAACCGGTCCCTATTTACTCATTCCACACCACTCATGATTTTACAAACTTTTATCATATCCCCTCTCAGTTGTCTCTTCTCCAAGCTGAAGAGCCCCAACCTGTCAAGCCTCTCTTTGTACTGGGACGGTTCCATACCCCTTATAATTTTTTCTGCCCTTTTCTATACCTTCTCTATTTCTACTATACCTTTTTAAGATGGGGAGACCAGAACTGCACACAATATTCCAGGTGTGGTCGCACCATAGATTTAAATAGAGGCGTTATAATAGTTTCAGTTTTATTCTCTATCCCATTCCAAATGATTCCTAACATCCTGTCTTCTGCTCTTTTGGCTGCCACTGCACATTGAGCTGAGGATTTCAATGTATTGTCCACAATGACGCCAAGATCCTTTTCCTGAGTGGTAACTCCTAATTTAGAACCCAGCATTCTGTACATAAAGGCCACTTTTACATGGATACCATCCACCCACACACACACAAAAACACCCATCGGATGGGTGGGAGAGCATCCGTGTAAATGTCCATGGGTGGGTGGGGGGCGCATGCATGACCCACCCACCAACACCCGCCAACACCCACCGAGCAGCCGGGAGGAAGCCAGAGCCCTCCGTGGGTGGAGATGGGTGTGGATAGGTGTTCAACACCCAAGCGTTCGTGTAAAAGCCAAAACACCCACACCTGCATGGAACGGACCAGCGGAGCCCCACTGCGCCGGCACCACGGGACACGCGCGCGCCGCCATGAAGCCACCGCCCAGGAGATGCAGCGGCAGGGGTACTACAGAGATGTAACCCAATGCATGCAGCAGGCAAAGGACTTGACATCCGGATATAAACATATCAGGGACAATAATCTCAAGTCCGGCCGGGCCATGCACACAGCTGAGTTCCAGGAGGAGCTGGACAAGTTCCTCTGCATGGACAGGTGGAGTTGGCAAGAGACATATTGAAGGAGCGGTCAGGGAGGTAGGAAGAGAACCAGTCAAGGATGGAACCATGGAAGCCAAGGGAGTGAAGTGAGTCCAGCAAGAGTGAGTGGTCAACAGTATCAAAGGCAGCAGAGAGATCAAGGAGGACAAGAATGGAGTAGAGGGGATTAGATTTAGCCACAAAAAGAGCACAATGATAATGCTCTTTCCTATTTTCTTCGTTAGGACTAGCTTTCAGTTTTTTAAAGGACACCTTTTTGGTTCTAATAGCCTCCTTCGTCTCTCCATTTAGCCAGGCAGGCAGACATGTAATACATGATAACATACCATTCCACGCCGCTTTTGCACTCTGTCCCTTAACTCAATGCAAGAATACATTGGCTTGATTCTTAATTGCCCTCAATTGCCATTTTGTAGCCAGCTACATTAGCCAAATATACAAAGTTTGTGTTAAACACTGTTATCCTGATTTGTAGCATAACATTTAGGGATGGGCGAACAGAGGCAGGGACCATGTCTATTTCTATGTTCTGTACAGCACCAGGTACATGCTGGCGCTATATAAATGTTAATAATAATAATAATAATAATAATTGCAGTTCCGGTTCGGCTGTTCCGTTCGGCTGTGTTTGGTTAGGCCGTTCAATTTGGCCGTTCGGTTTGTTCACCGGGTTTGGGTTTGGCTGTTCGGTTCTGCCATTCGGTTCGGGAAATGTTTTTATATGGGTTTTTGTTTTGTTTTGTATGTTCTTTTTTGTTTTTTATTTGGTTTTTTTGTTTTTATATGGTGTTTTTTTTATTTAAATTTTTTATCTAATATTATACATATATATCAACACTAAATCTAGCTGCTATTAACTATTCTAAATGCTATGAACTAAATGAATGATTTAATAAGTACACAGGCCTACTCCTATAAACACTAAAACTAAATCACTAACACTATCTCTATCACTAAGCTAACTCCTACTACTATCTATCTATCTATCTATCTATCTATCTATCTATCTATCTATCTATCTATCGGATGGGGGGCAATCACAAACAACACAAGGAGGGGTACAAAACTGAAATGAAACCTAAATTAATCTAATAATCCTACTCTAAATGAAAAACAGGGGAAGAGGAGCGAATCTGGGATAGAATATATGGGAGAGGGAAAGGATTCAATGGAGGGGGGAGGGAGGAAGGAAGATTGAACACAGGGAACACAGGGAGGGTTTAAAACAAAAAATAACCACTAAATCTATCTAAGCTAAGCTAAATAAATGAATGAGAATATGGGGGTAGATATTTTATTTATTTATTTTTATTTATTTTCTAAATTTCTAGCCCGCCTCTCCTGAGAACAGCTCGGGGCGGCTTCCAACAATAAAACCATATAAAATACATATAAAAATTTAAAACATCAACATACACTATAAAGTATTAAACAGGGCCCAGGAACATTAAAACAAAAAGTAGGGATGGGGAGATGGGTTGGATGGGTGAAATGGGAGGAGGATGGCAATGGATTGGGGAGCTGGGAAATGCTGGGAGAGGAAGTCTTCTGAAACACCTGCTGTTCAGGAACAGTGACTAGCTCAGAAGGTGTTGGGAAGGGGGGAGGCAGACAGTTTTGTTTCTTGCTGCGCCCGCCTCACCGCAAGCCCCATTGGCTCCGTGCAGACTAGCCCATGGCCAATCACAGACTGCGAAGTCAGTGGTCTCAGGCGAAAAGGGATGGTGATTGGGCAGGCTGGCTGCTACTCCAAGCCTCTCCACCCCTGGTGCCTGGAAGTCTGCTCCTCAGCTGACTCCCACTCCCTGTCACATTTGACCTTCCAGTGACACTTTTTTTGCCACCTGAACTCACCTGAACGCGATCCGAACTGACCGAACTTTTCGGTCATTTCAACGTTCAGAATTGAGTTCGGTTCGGTCAGTTCGTGTTCGGATTTGGTTGTCCGAACAGGCCGAGTTCGGGCCGAACTCTGAACCACATTCACCCATCCCTAATGACATTGTACATTTGCTCTGCACTGGTGTAAGTGGCTATGAAAGCAACAAGGCCCCATTATTCCTAAGCAGAATCCTTCTGCTGGCCAGGGGCATAGCTACCATTGGACAAACAGGGACATTCGTCCCGGGGCCCATACTGGCTGGGGGCCCGATATCCAAGGTAGCTAAACCCCCCTTCCCCCCCCCCCTTTTTTTTTCTTTTTAATATTACCACCTGAACTGGCTGGGGGCCCTTCTGGCTGCTACGTGGGACTCCTTCCCCCTCCCTGCCTGCAGTTGTAACATTCTGTCTGTGGGCACGGAGGGAGAGGAGCCCCAGGCAGCAGTCTGCATCAGGCCAGGTAACACTTGCAAGCCTCACAGCTCAGCTCACCCCCCTGGTGCTGCGTCATGGAGGAGGAGTTCTCCCCACCAGTCTGGACCTGGTCCGGGCAGGGCTGGCTCGAGGAAGACCCAGCCTGAGCGGGAAAGTGCCTGGTGGCAGCTCCACTGAGTGGAACTGCAGTGGACACCTTCCTGCTCAAGCGCTCCCCGCATCAAGCTGGCCCAGCCTGCCCTGCCCCACCTGCTCAGCCCCTGGCCTCCAGGGCGGGTCGGGTGGACCGGGGCAGCAATGGCACTGTTGCTGCTGTCTGCATCCAGCCCCAGCGTGCGGACAGTGAGCCATGAGGGACAGAGGGCACTGTGGGACCAGCTCACTGCCGGCTCGGAAGTCGGATGGGTCCAGCAGCAGGCCACCAGCAGCACACTGCAGAGAGTAAGTCAGTCCCAAGCACCAGCAGCCCAGCGCTCCTCGGCTGCCCGAGCTGGGGGGCACCTCTAGGCAGCCAGTGGCTTCACCACTGGCATGAAAAAAGGGGGGGCCCACAGACATTTCTTGTCCCTGGGCCCATCCTAAGCTAGCTATGCCCCTGCTGCTGGCTGGTAAAGGGCATCACAACTAAGCAGCAAGATCCTTTAGCTCTTTAGAACCGGTGAGAGTCCCATTCAACGTAGTGGAATTTGTGTCGATTTAATTTACGTCCAACTATAGATACAGGGGAAAAAATCATGTTCCACTCTCTCAAATGCAGTAGAATCTAACTCTATTTTCTTTCCTCACTTCTCTCTTTATGCTGGTATATACAGGTAACATTAATTTAGTCTGCCAAAAGCAATCTCTTTATCTTTGCAGAGCTCAACTGATTTTTCGCTCTTATCACTTTCAGCATCTGCATATATGCATAGGATGAGGGAAAAGGTTCTTTAACTCATTTTAATCAATTTATGCTTAGATCTTGATCTGATCTGAGTTAATTGCATACTCAGTAATGAATGTCTGACATTTGAGCTAGAAGGATCAAGAAAGAAGGGAAAGGTTTGCTACTGAACTATTTTTTGTTGGCATCACCTTGTGTTATATTTATTTTAGTATTCAGATTTAAGCAAGGTGCAGTGATCCTGAAAAAACTTCCACACCTACTTCCTTTCACTACCACAAATAGTTGCATGCTTGTAAACGTAAGCACACACATAAGTATTTGCAGGCTTGGGTCCTGTGCCAATGCCTGTGTGAGAGACATCGAAAGGACAATACACCATCAGGCATACTGCTACCATTAATAATAGTTAGAACACAAACTGAGATCTTTAATCTTGGTTCCGTTGGTTTCACAATGTCATGGTGCTCTGGAATGTGGGTAAAAAGAAAATGTCTCCAGTTCTTTCTTTCATGCTTTGTTTATTGACTATTAGCCTTGTGTTAAAGTTACAACCTGCAAGCAGGTGTTGAAACCCTCCAGGGAGTTGCAAGTTAATTACCACTGACTCTGTCAGGCAAATATGGCTCATTAAACTCGGTGCTGAAAGCTTGAGAGTTAGGAGTAGACTTCAGGCATAGGATGTTAAGAGTTTGGGAGAGTCTGGTGCGTGCCAAAGAGAAGGAAACCAAGCAGCAGCTGAACCTGAGGAGAAGGGGCTGCAGATGAGGAATGCACATAGCATTATTTGAAAACTAGCTCTGTTAGTATACCAGACTACATAGAGTATTTATTTTACTATAAAAATGTATACATTTATTTTATTTATTTAAATTTATTATACTGCCTTATCCTGAGAGCTCACAGTGGGTAAATTGGGAGTAAACTTCCAATTTACTGTAACCAAGCCAAGAACATGTACCTCAGTTCCCACATCCTAATGAATGTTGCATTCCTTGTCTCTCACTCTGTGCCCCCTTCCCTGTCTCCCCTCTGCCTGTCTTTAGATTGCAAGCTCTTGGGCAGGGACCGTGTCTATGCTATTCTGTATAAATATAAATGCTTATTATAATAATAATAATTAATAATAATAATAATAAACACAAAATCCTAAATAGACGTAGATAAAAAAATAGTTAAAATCCCATATCCAAAACTTCCCCAAACCCTTATTCCAAACATTCCCAGGCCCTATCCCTGATTGCCAAATGTCAAGTCAAATGGGACAGGGTGTGGGTGTGGGGAAGAGTTACATAGCCTCTGAAAATGAGAAGAATTGGGATCAGACAAATCTCCAGGGAAAGAGAGTGTCATAATTGCAGGACAGCTAATGAGAACATCTCTCTGTGCGCCTATGCTGTGTCAGCTTGATAGGCAGATGCTAAATGCAAGAAGGTGCTCGCCCAGCAGACCTCAGAGGTCATGGTGAGAGCCATAAGGGAGGCCTTCCCCGGTCTCACCTTTCTCCTCTCATCTCTGTCCAAAACTCTGCTGCCAGGGTCATTTACCTCGCCAGTCGCTTCGACCATGTGCAGCCCCTCCTCTCTTCGCTTCACTGGCTTCCCCTTCTTGATTGAATCCTGCACAAGCTCCTAGTCTTCACCTATAAAGCTCTTCACAACCTCGCTCCCCCCTACCTCTCTGCACTTATCACCCTCCATACTCCAGCCTGTGCACTTCGCTCCTCCTCTGTCCCTTCTCTCACCCTTCCACGCCTTCCCTGCTCCCCTAAGCGCCTTCGTCCCTTCTCACTTGCTGCCCCCCATGCCTGGAACTCCCTCCCTGTCCACATCCGCCTTGCCCCCTCCCTTCATACCTTCAAATCTCTCCTTAAAACTCACCTCTTTCGCTCTGCTCTGTCTGACTCTTTATCCTGCTGAGCCACTATTCCTATACCTACGATCTGTTTACCCTTATCCTTGCCACATGGACCTGCCTGCTGTCATTCTCATCGTAACTAAGCCAAGTACGTGCACTTGAGACCTCGCATCTTCATGAATGTTAGACCCCTTGTCTCTCCCTCTGTTCCCCTTCCTATGTCTCTCCCCCAGCTCCTGTCTCTTAGATTGTAAGCCCTAGGGGCAGGGACCGTGTCTATTTTATTACTTTGTAAAATGCCAGGTACACTGCTGGCGCTATATAAATGTTTGTTAATAATAATAATAATAATAAGTGGTCTTTCAGATATGTGGCAGTCAGAGCTTATGTTTAGAGCTGAATGGGAGCTCTACTAGACAACACTAACATATGCGACTCCTCACCTTACATGTCTATGATAAAGCTGGAGCATACTGACAAACATGGAACTGCCATTGGTGGCTACGGGTTTAACTAATATAGCTGGTCACGTTCTGGATCTAAAATTGAGAATATAATTGCAGGTATTGTTTCCCTCTGTGTCTTGAGACTGAAGGTGCATTTTTATCTTTTCCATCCTGTGCTAATGGTTTGTTCTTAGAGGCTATGAGGAAGAGCAGATTTCCAGAGAGAGCAATTAATTAATTAATTAGTGATATGACATGACTCAATGACCACTCGTTTGTCCTCTGCGATAGTTATCCTATCTTGGGGGAAGCCAGTGAGAATGTTGTGGGAATCAACTCTAACCGTTTCTCAAATCCTCAGTTAGTTTTCTGGATGCAAGTAATTTGGTGTTTGAGTATTGGTTTGAGGGTAGAATACACATGATTTATATTTGTCAATTATCTTCTCCTAGCAATGGATAAGGATAAAGTTTCCTTGATTGTAAAAACGTTTCTCTTTGGTAAAGCATTTGTCAGGCGGGGCTAGGGGTTGAGGTCGGAGGATTATGGGTGTGGGTGGGTTTTTCTTTTAATTAAGTTTTTAAGGGAGTTTTATTGTATTTCTATTTTGTGTGTTTTATGTAAGCCAACCCAAGCTTTAGGGGAAGGGCGGGATAGAAGTCTGAATAAATAAATAAAATATAGAACAAACAAACAAAACAAAATAAATAGGCTTATAAGTGTCAGGGTTGCACTGAGATTCACAGTGAACAGAGTTGGAGGAAGTGCAGGATCAAGTCCAGGAATCAAAGGCAGGCTGGGGACAGACACACAGACATGGGGAGAAAGAGACAGGACAGGACAGGCAGATGAACCTAGTGAAGGTGACCAGGCAGGTGAACATGCTGGAGCCGATGAGAAGGCAGATGAAACAGAAGGGTGAAAGCACTTCTTCTGTGGTAGGTTCAGAAGGACCCATTCTAGACCTGACTTCAAACAGACAAATGCAAAATGGAACAGGTAGACAACAGGTACGAACAGAAAGCATAACAAACTGGTCCACTAAATACAAAGAGGATCAGGCAGGGCAGAGCCGGTCCAAGCCCAAGCAAACAGAGATCAGGATGAGAAAATCCAGCAGCCAGCAATAAGAAAGGTAACAGGAAAGGGTTGATCTCCCCAACTTCCTCTGGCTGCAGGCCTGCCTTATATACAGGCCTGGGAACATGGAACTTGGCAGTACTGAGCTTAACACTATGGGTCTTGGCCAAAGTGTGGTAGTGGTGCTGCTGCTAAGCAGCCAGTAATTGCCCTGAAGTCCCCCCCCCCCCCCCCCAAAGGCACCAGTTCGGTAATCTCTGTCTGCATTCCCTCAGGGAAGCACTCCTTCTCAACCAACAACTCCTCATCCTTGGCTTCTGATTTAGCTTTGTCTACTTGGCATCTGACTCCTGTCTTCTGACTTGGCTCTGTTCTTTGGCTTCTGACCTTAGGCTCTTGACCTGGCTCCGGTTTTCTGATATCTGATTCCTGCTTCCTCACCCGGCTCCGTTCTTCTGCCTCTGAACTTTGGCTTCTAACCCAGCTCTAGTTTCGTGACATTAGATTCCTCTCTTCAAATTCCGACTCAGCTCTGGCTCCGACCTGGCTCCAACTCCTGGCATTGATTGCTGACACCTGAGTCAGCCCTGTACCTGAGTATGCGCCTCTCTCCTGACACAGGTTCCTGACAGTGTGCAGTCTTTGAGCTACACAGAGCTTTCTCAGGAAGTAATGAAAAAAAAAGAACTCTGCATAGCATGGCGGCTTATATACTCTTGTTAACAGACATTGGTCCAATAAAAGGTATCATAAGCAATTTGTTTATTACATCACGTTACCAAACCACCAGAAAAATAGAATATCTTAATACGATGTGCAGCAAATTCCCTGCAATCCCTTCATTCCCTCAGATCTGAGAAAACAGTGACATGGGGAAATGATATTGTTGGTGCAAACCTTGTGTTACTTTGTTTTGCATAATATTGCAATATATGCAAAATTTACATGATCAAAGCATTCATTGCAAATGACAATGCAAATTAATTCAAGAGTCATTACTATTAATTGAACCTGAATAGGAATGAGTTGAAGTAAAAATAGAATAAAAAATGAAGAAACAAACCAGGATTCGTAGAGAGATTATGTAGGGAAACATTCATTAATATGATTATGTTCTCTATCTTTTGGATCCATCGTCCTCTCTCTGGTCTGATTTCAAATACCAATCTCTATTATCCTGTAGCTTTTATTCTGGGTGTTTCTGCTTGCATTATTCCATTTTCTGATGGCACACTTTCTCAAAAACACCATTAAGGCCTGCATGGTCTAATGGGTTGCCATTATACTTAGTTTTATTCATGCCTTTTCCAACCTAAATCAAATTTGAACTGTTAATAATGTGGATGTGGACATTTATCTAAACCAAGTTTGTTGTATCAGTAATGGATTGCACTTGTGAATTAATGGGTCATTTATTTTTAAAAACATAATACCAACCATGTTCATGGGCTCTCTAATATTTTTTTAACATTGATCTTTTCTCTTCTTGTAATGGCCTTGCCTTTGCAACTGCTGTGCAGTCAATATGATTGCATGAAGAAAGGAAGAAGGACAAAATGCTGTTTTCCAGGAAATAACTTCTTGTTCTTGAGAGAGAAAAAGATCTAGTTAAACAGATTTAGTTGCAAGCAAGTTAAATTTATTTCAATGCAATGAGATTACCCTCACAACTAATCTCCTCTTTCTCCAGCTAAATCTAAAGCAGAGCTTCCCAAAACTGTAGGTTGGGACCCCAGGTGCGGTTGGCACCATCTGCAGATGGGATCGTGGTCCTGACTGATATTTGATATACTTTTCATGTTTTTGTTGCTGTCTGGGGTTGCAAGTCTTAAAATAGGGTTGTACAAGCAAGGCATTTGGGACCGACTGATCTAAAGGGTTTAATCTTCAAGGAACATTGTGGGGAAGATTGTACAGGTAACTCTTTATGGATGCTAACTAAATTTAACATGCTTATGTTTTTCTAAAATTGGATCCTAAACGACAACGTTTTGGACCCAGTTTGATATTCTCATGAACGGACGACTATATTTTGACTTGACTACTCTTGCTCACCCTGTTTAGGAAGGAATATCAGTCTTTGCTCATAACAAAACTTGCCTGATTTGGAAATGGTTATCAGTCCTGCAATGTACTGATTGGTAAGTTTAGGTACTTCAGGAACTCATTCTTATACAACTATGCATACTTTAATCTTCCTTTTTTTGTAAATAAGAGATTGCAAATTTGCATTCTGATATTTTTCAATAGGAAATATTTGTTTTCTTATTAAAAGCAGTTTTGTTAACAAGACTACCTCAGTGTGCAAGAAGCCATGTAAAATCGGTCCTTGCTTAGGTCTTCACTGCAGAGGATGCAGGGGAGATCCCCACGCCAGAATCTTACTTTGTAGGTGATGAACTGGAAGAGTGGTCACAAATCAGCATGACTCTGGAGGAGGTTCTAGAGCAAATTGACAAACTAAATACTAACAAATCACCAGAATCAGATGGCATTCACTCCAGAATTCTGAAGGAACTCAGATATGAGATTGCAGACCTACTGTTAGTAATTTGTAAACTATTGCTAAAATCTGCTATTGTACCTGAGGACTGGAGGGTGGCAAATGTAAACCCAATATTTAAAAAGAGATCCAGAGGTGATCCTGGAAACTACAGACTAGTATGTTTGACGTCTGTGCCGGGCAAAATGGTGGAAACTATCATTAAGAACAGAATCGCTGGGCATGTTGATAAACATGGCTTAATGGGGAAGAGTCAATATGGATTTAGCAAAGGTAAGTCATGCCTCACTAATCTGCTGGAATTCTTTGTGAGTGTAAATAAGCATGTGGACAAGGGAGACCTGGTAGATATAGTGTACCTGGATTTCCAGAAAGCATTTGATAAGGTCCCACAGAAAAGACTCTTGAGAAAATTAAAAAGTCATGGGATAGGAGGTAGTATTTTACTATAGATTGGTAACTGGTTAAAGGACAGGAAGCAAAGAGTAGGACTAAATTTTCACAATGGAGAGATGTAAAAAGTGGTGTGCCTCAGGGATCTGTATTGGAACTGATGCTGTTTAATGTATTCATTAATGATCTGGAAAAGGGCGTTAAGAGTGAGATGATTAAATGTACAAATGACAACAAGTTATTCAACGTCTCATCGTAACCAAGCCAAGTATGTGCACTTGAGACGTCGCATCTTCATGAATGTTAGACCCCTTGTCTCTCCCTCTGTTCCCCTTGCTAAGTCTCTCCCCCAGCTCCTGTCTCTCAGATTGTAGGCCCTAGGGGCAGGGACCATGTCTATTTTATTACTTTGTAAAGTGCCAGGTACACTGCTGGCGCTATATAAATGTTTGTTAATAATAATAATAAATAATAACGTAGTTAAAACATGAGGAGACTGTGAAGAACTGCAACAGGATCTTTCGAGACTGGGTGCCTGGGCATCTAAATGGCAGATGAGATTTAATGTGGATAAGTGCAAAGTGATGCACATAGGGAAAAATAATCCAAACGTAGTACACAAACCCCTTATGGGAGTCGCCTTTTCCCCTTCGACCAACAAAGCACTGAGACCACGCAGCATATTATGCTGCATTGCCATCTATATGATCTACCAAGACATAGTTATGCCAGGTTACAGTTATGGGGTTCTTGTACTATCAATATTAATATTTGATTATATGTGTTTATTATTGTCATATTGGGTCTATTTATTTGCTATACTTGACTGAGTTTGATTTTAATTGCAAAACTATGTTTTCTTTTTATCTGTCTATTTGTCTACTTGTTTGGTAGGTAGGTAGGTAATAAGTTTATTGTTTTAACCATAGGTTATAACAAAATACGACAAGTATATACAACTACTTGTTTGGTGCAAATGTGTTATACATGTGTTTGCTGTTTTGTGATCTTTGTTTCTGCAATGGCCAATGGTCACGCAAATAAACTTTATTATTAGTAGTAGTAGTACACAGTGAGTGGGTCAGCAATTACCTCATGCTTGTCTGGCATGGGGTCCTTGCTGCCTGACACTGGGCAGGTAGTAAATGAGGCTCACTGGACTTCCCAGCTGGTGGATGGGAGCCTCCTGCAGTTTTGATGCCCCCTTCCTGTCATATAACGTGGATGGGTGAGTGATAACAAGTCCATTGAGTGAAAGGCTAGGTGGCAGCCCTGCCACTGAAACAGCCTGATGGGTGTTGAAAGCTAGATGGCAAGGGCAGGTGCACTGCAGCTGGTGTGCACTGTGCCAGGAGTCAGACTCCTAGACTGCGGCTTGGTACCCCGGAGGGGATGATTATATGCCACTGGGATAGCTGTGGGGACTGTTTTGGTGATGCCCATGTTGTGGTGATAATGTTTTAGTAATAAAGCTGCAGCCCAATTCAACTCCAATTACATCTCCGTGTCTTCACTCCATCTACCCGCAGCAATTGCAAGACATAATTTCTTGCTCATGCTTGCTAACCTGGGAGAAAGGGTTGGATACTGGCTACCTCATTTTTATATGAATTATTCCAAGCTTTCCATCACTTGGATGTTGTATGACCCACCCCTTTTATTATATTATTTCAGGTAAAGTAGTTGATTACTGTGTCCTTGCAGGAGTACTTCATGTTGTGATAGGTCAACTCTGCAGCTTAGCCTAGTCATCATCTCAGAGGTGTGCAGAGGTAATCTATTAACAGGACTTGGGATAAATAAAAAGAGACAAGAAGTATCCTATTAGATAGTTCACAAATTCTAATAACCACTGGACTGCTTTGACATCTGTGGTCTTGGTCCTGTTCTAAAGACCTTAGAAGTCAAGAGGAGTTTTCCTTCTGACTTCAAAGGGTCATGAATCAGGTTCTTGCTCAATAATTTTATCTCCTTTGCAACCAGACAATGGCATAGTCTTTGAGAAGTCAACAGGTCTCATAAGTATGGTGTATAGTTCTGGTCTGCCATCACTTTTGGCTACATTTGTCTTTATACCCATGGACTGAAATGTCAGAGTAAGGTACCCAACGGGAGACATCATGCTCCCAGTACTGTTGTTTTTTGCACAACAGTTGTTTTGATTGTGTGTGGTCATTAGATTGCTGATGTAAAAAAGCATGGTGAGAGTATCTACCCAAGGAGTTCCTTGCTGTCCTCATAGGGTCTGTGAAGTCATGCCCAGAGGAGTTGTTCTGGGTGGTGTAGGGGCTGGTCAGTCCAGCCTCCCTCCGCCTGGATGGGGACTTGTCCCAAGCCCGCTGTGAGGAGTTTGTCAACTACTTCACAGACAAGATTGCTCGGATTCAGACCAACTTTGATGCTGGATTAGGGGCAGTGGGGGAAGAGCACGAGGGAACGGAGGCCCCGTCCGGTTCAGCTTTGTGGGGGGAGTTTTAGGAAGTGATGCCGGCTGATGTGGCGGATGTCCTGGGGTCTGTGAGGGCCACATGTTGTGAACTCGATCCGTGCCCGTCCTGGTTAATAAAAGCTTCCAGGGAGATGTTGGGGACGGTGCTGGTGGGGATAGTGAATTCATCCTTGCAGCAGGGGAGGCTGTCGCCCTGCCTCAAGGAGGCTGTGGTGTGCCCCCTGCTGAAAAAACCATCTTTGGACGTGGATGCGCTCGCCAGTTACTGACCTGTCTCTAACCTCCCCTTTTTAGGGAAGGTTATTGAGAGGGCGGTGGCACTCCAGCTCCAGGTGCATCTGGATAGGATCAGTTTTCTAGACCCTTTTCAATCTGGGTTCCGCCCCGGATATGGCACTGAGACGGCATTGGTGGCCTTGGTAGACGACCAAGGCCACCAAGGCCATCTCTCTGCCGGGAGATGGACGCAGGATGTTCAACATTTTTCATCCTGCTAGATCTCTCGGCCGCTTTTGATACCGTGGACCATGGACTGCTTTTGAGGCGGCTGCGTGACCTGGGGGGGTCTGGACGGGACTGTTCTTGAATGGTTCTGTTCATTCCTCTTGGGGAGGAGCCAGCGGGTGGTGCTGGGGAAGGAGACATTGTGCCCCCGTGCTTTATCGTGTGGCGTTCCACATGGTTCTATCCTGTATCTGTTATTATTTAACATATATATGCAGCCCTTGGGGGAGGTCGTGAGAGAGTTTGGGGTGCGGTGTCACCAGTATGCTGATGATACTCAGCTGTACCTCTCCTTTTCAACTGACCCAGACCCTGCTTTCTCGTTGCTATCCCAATGTTTGGAGGCCGTGGCGGAATGGATGTGGCTGAGCAGACTGAAGCTCAACCCCGATAAGATGGAGGTGATGTTGGTGGGGAGAGCGAAGGAGGTAGTGGCCCCCCTGGTTGGGGGTGTTCGCCCTCCTATAGCTCAGCAGGCTCAGAGTCTGGGAGTGATACTGGACGCAGACCTCCGCCTGGAGCGGCAGGTGGAGGCAGTCGCTAAGGCTGCCTTCCGCCAGCTGTATCTGGTGCATAGGCTGCGTCCATTCGTCTCCGGCCCGGACCTGACCTCCCTCATCCCTGCCTTTGTCACCTCGAGGCTAGACTACTGTAACGCGCTCTATGTGGGGCTTCCCTTGCTCCTGGTCTGGAGGCTGCAGCTAGTGCAGAATGCGGCGGCTCGTCTCCTTACAGGGACGGGCTGTCAGGAGCATATTACACCTG
>QEPC01008436.1:4682615-4695213 GCA_003113815.1 Sphenodon punctatus | reverse complement strand
GACCCCATGTGGGTATTGAGCGTGATGAACATCTGGCGCGCGCCGTTCAGACGTTCAGGGCCCTTTGGCCCCACGGGGGGGTTGAGCGTGGTTCAGTGTGGTTGAGCGTGATCTCGTAACGTCTGAAGACACCCTAAGTCTCAAGCTGGCCAACCGCCACAGAGTAGCAAATGCATCCGTTTTAGTTAGGAAGTGAATGTGGTGACTTGATTCAAAGCTAATTGCAACACTGTATATCTCACTGCACCAAGTATATGCAGCCTTTGAAAGGAAGGCTCCCTCAATGCACAGTGGAAGGTCTGCAGTTCAAAGCATTTTGTCTTTCAGGTGTTTGTGTCACAAGGTGTAAGTAGGTTTTTAGTCATATACTGCTATGTTGTCGACTTCACCAACAATATTTCATCAGTGATAATGTAGCACGTGCTGTGGTTGATGTTCCTGAACCTAATAAATTGTGGCAGCAGGACTGATAATAGCAGACAGTTGTTTATCTCAAGTCACTGGATTTTATTATAAAGTCAAAATATGTCACTCTTTGCTTGACTAGTCTCACGTGGAACAAAATAAAAAATAAACCTTCACAAGGAATCAAGGGGGCATTTCCCCCCTACACTCACAATTGTCCTTTGCTCCTTTTGGTTTGTCAGATATCATAATGAGCATAAGTTCAAAAGGAGAAAGCACACACATTTCCGGAGTGGCTTGCCTTAGATATAGAATTTTTGAAACAAAAATAATAATAATCTGCTCTTTCCCTCCCCTCCTTCCCAGTCTTTATTCTTTGCTTTCATTACTGATTTGGAGGGTGGGTGTGAGTGTTTATTTTAAATCTCTCCACCTCTTAGTCCAGCTGCATTTCTGGTAGTAACATGAATGTAACTACACATACATTTGCCCTTCAATTAAAATTATGTAGATGACACTATGATTCCAGAACAACAAAAAACGACCTAACTTGATAGTACTCACAAAAACACAGTCATATAAACAAAAAAGGATATGTAACAGAAAAATATTTTAATTACAGTCAAACAGAAATAGTAATAATAATGTCTTGTGTATCTCTTATATAGCAAACTGATACAAAGAACACTAAACATAAACATCAGTAGGATCAACCAAATATTCAGTCTTTATATATATGCGCAAATGTATATAAAGAATGATCAGACATGCACTTCAAAACTTTAGAAGATATATTCACGTAATTTATTGCTGAAAAATCATTTTAAAAATTCCAAAACAAATTAGAAAAATGTTATAACTACTTTATTTGATCCAGTGGTGCTAATAAATATAGTCAAAACTGTCCTACTCAATAAATAGTCTCCGAAAACTGTGTCAATCCCCACAGTGGTAATCCCCCACACCACAGTACAAAAAATGAAAAAGTTATAAAAGAAGAAAATATTAAAACCTCATTATAAAAAAAGGGGGAAGGATGATTATTTCATTCATTATTTACTACTACTACTCATTTCTATAGCACGACTATTTGTACACAGCGCTGTAAAGATACACATAATGCATGCTGTTTTTACACAGACGGGTGGGTGGGGAAATGGGTGTGCTCGCAAGGTGGGTAGGTGTCCTTTCACATGGGCCCTTTTTACACAGACTCTCTAACACCCATAAAATGGGTGTTACATTTTATTATACATGTTGCAGGGCACCACTGCAGCCAATCACCATGGGCCCTGTGCNAAATGGGTGTTACATTTTATTATACATGTTGCAGGGCACCACTGCAGCCAATCACCATGGGCCCTGTGCACACATGATGCCCCCACCCAGTTCCTTTGGGTGGAGATGGGTGTTGGCCGGTGGGTGGGGAGCATTTCCCTGGGTGGAGATGGGTGGGGGCATCTGTGTAAATGCCACTTTCGGTGGGTGTTGGTGAGTGTTTGCACCCGGGCAACACCAATCTCCACCCACACCCACCCACGGAGCCTCCTCCAGTTTTCCAGATGGCTCCATGGGTGGAGATGGGTGGGTGATGTGTGGAGATGGGTGTTGCGCAGGAGCGCTCACGCACAAACACCCACTGCCCATACTGTTTACAAGGGCGGACACCCATTCCTCCCCCCCCCCACTGTCAGAGCTTTTACACGGACACCCCCACCTATTAGACACCTGCCCGAACACCCAGCGGTGGGTGGGGGTGTCCATGTAAAAACAGCCACAAAGACAGTCCCTGCTCCATGGATCTTACAATCTAATCAAGACACAAAGGGTAATTTCAGACATTACGATACCACGGTCAACCACAGTGTACCCTCTGTGATGGCCACGGTAGCGTAACATCTGAAATTACCCAAAGAGAATCCCGCCAGATGTTCACCCCAGTGAACCCCCGGCGAGAATCTCTTTGACCATGCTTTTGGACCTCCAGCTGCCCGGAGGTCCAAAAGCATGGTTAGCTGGACCACAGTCTGGAATCAGACAAAGGTAACGTCTATTACCTTGGCCAATTCCGGATCATGGCCCAGATTCTGGGATGGAATCGGGCGCAGCGGTCGGATTGGCCACTGTGCCCACCCATCTCCTGGAGGGTGAGCGGTTGGGGGAGTGCGGGGGGGGGGCAGGGATGTGTGGCCGCACGTCACCCAGGTTTTTAAAAAACGTACCCAGCCTCGGAGGATGCCACATGTCGCCGGACCCCCCGCTGGAGAGTGAGTACTCTACCCCATAGCCCCTGCTAGGTCATGTTCACAGCCCCCCACCCTTCACAGAACCATGTAATGGGTAACAATAAAGTCTGCTATGTCTGTTCCCTAATCCGCTTCTGGCCTGGTGTTTGGGTTGTAGGGGTTTCCTGGTCCTGTGAGGCCTGTGCCCTGTGGCACTGGGTCACCCACTGCCTTCTAGCCATGTCAAGTGAACCGAATCAGGCCTCGGCCCTTCACTGGTTGTCCGGTGGCATGGCCGATACTCCACTAAGGTAACTGTGCAGACCTGTACCCGGCCATGGGAGCTATGCTGTTGCCCACCCGGCTGCCTGCAGACCGGAGACGTATGGTTCCGGCATCTGTATGTCCTGTCCTAGTCTGCATGTGGAGTGACCCCTGTACACCATGGTGGCCCCATTGACACACCAAAGAACAGAGTGGTAATGTACAACTCAGTTTATTTGGGGTTATGTACAAGGGGTGGGTGGGTGTCAAGCTTTGCGGGGCCTTCCTCGTGGCTGCTTTGGTGCACCACCGGGGCTTGCTCCCCTGCGGACCCTTACAGTCACCATCCTTTGGGAGCAGTGGCCGGACAGCCTGGGCTCTCCATTGTCCACAGGCCACTCCACGCCTGGCTGGGGTGCTGGACCCTGCAGTGATGGAACATAAGGTCAGTGTTACACCCTGTCTTGCACCGTTACCCTGGTGCCACAGCTCTTTCCGTGGCCCTCAGGTGTTCCCATTGGTCCTCACACAGCATCCCCTCTGCCCATCCCTGTGCTGTTAGTGATGCCTTCCCCCCTGCCCCCCCTTTGCTGATGGCTCAGTGGTCCGACTTACGGAAGCTGGTGGGGTGGCCGGCATGGGCGGTTGATCACCTGGAGGTTCCCGGCTGATGGGGGGGAGCATGGTTCCCAGAGGGAAGGTCTCAGAGGCAGCTGTGGAGGAACCGTGAGGGGTGCAGCCTGGAAGGGCAGCCCCATGGGCTGTTGTTGTGGGGCTATGTGGGGGAGAGGGACCTGGTCAATGAGACCAGCAAAGGGGTGCTGCTGGGGAAACCATTGTTGGCCGAAGTGCAGGGAGAGCCCACCTGCACCTGTGGGGGTGGCGCCCCGGTGGTAATCGCCTGCCATCCCTCCACCCAGGCCNGGTTGGCCGAAGTGCAGGGGGAGGTCACCTGCAGTTGTGGAGGGGTGCGGGTCAGAAGGGCAGCCCCACGGGCTGTTGTTGTGGGGCTATGTGGGGGAGAGGGACCTGGTCAATGAGACCAGCAAAGGGGTGCTGCTGGGGAAACCATGGTTGGCTGAAGTGCAGGGGGGGGGCACCTGCACCTGTGGGGGGAGTGCCCCAGTGGTACTTGGCTGCCATCCCTCCACCCGGGCCTGGAGCGGGTGCGTCCCACTGGGGTTCTCTCCACAGGAGCCCCACTGCCTCCCCAATGAGTTCAAGGGCCTGTGTGGAGGTCCCCTCCAGCATGACACATCCCCTTGCCCTCTCGGCTTTGTCGAGCTGCATCTCACACTGGAGGATGACAGTCTGGCGCCTGTCCCACAGGTGCTCGGTGAGGGACCAGGTTATTATGGCTGCCAATATGTCCTGGTCCCTCTCCCCTACCCCTCTTTGGACCTCCCTTATGAGGGCGAGTTCCTCTGCATGCACCTTGGCTAACCTTCTGGTTTCCTCCAGCAGTTCCCTGCCGAGGTCCTCTCTTCTCTGCCTGTTCCGGGCCTCCATCTCCTGATTCCTCTCGGTGGAACGGCAAAGTGCATTTTTCAAAATGCACTTTGAAAAAGTCATGTGTGCGTGGGCAGGGGGGAGGTGGGAGGTAGACAAGCCGGAAGTTGGCGGCTCCCATTGAAATCGTCGCTTGTGCATTATTTTTGAAACCACATTTGAAAGACCTCAATCTTTCAAATGCAGTTTCAAAAATAATGCATGAGCAGCAATTCCAATGGGAGCCGGCAACTTCTGTCTCATCAAACCGGCCCCCACATGACTTTTCTGAAAGCGCATTCTTCAAAGAGCTACTTTCCACCGCTCGTCTAAAAGTGGCCTTAGGTGAAAACCAATTACAGTCCTCTCTCCAGTAACTAATAGTCAATGTTAGATTGACATTAGTTGGATTCTGAATAGACATAGCAATCTGCCCAAGCATTCCAAACTCCAATATTGGGGCCTGGCCGAAGAGCCTGTATCACAGGAAAGTTAAAAAGGACAAGAAGGTAATCTGTGATTTGTTACATGAGCCAGAAGCAGCCTCATTTCTTGCAGATTTCAGAGTCTGGAAGAAAAGAAACCAGCACTGGCAGGTTTAGACGCT
The DNA here is from genome assembly GCA_003113815.1 of Sphenodon punctatus. Taxonomy (NCBI): domain Eukaryota; kingdom Metazoa; phylum Chordata; class Lepidosauria; order Sphenodontia; family Sphenodontidae; genus Sphenodon; species Sphenodon punctatus. The sequence continues at coordinate 4,690,224 of QEPC01008436.1, read as the reverse complement.
CCCCCGCTGCTACCGGAAGCCCCATTCGAAACAACGACTGCCAGCAAACTAGCACTTCTTGGAGATGCTGCTTTTGTAAAAGCCACATAATTGAGGTTTTACAAGGCAGTATCTTCAAGAAGTGCTAGATTCAAATGGTGCCCACCCGACTTCTGGTAGTGGTGGGAAGCTTCTAAACCCAACCCACCCCCACGCTAGTTTTTTTTCTTGCAGACTCTGAAATCTGCAAGAAATGAGGTTGCTTCTGGCTCATGTAAAAACAGCCTCAGTGGTAGTCAAAAGTTTCAACTTCTGAACAAAAACGTATCTTTCTGTGATCTCAGGTCTAAGTACTTTGGCTTAACTTTTGCATTAAAGCAAACAAACAAAACTTCAGACTGGCACAAGGTCAAGTGACCTATCATTTAGCATTAGTTTGCATTCCCCTTGCCCCAAATGCAAACCTGTTTGTGTTAGAAATGACCAAAGGGTTAGTCTCATTAAATTTTGTATGAATTAACTTTTTTAACCTAGTGATCAAAAATGTTATTTCCAAGTTACCTCCCAACCAAAACATGATGAAAGTTGCTCCACAAACCATGACAGCTCTTTAAAAAGGGAACCATAATTACAGACTGCTATTTTCATTTTCTATAAAGATTATCTGGCAATTAAATCCATACTATAAAGAATTCTTTATTTTATAAAATGAAAAGTTGTATATCTAAAAAACAGCAATGAAGTTGTCATTTAACCTTTCCAAGTGAATTAGTCATGTTCTGATGCTTATGATTAATGTCTCCTGACCTAGGGGGTTAGCATAAAAGTTCTGATAATATTATTACCTACCTCTTTTTTGAAAAAAAATTGATGATCATTCCAAAGGAATAGCAGCTTAAAAAATAGCAGTTCCTAAACATTTTACTGTTGTGACACTATATTGTGATTTAAATAAAATCCTGTGACCCCAGATAACAACAAAGACATGCAAAGCACATCAAATATCAATTAGTATCATGGCCCCAACCAAAGATGTCACAACCAGGGCTGACTACCTGAATTTCTTGGAATACTAATAAGGGCTGAAGCTCCATCTTCAACTGGGTTCTGATTCCAACAAAATCTGGTTGCTTCGATCAATCAGGTGAAACATGAAACGAAATGCTGATCAAAAATTCTGCCACCATTGTCACCAGGATACCACACGTGCAAAATTGTTAGACTGGAATTGTGATAAACATTTCAATTGATTAGAATTCAGATCAAAATTTCAACAGCCTTTCCATTTTTGCATAAAAGTTCAGTGAAAACAGAAAGGCTATTTCAAACCAGCCATAATTCCTATACAGTTGCCAACTTTTTATCCCCCAAAACTATTTCTGCTAGTATTAATCAATTTAAATACTGCTAATATTTTTACATTTTACACCTGCTGTAGTCTCCGGCCCGTCACCAAAGGTAGCGAGCGTGTTACAATAGTAACACAATAGTAACATCTTGAGGTGATGAAGGCATGGTTGACAGTGGTCAGGTCAGAGTCCGAGACATACAGCTAGAGTTGTCGCACCAGATGTAATTGGCAGAAAGCACTCCTCGCCACAGCCTCAGCCTGGAGATCCAGGCGAAGTTGCGGTTTGAGGACTACCCCCAGACTCTGGACCTGAGAGACCAGTGGGGGACAAACCCCATCAATGATGGATGATGTCACACCCACCGCCTTCCCCATCAACAGGAAGGAGCAGAACCATTCAAGAACGGTTCCGCACACCCCGGTATAGTCTCGCAGGTGAGTCACCAGCATCTCATGATCAATGGTATCAAACACAGCCAACAGATCTAATAGGATTAGCAGGGTCAAATGACCCTAGTCCAGTTCCTGGCAAAGGTTGTCGACAAGAGCCACTAATACAGTCTCAGTGACATAACCCGAACGAAAGCTGGAGTGCAAGGGATCAAGAAAACCGGTGTGGTCCAGATGCTCCTGCAGCTGCTGAGCTACCATCTGCTCAATAACCTTCCCTAGAAAGGGAAGGTTAGAGACTGACCAATAGCGGACGGGGGAGCTAACATCAAGTGATGTTTTTTTGAGCAGGGGCCGTATCTCTGCCTCTTTGAGGCAGTCCAGCACCCTGCCCTCCTGCAGGGAGGCACTGATAACACCCACCAACAACAGCCCCAATAGGTGATTTCAGACGTTACACCATCCTGATTCGTCCCAGTGAATCCCCAGTGGGGGTGAATGAAATAACCACCCCACGTGGTCAAAGAATGGCCCAAATAGATGTGCCGGCTGATCCCAGTGGGGAATTGGGGAGGGGGAGGGGCCGCAGGGTGCAACATGCAGCCGCACGGCCCCGCCCCCCTGCTCCCCCGCCTCCCGCCCTCTGGGGAGACAGGCAGGCGTCGCGGCTAATGCGGCTGCAGTACCCAGCCACTCTGACCACGGCCTGGAATCCCGCTGGGGATTCTGGGCCATGATCGCCAGTCAGACGTTACTTTTTATTGCCTCCCGCCGGGGATCTCTTTGACCACGCTTTCAGGGATTGTCCAGCAGGGAGCCCCGGAAGCATGGTTGAAATTGACCCCACGTGGGAATCGGTCATGGTGAACATCTGGCGGCTGTCAAACAGACATTCAGGGTGCTTTGGCCTCACAGCGAAATTGACCGTGGTTCACTGTGGTTGACTGTGATCTCGTAACATCTGAAAATACCCAATGGGTGATTTCAGACATTACGAGATCACGCTCAACCACAGTGAACCACTGTCAATTCCACGGTGGGGCCAAAGCGACCTGCATGTCTGTTCAGCGGCCGCCAGATGTTCACCACAGTCAATACCCACATGGGGTCAAAATCAACCATGCTTCTGGAGCTCCGGCCCGGACCATGTCCGAAAGCGTGGTCAAAGAGATTCCCAACGGGAAACAAAAAAAAGTAATGTCTGAACGGCAACCACCAGCTGGAACTAAAGACAATGATTCCCAGCCGGGGACAAAGCACACTGCATCGCTGACAGGCAACCAGCAACAACACAGACCGGGAAGGGAGATTTAAAGGGCACACAACAGCAGCTGGGTCGAGCTGCCCTAGTGCCTTCTGGGTGCTTTGACCACGGCCCAGCCCAGGATCGGTGTAATGTCTGTTATGCTGCCCCGGGCCGTGGTCCGGTGGTCTGATTCCCTGCCGTGGTCCCGGTCCCGTCATGTCTGTTCAGGGCTTTCCTTGACCACGGGGGGTGGTTAATCTGTTCACCCCCACCGGGAATCCACTGTGGTGAATCAGGACCACGTAATGTCTGAAATCACCCATTGTCTCCCAGCTGGGCTTGACCAGTCAGGACGGGCATGGGTCTAGTTCACAAAATGTGGCTCTAACAGTCCCCAGAACATTTGCTGCAGTGGCGAGCATCACCCACTGAAACAGATCCCACAAAACCGGACAAGATGGAGCCTCCATAAACTCTGGTTCTCCTATTGTCATGAGCGCAGCGTCAAAGTCATGGTGAATCCGAGTGATTTTATTTGTGAAGAATAAAAGGCAGATAAGACAGGCAGATTAGAGACCGGGCGATAATTGGCAAGCACTCCAATATCAAGAGATGGTTTCCTGAAGAGCGGGAAAACCTCTGTATGTTTGAGGAAGTCTGGCACCCACCCCTCCATAAATGAGGTATTAACAATCCTACTGAAGACCACCAAATATTTTTGAAATTCAGCATGATTGAAATGGAAATATTAATCTTGGGTCAACAGCAGCAGCGTGACTAATTGCTGAGAGATCAGGGTAGGAGAGGCCAAGAGGGGCTGCTCCAGAGATCAGTTGGTGATCCCCAACTACCTGATGGCCAATTCCCCTCTACCTAGGTTTTTTTTTAATCACTTGGATGTTAATATTATTCATATTTTCATTTCTGTTACTAATACTGTTAATTCAAGCTACGTTAGAGTCAAGACAGTGGGGCCTAAGTACGTCTAGAAAACAAAAGACAAAGTCATCCATTATTTAAATTTAATTTATTTATTTATTTATTTTATTTATTTATTTATATAGCACAAGTACTGTACCTGGCACTGTACAATGAATAGTTACAGACAGGTCCCTACCCCAGGGGGCTTAAAATCTAATTAGTCAAAATTTTAAATTAAATTAAATTAAATTGCTAAATTAAATATTTAAGTATTTAAATAAATTTAAAATTGATTTAAGTTATTAGTCAAAACAGCCATTTGACTAATTGGTACCAGCAAACCAGATTGATATAGGTTCTCTCAGTGTCAGGGGAACACAAAGGTGACTTATGACCATCTTTGCTATCCTACGCACTAAGCTGTCCCAGCTGCTCTGTGAGCATAGTTTGAGGACTGCTCCACGCTCTCTTCCATATCGGAAAAATTTCCTTTACAATTTTATGAAGCTGAATAAATAATACATACTAAAAATGAGCTACAGAAGCACAGTATTCACTCATGGAGTTTAAATATACATTCTTCAAACAAAAAATCTCTAAATTTTAAATGTTGGATATTTTAAAGCATTTTTCTACTTTCTATGCTTTTCCCCATACTACGCAGGACACTATATTTACTGAGAATTAATAAAGACGAAGAAAAAGCCTTGGCCCTTATGGCACTTTCCATCTTGGAAGTGCATTACAAACATTAGTTAATTAATAATGCATTGTTATTTTTCAGGCATATCCGTGTTCTTGAACGTTGAGAGGAATCCTGGTAAATCACTCTGTCCCTATCTCATCTATTCTCTCATTCTGTTTTTCTCTCTAATAACCCATTAAAATGGTAAGTATTTCTGAATGTTGAGCGCTGTTACAGACAGCAAGTCTAGTCCAAAATGTTTTCTGCAAGCATATGCATCCATAATCACTTTGATATCTCAGATCTAGGCAAAGTATACTGTGACAGACATTTGTATCAGAATGCATGAGTTATGAGCCAATGTGATTTTTAACATATGCTGAATAGGGATGGGCGAACGCGGTTCGGTAGTTCGGTGTTCAGCCCGAACTCGGCCTGTTCGGACAACCGAACACGAACATGAACACGAACGCACCGAACGGACCGAACACCGAACACCGAAATGGCAAACACACCGAACGGAACCGAACACCGAACTACAAAATGGCCGAACACACCGAACGGAACCGAACACCGAACTACGAAATGGCCGAACAGTTCGTTCAATTCGAATCGCGTTCGGTTGTGTTCGGGTGGCTAAAACATGGTCTTCTGTCAGGTCACTGGAAGGCCAAATGTAGCAGGGAGGGGGAAGTCATTTGACTCAGCTAGGAGCAGACTTCCAGGCACCAGGGGTGGAGGGTGGAGAGTGGCTTGGAGTAGCAGCCAGCCTGATGAATCACCATCTCTTTTCGCCTCAGACCACTGGCTTGGCAGTCTATGATTGGCCACGGGCTAGGCTGCACGGAGCCAATGGGGCTGATTTGAGGCGGGCGCAGCAAGAAACAAAACTGTCTGCCTCCCCCCTTCCCAATACCTTCTGAGCTAGTCACTGTTCCTGAGCAGCAGGCGTTTCAGAAGGCTCCCTCACCCAGCATTTTCCAGCTCCCCAATCCATTGCCATCCTCCTCCTATTTCACCCATCCAACCCATCTACCCCCATATTCTCATTTATTTACATTAGCTTTGATAGATTTAGTTGTTATTTTTTGTTTTTATCCCTCCCTGTGTTCAATCTTCAATCTTCCTCCTTCCCTCCCCCCTCCATTGAATATTCCCTCCCCATTCCCTTCCCCTGTTTTTTTGATTCATTAGAGTAGTAGTATATATTATTAATTTATAGATTGATTTAGGTTTCATTTCAGTTTTGTACCCCTCCTTGTCTTGTTTGTGATTGCCCCCCTAACCCCCATCCCATATATTCAATTCATAGGTAGATAGATAGGATTAGGTCGATACATTTTTGTTTGAGTAGTTTAGTTTAAGGTTTACTGATAGAGTGAGTTTACTGTTTTCTGTGATTCAGCTTTAGGGTTTGTTGGAGTTATTCATAGCATTTAGAATACATTTATTAGTTAGGTAGTTAGTTAGTTATTAGTGTAGATATAGAGAGATAAATATTTGATAAAAAAATTCAATAAAATTTTTTTAAAAAATTATATATTAAAAAACATTGTTTTTTTCGGGCCGAACGGCCGAACGCGAACGCGCGAACCACCCGAACACCGAACGACCGAACACAAACGCACAACCCGATGGCAAACGAACCGAACGGCCGAACACGAACGTACGACCTGCCCGAACAACCGAACACGAACGGCCGACACACAAACGGCCGAACCGAACGGGCGAACACGAATGCGAGGTACGACCGAACGACCGAACACGAACACACGAACCGAACGCGGCCGAACCGAACGGCCGAACGCGAACACACGAACCGATCGCGGCCGAACCGAACGGCCGAACACGAACCGCGATCTGTTCGCCCATGCCTAATGCTGAATATCTTTCAGTATTCCTAGAACAAATACTCAAATTCAGATTTACACCCTGTGAAAATCAATGAGAAAAGTCCTTGGCCCACCAGTAATGGCAGCCAGTGGGCTCCTTGTTGTGCTCCCTTAAGGGGAGATAAGGGTGGGAAGACGGCTGCACTCGGTGTTGCAGCAAGACTTGCTGTAACAGGAGCAGGAGTGGGGCTCCCAGGCTGGTGGGAAAACAGCTGGACCTGGCTTAAGTTGCCCCTGGCAATGGGCTTAACAGTCAACCCATGGGGAGAGGAGCTTCACTGCCAGCTGGGAGGCTCCCTCCTCATTCCAACGAGGGAGCCAGGAGCTGTAAGCCCCCACCCTCCCTTCCTGAGGCACTGTGGTTTGACTTACCATCTGCCTTTGGGGATCAGGAAGGAATTTTTACAAGAGACTCAGATTGGCCATCATGGTCTCTTGGTTTTCGCCTTCCTCATAGTATCTCTGTCAATATTTGGTCCATTGGGCTTGTAGGTTGATAAATGGGACGGGTTTTGTTGCTGATATTGACATTGCCACACTCTTGCAGGGATCCAGTACTGTTATGTTGTTAGAATAGATAATTAAGTAGCAATTGGAGGCATCTCCTTAATAGATGGGAAGGCAACACCTGGCATAGAAGCAGGGCACAGCAAGCGCAAGGATTGCATCCCTGGGAGAGGTGTGTTCAGAAGGAGGGAAGAGACAAGCACAGTCCTCAATCCTTCGGCACTGAATCCTTACTCCAGTCCGGAAAGTACACTGTCTCCTTTAGTGACGGCCTACGATCAGTGAGCAAAGGGGAGATGTTGTTTGGGGTTGACACTGGAGGGCACATCCAGGCCAAGTCCTGTCAGTTATGTTATAAATCGTTAAGGAGTTGAGAGCACGAATTGTTTAGAGGCAATTACCCCACTTAGTTTAATTATAATTTGAATAAAGAGTGCGGCCATTAAAACCCAATGTTGAGTCCTTGGGTGATTTCAGACGTTACGAGATCACGGTGAACCACACTGAACCACGCTCAACCCCCCCGCGGGGCCAAAGGGCCCAGAACGTCTGAACGGCGTGCGCCAGATGTTCATCACGCTCAATACCCACATGGGGTCAGGTTCAACCACGCTTCCCGGGCTAGCCGGGGGAAGGTC
>QEPC01008436.1:4661387-4680780 GCA_003113815.1 Sphenodon punctatus | reverse complement strand
CCGTGGTCCCGTTCCCGGCACGTCTGTTTGGGTCGTTTTCCAACCCCCGGGCGTGGTTGCGCTGTTGGCCCCCCCTGGTGGTTCACTGTGGTGAACCGGCCGCCCGTAACGTCTGAAAGTACCCCTTTTCTCATTCCGGATGCGCCAACAAATTTGCCTTTGGTTTGTTCAACTTTTCTTAGCGTAATGAGTTTGTCCAGTTGATCGGTTAGATGTGCTCGGTGATGTTTTGTTTTGTTCTAAGCCAATCAAAGTAAGTGGTCACCACTAGCAACCACAATTAGGGCTGCAACAAATATCCATGGTGAATATTGTATCTAATGATTTTGACCAACCCACATCCACCAAAATGGATTACTCCTATTAAGCTCCATCTTCAATGTATATTTTGCTTTGGGGACACCCCCCTGTTTTTTTTGTTATTTGGTTGTCCAGATATACGATTATCTCATCTTGGCTATCTGTGCATGCACAGTAGCTGAAATAAAGTAGGCAACTGAACAACCAAATATCAGAATAACTGAAAAAAGGACTAGCTGAACAGTAAAACCCCAAAACTGTATATGTGAATATTCACTTTGGTTGTCGATATGATAATGATGACTGCCCCAAAACATGAATAATATAGCACATACAAAACCACTATTGATTTCAACACTACAATTGAATTATTTATTTATTTATTTAATTTAATTTATTTATTTAACAAAACTTATATCCACTTTCCCTGCCTCAGCGGCTCAGAGCGGCTATCAAAATTATAAAAATATAAAACAGTTCTGCCATTTTAAAATATCAATGATAAAACAAAACACAAAAATACAAAAATACACACCTTCCCATCCTCCCCCCCTTCTCCACCCTACCCTTCTCCCTCACCAAATGCCTGATGGAACAGGCAGGTTTTGCAGTTCTTACGGAAGGCCTGGAGGTGCGGGGCCAGACGCACCACTACTGGGAGAGAGATCTATAGGCGTGGCAACTGAGAATGCCCTGCTCTGCGTGGCCCCCCAAGAAACCTGGGGGACCTCCAGCAGTGTACCACCAACTGACCGTAGGTGCCGATCTACGACCCGGGGAGTGAGGCGGTCTCGCAGATAGACAGGGCCCAGACCATGTAGGGCTTTATAGGTTAAGACCAACACTTTGAATCAGGCCTGGAAGACTATTGGCAGTCAGTGCAGAGACCTGAGCACTGGTGTCATGTGCTCACGGTGGCCCAACCCCACCAGGAGCCGGGCTGCCGCATTCTGCACCAGCTGCAGCTTCCGAACCATCACCAAAGGTAGCCCCACATAGAGAGCGATGCAGTAGTCTAATCGAGAGGTAATAAAAGCATGGATGATCGTGGCCAGGTCCAGAACCAAAACCAGTGGCTGAAGCCACCACACCAGATGTAACTGGCGGAAGGCACTCCTCACCACAGCCTCCACTTGGAGATCCAGGTGGAGATGCGCATCAAGGAGCACCCCCAGGTTCTGCTTCTGGGACATCAGCGAAGGGCAAACTCCATCCATCGATGGAACTGTCAACTCCACTGACCTACCCACAAGCATCACCTCCATCTTGTCAGGATTCAGTCGCAGTCAGTTAGCTCTCATTCAGTCCCCCACAGCTGCCAAACACCGGGTAAACACCGAGCCTGCAGGGCCTGGGTCAGTTGAAAATGAGAGATACAGTTGGGTGTCATCCGCATACTGATGACACCTCACCCCGAACACTCTGATCACTTCGCTGAGCAGCTGCATATACATGTTGAACAGGAGAGGGGATAAAACCGAACCCTGAGGGACCCCACACAGGAAGTCATGGTAAGATGAAAAATAATCACTGAGTACCACCTGCTGAGTTCTTCCAGTCAGGAATGAGCGGACTCATTTGAGAACGATCCCACCCACCCCTGCACTGTCCCGCTGGCGCCTCACCAACATCTCGTAGTCAATGGTATCAAATGCTGCCAAAAGATCTAAAAGACCAATAGGGTAGATCGACCCTGGTCCTTTTCTTGGTGAAGATCATCTACCAAGGTCACAAGTGCTGACTCAGTGCCATGCTCCAGATGGAAGCCAGACTGCAAAGGATCAAGATAACCGACGCGATCAAGATGCCCCTGGAGCTGCTGAGCCACTACCCATTCGATAACCTTCCCTAAAACGGGAAGGTTAGAGACAGGCCAATAGCTGGCAGGGGAGTCAGCATCAAGCAATGGTTTCTTAAGCAGAGGTCACACCACCGCCTCGTTGAGACAGCTCGGCACTCTGCCCGCCCGCAAGGAGGCACTGACCACCCTAGTCAGCACCAGCCCCAGTGTCTCCCGGCAGCTCTTAACCAGCCAGGACAGACACGAATCTAATTCACAAGAGGTGGCTCGAACAGCCCCATGCACCCCCACCAGATCAGCGGGTGTCACCAACTGAAAGTGATCTCATAAAATTGGACAAGCTGGGGCTTCTACAACCTCTACCTCCTCTACTGCATTAAGTGCAGCATCGAGGTCTTGGTGAATCTGAGCAATTTTGTCCACAAAATAATCCTCAAAAATGTCACAGTGGGCAGGAGATGACTCAATTCCCGGGAGGCCAGACTGACCAGCCCCCGCCCTACCCAGAACAGCTCCGCTGGACGGGATTTAGCGGCTGCTATGAGGGCAGCAAAGAACTCCATCTTTGCTATCTGCATAGCTACAGCATAGGCTCATAAACTGGCTCTATGTTGCAATCTGTTGACTTCAGCGTGAGAATGACGCCACCGTCACTCCAACCGTCGCCCCCCTAGCTTCAGGACCCGCAGTTCCTCAGAGAACCAAGGAGGTCTTCAGGGCCGTCACCTAAGCAACTGACATCTGGGGGCCATTTGATTGATGGCCTCTGTTAACAAGATATTCCAAACCTCAACGAGGTCATCGACGAGATGGTCATCAAGGTCAGAGGGTAATTCCCCCAGAGCATCTAGAAACCGCACCAAATCCATCAGCCTCTGGGGGCGGACTATCCAAATAGGTCCTGCACCCTTCCGGGGGCAGACATGCGCTAGAAAGGAGGTCTGTAGGAGGTAATGATCTGTCCATGACAAGGGCACAGTTGTTATCTCCCCCATTGATGGAGCACCCGTCTCAAGGCCAGTGCAGAACATGAGGTCCAAGGTATGCCCTCCAAGATGTGTCGGGCCACTGACCCTCTGGAACAGGCCCATGGTTGCCATGGCAGCCATGAACTCATGCTCAGCTCCCCCAAGCACAGCGTCGGCGTGAATGTTGAGGTTCCCCAGGACTGTCGTCCTGGAGGACCGCAACACCACCTCCGACACTGCCTCCACCAGAGCATGCAGGGAGGCTGCCGTACTGATAGGTGCATGGTATACCAGCAACACCCCCCAACTGTCCCCTGCCAAATCGAACACAAGATGGAGACCTTCAATGCCTACCATGGCCCGCACTGGATATCTCCTCACTGGATATCTATCTCCTCCTGGCTGGTGCTGCACGGAATACCCAGCTGGAACAAGATCAGCCAAGATAGGCCCTGATTCATTGTCCAGTCAGGTTTCCATGATACACGCGAGATCAGCGGCACAGTCCAGGATCACCTCCTGGACTGTTGTTGCCTTATTCACCACTGATCGCACATTTAAAACCACCAAAACTGGGTTAAGGGCCCCCTCACCCTGTTCCACTTGCTCATCTGCTGGGGGAGTGGCAAGCGGGATGTGCACTAGGCACCCATCCCACAGTACCCATTCTACATTCCTCCCCCTGAGACCATATCTCCCCTGGCCCAACACGACCCCGATAACGGCACCTACTCCCCTCAGATGACCCCCCAGCCCCCATTCCTCAGCCATCCCACCAGGAGTGCAAGGGAGAACCCCCCCAACCTCCTCCGCCCCATTCCCCCCTCCCACAGGACCCTCATCTCTCGCAGTGGGTCCCCCCAACCTATCCCTTAGGCAATACCCCCCTCCCCATCCTGCCCCCCAATCCTCCTGGGACTCACTTTCTCACCGAGAGCCCCCCAACCCCGTCATATGGGCTAGCCCCTCCCTCATGGGGAGACCTCGCCCACCTCCCCCCTGGGGCACCCTCTGTCCTCTCACCACCCTGTTCTTCCTAACCCCCTCCCTCTGCCCCCACCCTCATAAAATACATACCCCATCTCCCCCCCAAACCCCTTTAAAACACCAAAAACAAAACACACAGTTTAAAATATATACAAAGCCTCCTGCCCTCAGTCCCACTAAGAGCCATGCCTAAGGTGGGCACTGGGCGGCAGGCCACTTTTAGCCTTGCCAGCAGGGGAAATCCCGGAAGTCCCAGCCATGCACCCAGGCTCCACCCCCTTCTTCAAACGGGGCAGAAGATGGCACCTGTGGGAGGTCGGGCAGCGCAAGTCCTCTGGGTCCAGGTCCAGCTTAGCAGCAGCTTTGGGACCGGGTAGCACTGCTCCAAATGGCAGCAGCAACGGACAATGGGTCCGGCAGTGGGTCCAGCAGCAGCAGCGGCAGTGATGATGATTAATTAGGGCGGTGGCTACGACAGCAGAGATGGATTGCAGGATGGTAGTTATGCTGTCATAAGCGGAGAGGGCCCCGGGCACCACGGTCCAGCAAACGGCCCAGCCAATGGCCGAGTTCCTTTGGGTGTCGCCCTTCGGCTGGTACCCAAGGGCTGGCACCCAAAGGACCCGGCTCTTGTTGATGTTACCTGGGAGGCATCAACAGTGTGGCACACTGTGTTTGCTGCTGTGGGGATAGGGGGTATCTGCAATTGGAGGAGCCCCCTGCCACTCTGCTCTTCCCTCCCCCTCCCAGGTAACATCAACAAGGGCGAGGTGATTTCCAGCTCTAATTATTTATTTATATTTATCCCAGTGGTCAGCCAGGAGCACTCTCTCGGGGGTATCCTCTACTAGCTAGGTGGATACAACCACAGTGCTCAGGAGGGCATTTTCAGTTGCAGCCCTAGTATTGTGGAACCCTGGAAGTCTGTCAGTCTCTTAGCCTGAGCATTTTCTGAAGACACAGTAAGACCCTTTTTATGGCCAAATGTTGAACAGGCAGGAATAGGGGTTCGGCCATGGAGGGTTTAGGGGACTGGGATGGGGTTTTTAAGGGGATTTGAATATGTTCTTGTGTGTTTTTATATGCTGTAAGCTGCCCTGAGCCTTGGAGAAAGGGTGGGATATACATTTGAATAATTTTTAAAATAAATATTGGTGGTTATTAAAAGCTGTGGAAAAGACTTCCGACTATTAATGCACTATAGAAAGTTTGTGATCTTGGCAACTGTGGGAGACAGAAGTGGTTAAAAAAAAGAAGGTTCGACATGGAGTCAAACAAACATTGTAATTCTGCTCTAGTACGGAAAGGTAGTATGTGACATGGTAATTAAGGTCCAACTCATCACTCTGCCTAGCAGAAATTTAATATCCCACACAACAGGCAGTGATTAGCCAGGGCTGCAATTCCTATAGTAGGGAGTGGCAGCTACACCCAGGACAAAGATTTGATTGGCCCAGTTGCTGTGTAGTGGCCAATTCTTGGTAGGTAGAAACTGCTGAGCTATGATGGGAAAGTGGGGCCCTGTCCCCATCCTGGCTGCTAAAAGCCAGCCAGGCCTTTTGCTGTGACTTGCCAAGTAATTGTCCCAAAGTAGACTTGCAACATTTGTCTATCAGGCTCAGGTGTATTTCTTTTTATCTGGAATTCAACATACCTTACAATGCAGATACATGTTTACTCGCCAGACGGAGCAACTGCAACTTCTGGCTTGCATTCCTGATATTTGCCAGTGTCTGTAATATATTAATCTTCACATTGCTTATTTTTCTTTTCTGCACTTGCTTTTAATTTATGTGACAAATTAAGAGGAGCTTAAGAAAATGCTCACTTTCTGAACTTTCTTGCAGCTAGATTAAAACCACCTGGAACGTGAAGATCCCCAAATCATTTTGTTCTTTTTAAAAAATGGTACAATGCAAAGTAGTTCTGAAAACCAATTTCCCCCATGATCCATCAGGAGCTCTATATAGCTTGCTTCGAATAGTATGTCTGTCTAGACAAAATGGTATTTGTGTTTGTTCCCTAGAGTAAGTAGCTTCATATCATCCACTTAAAGAACAGCACAAGTAGTACTGTACACACATTAATAAGTAAACCTTATCAGGAAGAGAAGAACAGTTCTTTCTTGCTAACCATAGGATTTTTTTAAAAAATTAGTACATCTGTACTTTTGAAAATAGACTGGTTTTACTTGGTTAATCTTCTCCGCCACAATTTAAAAAGGCCACAATCCTGAAGCCACTTACTTGCAAGTAGATCTGCTGAAATAAAGTAACTACTTCTGAATAAATGGCTTCACCAGGCTTGTGGTTGATGAAATCGTGTTTCAGTGAGAAAACGGAAGAACATTTCTTGTGTTTTATCAGATTCCTAGAAACCAGTGAGGAGCTAGCTTAATAGTATTGTCATAAAGAATTTCTCCTGCAGACACACTGTGCAATTACATTCACCAAACTACTGTTTCATAACAGGTAATGAATTCAGGACTAAGTTGGTTAGTAAGATTTATTAAACATTAAACCACCATATTAATTTTTGAAGTTTCTGAATGCCATGTGAAAGGAAACAGCTGAAACTGTACTTTGATTGGAATTTATAGCTGTTGTCTTCCTTTTTGGTAGATGGGGTTGTTAATTAAGCCTGTAACTACTATAATGTCAATAAAATAAAACATAATTTAAGTGAATAGTGTTGACATATAGATGCTGCTGCAAAGCGAGCACCTTCCCTGTGTACCCCTGGCATGTAGAAATTAACCACCTGTCTAAGAACTTATGGCTACTATAACTCTCCAACTAGTCATTATAAATAGCAAACTTGTAAATACTTTGACAGCCCTCAGGGACTGCTGCTGACCTTGAATTCCCTTCCTAAGAGCATATCTAAAATTGTACAGGCAATCAGTGTTAAGCAAGTCCTATTTTTATAAAATTTCTAGAAATGGATAATGTAGTAGTAGCCCTGCTTGTTGGGCTTGGGACCAGCTACTATTTTCACAAAATCTATTTTAACCCAGTGATGAAAAACATCCAATGTGTATCAGCAGTTCACTCTCACCCTGAGGGGTTTGTCACTCCTGCAGCTGGGATAATGCATTCACTTGTGTGTGTTGTTCTATGCTTGTGGCCAACCAATTTGTTTTTAAGCCCAGAAGTAGGGATAAAATAAATGAAGATATTTGGCTGAGAAGAAAATAATTTCATACCCTGAAACATGGAAGTTCAGAATTCTTTGTAGTGATATAGTCCCCTCTACTCTCTGCTGAAATTCTTGTTAACTTCTAGCCAACACATCTTACCAAACAGAAGGAACGAGCCACAGAAAATGGGCATGGGTTGGGTATACTTACTTCTATCCTCCATAGAATGTGATTCTCATAAGAGATAGTGCTGGTGCTACCTGTCAGCACGGGTGCTCCCCCTGGCAGGTGATCCGATGCTGAGGGACTGGGTACCTGGCAACGGGCACTACCACTTAGCATGGGTGCAAGTCCCACTGAAGTGAATGGGAATCGACCGTACTTGAAGTTCTACTGCTGGTCCTCAAGTGCATAGCTATAATAGGGGCAGGAAGTGCAGCTGCACCGGGACCCACAAGTTTGGGTGTCTCACTTTTCCTGGTGCAGCTACATCCTATGCCACTGTGGTGGCCTGGGAGGCCCATTCCATCTTCTTAACTAGAGTCCATTCCAACCGATCTATGCCTCTGTTTTTACTATCTGCTTGGAGAATTTTGCTGGTAATTGGAACCAAGGGCCATTTCCAGTCAGTGGAAGATAATGGA
This sequence comes from Sphenodon punctatus, assembly GCA_003113815.1. Classification (NCBI taxonomy): domain Eukaryota; kingdom Metazoa; phylum Chordata; class Lepidosauria; order Sphenodontia; family Sphenodontidae; genus Sphenodon; species Sphenodon punctatus. Next base: position 4,672,941 of record QEPC01008436.1, on the reverse strand, counting down.
ATTCATGAAAATGTTAAGGGATAGCACCAGTGCTAATAAGCAGGAGATTCACACCCTTACTTAGAAAAAGGGAAAAGATGTTCCACAGAAGTCACTCTAACAGGAAGATAATGTACATGTTATTAGTGCACGAGTCCCATTCACTTCAGTGGGATTTGTCTTCATGCTGACTAATAGTGCATGTATTATTATTTGTGGGAGAATGAGGCTCTAAGAATACATTATCTGCAGACGCAGTAGTAGGGGAATCTATCTTTATCACTCATCATCCAGCATTTATATTCTCTACCAGCTTTGCTAATTAATAAAAAAACCAGACATGCTTAGAGTTTATTTGTTGAAATAAAGCTTTAGACATCACATCAACGGGTGTCTGAATGTGTGTTTTGACCTTGACATGAACACTGGTTTGGCCTTGTGTTCACCATGTGGCGCTGCTTAGACACACAGCCCATCTTGGGGCAAATCAGTGTTTTTTTCACCATCTGATCTCAGCACGCAAGCGCTGCTGCCTCGTTCCCCGTGTCGTACCCGCTAACATTCTACGCGATATCATTAGACACAATGTTGGCCACATGTTCAGCTGGAACACGCAAATTGTCCTTGAGATTCAATGGTGTTCACATCGCGTGTTCAACGGGTGGCCACATTGGTTTGGGGATAGTTATGGTACTTACACACAATGGCCAAACACATACTTAGGGGTTTTGACACCAGTTATGTCTAAAGACACCCAAAGACTCAGGCAGGTAAAGAATCCAATTTTGTTACACTTCCACAGTGTATTCAAAATGTTAACTTGACAATATGAGAGAAATCCCATAGGTGTAATCCTCATGCTGTCAGGGGCCTGAGGGGATCTCCGAGGCAGGGGGAGGGACCAGGAGGGCGGGGACACAGAAATCCTGGGAACCCCGCAGCTGTGGGGACGCCCCCGGGGGCGACCGCCCTGCCCTCGAGGGGGCCCCCGATAGTACCGAGTCAAAGGGAGGCAGAGACAGGGATTCCCTCCCTTAGTCCAGAGTCCACAGTGGAGGAGGCAACGCAGGAATCAGAGCCTGCCCGGAAGTCCGGGCTTCCTCGCAATACAGAAGGGGCGGGGTTAGGACCAGCGCAACGCCGCTCCGCACGCTTTCAGGTGCAGTGTGGGCGGAGCTAGAGGTATTTTAGCGCTCCACGTCCATTCCTCGGGGCCGGCGATCAGCGTTGCTGTGATCTGGCCCCCGTGCGACTGAGCTTAGCCTAGGGCGATTGTAGCAACCAAATATCTGTGAGAACGACTGTGTGGGTGAACGGCAAGTGAACGGTGAGTGAGTGTGTGTGTGTCTTTAACCGGGATTATTATTGTTGGTGTGCACCTTCGTCCCCTCTCTGGAACTCCCCTCACGTGTTCCCCCGTCGGCTTGGTGTTGGCTAGAGACCCGATGGTGTCCTCCCCCTTGGTTCTCCCCCCTTCCCTCACCTTACCCACCGGGCACCGTTTCTTGACACCGTACGAGAGGCATTGAGGGACTAGGCTGTGTGGGTGGAGACTGTGTCTCCCTGTGGAGAGTGTTGGGGGCTCGCTCACATTCTCTGTCTGATTTCCTCCCCTGTGATGACTCAGCCTCGTTCCTGAAGGAGCATATTGGGCCAACTTCCAACCTGAGGGGACCTTTTTCTAGCAGAACCGTGAGCACCCCCAACCCACAGGGGTCCTGAGGCAGAACTACCCCTAGGGCGTCCAGGTCCGTGGGCTTCCTTCCCCTTCTCTGTCTCCTTCACCCCCCTGTACCTTACACATGCCACTGAAGTCAGTGGGAGTTTTGCCATTGGTTTCAGCAGAGTCAGGATTGCACCCTGAAAATGCTAATCTCAGCACTTTCAGCAATGAGAAGGCATAGTTCTACCATCTGTGATTCTGATCATTGGTTGTCCTGGCTGCTGTAAGAAAGTAGGGAACATCCAGGACTTCTGTTAACAGATCTAGTCAACACCTCCTCTGAGAATGTAAGTTACCCCTCACCATAAAACAGGTGAGTGTATATAAAGCTAAAAAAATAATCCTTGTTGAATGGATGTCAGCAGCTTCTCTAGCTAGCATGTGGTTTACATCCACCTTTAAAAAATAAATAAAAAAAATACAGTGGTGGGGAGGAAGTTCGTTGGAAAGAGAACTAAAAGTAGTCTCTAGTGCCAATTTCATCAGGAATCCTTCTCAACCTGCTTTCAGAACAAATTAGTAAAACGGAGAAAATATTTATTATTTATTTATAAATAAATAAATAAAATACTTATCTTCCTTTATAAAATGTTTTGAAACCTATGTATAAAAGTTCTATAAAAGAACTATTGATATTAGACAGCAAAGAAATTTTAGAATATTTCATGCTGTGCCTTTATTTTCCCTCCTACTTTCCAAGCTTTTCAGATAGCTATGGGGTTATTTCCATCTATGGGATAAAGCTCACAAACAGAAATAGTCAACCTTAACTTACTTAGCACATAGTTGGGCCTGTCTCATGGTACATCTCTTGCATTTGAGGCCATCATGGCAACCATACTGTTTCTTAAGGGAAAATGCAAAACAAATATGCATACATTTCTCTTTCTTTGCTTTGTTCCTGGTGTATTTTATTGATTTTGTTCTCCCCTCCCCCCAGAATTTATTGTTTTGCAGCTTGCCACAGTCAGGCACATTTTAAAATGGTAGCTAGGAAAGCCTGAGAGGGAAGGGAGAAGGGGAGCTCACTGAGAAGAAGTATAAGGGAGAAAAAGCCCCACCCTGAGAGGGTGTTTTTAAACAAGCAAGGCAATGGGAGTGGGAGGGCGGGGGGCGTGTCTGTGTCTACTGATTGCCGGCACTGCCATGGAGCACCCACTTAAGTAGAGTGCATGGAGAAAGATTCAAACATGCGGCTCCCAGCATTGCTATCCTGGCTATGGAGGGAGCCGCCACGCACTCCCTCTGCCATGGACCATGGGGAAGAGGAAAGTGTGCCAGGCTGGCCTGTGCAACTGACATGTTCCCAGCGATTGAGGAAAGGTTGAGTCTGGCTGGGCTGAAACCAGGAGGTCTGTTTGACTGGGGGCTAAGGGTGGGTTACATTTTGTTGTTGTTTGCTGTTATGTTAATTCATTAAATAGGCCTGGAATTAAGGGAACCCTAAATAAAAGTGTTGCGTGCCATGTCAATATGTTTCTTAAAGCTAGTGGAGAGAGCCGGACAGCCTACACTACTTTACCAACATCTAAAAAACTTCGCTTTAAATTCATAGTTAAGGCTCCACAATGAAGTTGCAGACATCGTGCAGGTCCCTGTTAACAGCTGAGGCCCCCACACCAAACTGTTCAGCAACATTCCTGCAAAAGTCGGGGTTGGCCAGGTGCTACACCAATATTGTCACCCGCATTCCAGGAGGAATTGGGTAGCACATATTGGTTTCACGCCTTCTGAGGTGAGGGGCAAGGATGTCTGTAACCCGGCTCAGCAGGGAGTGGGTCATCCGGACGTGAGATGTCCATTCCTTGTTGGTCCACGTGACTAGTATGGTCTCCCGCCAGTCATTGCTGCGTGTCCGCATCCAATCCAGCCTCCGCATTGATAGGGTCACCCGATGGCCATAGACATTCAGAGGCAACCGGGAGAGGATAAGGTGGACGTACTGCGATGCTGCTGTCCCCACAATCGTTAGGTGCTTGGCCTTCACCCTCCTCACCCATCGCACCATTGCCACTCGGTGCACGTCAGCTGCCCATCTGCGGCAGGGCCCATGGGTATACCATCGATGAGCTGGGAGCATCAGGGTGGCCCACCGCTCATATGCCTGCTCCTGGAGGTTGAAGCATGCTGCCAGGTTGACGAGGAGGGCAGCACGCACCTGTGGGATGTCTACAACGGGCATCGTGCTCCCACCACTATGCCCACTCCCCGTGCACAGACCACCACACCCTGTGACCACTCACCAGGCTCCAACCAGGCAACACACCCTGTGAACAAGAACCCTGAGACAACAACCCCACCCGGCAATTGCACCCCTAGCACACACCCTCTCACCCACAGGCAACACACCATGCTATCACCACCGCTCCTCCCCGCTCCTCACAGTGTTACACACTCACACGCCTTGATCACCCTCTGTATATGCTTCAGGCCTCTCTCGCCACTCGCTCGCCAACACACCTCACGACCACTACACACTTACATGCTTGCTCACCAACCGTGCCCCAAAACTCTATCTCACAGCTCTCTCTCCTGCTCGACATGCACCCAAATCGCTCTCTCTGCTCCCCCATCACTATCCAAACTCTCTCCACTCCTCAAACACCACCAACTCACCACGTCCTTGCGGGCAAACAGGCTCCCATATGTAGATGTGTGAAATGACAAAGGGCCGTTGTGGTTGGTTCAGCAATATGGGTGTGGCTTGCACACCTGTCCAGGGTCTTACTGATGGGTCGCCACTGATGTGAGATCTTTTTCGGTGGCTGCCCCTGTGCTGTGGAATTCACTTCCGGAGGAGGCTCGGTTGGCCCCCACCCTCCTGTCATTTCGACGTTTGTGTAAGACCTGGCTGTTCCGCCAGGCTTTTGGCGAGGGGGCGGGTTAGGGTGGGGGAGTTGGGGTTTTGGAGGGCGGGTGTGTTTTTATTACTTGTTTTAAAATTTGTAGATTTATTTAAAAATGTTTTATTATTGAATTTTTGTGTGTGCATGTTGTTTGCTGCCCTGAGCAGCCTTTGGGCAGGAGGGGTGGGATAGAAGTTTTGAATAAATAAATAAAATAAAAAATGCCTACCCTTTGCACAGCACCGAAGCAGGAAGGCTCGGCAAGACTCGGTGGGGTGTTGGCTCCCTGGTGCTGAGGCCCTGGGAATCCTCCCCACCTGCATCCACTCTGCAATATCACTCTGCTGTCCCTCCCCTTGCAGGTAACCATCTTTTACAAAGGGGAGCTGNCTTTCCCGCTACAACAAAATCCCTGAAGGCCCCACGGTCAAAGGAGAAGCTATTATGGGACCACAAACCTTCCTGGCAGGTGGTTTCACATCACGGCAGCCGAAAAGGTGGGCCACCCAGGAACCTGCACTCCAAACCTTGACAGAAACCCACCCTTCAGGGTGGCTGCGCCACAAAGGAGCTATTGCCGTTCCTTGCTGGGCATGCCAAAAGATACTGCAGGCACACCACGATGCCCCACTAGCCGGACATCCGGGACAGCGCCGAACCTTACAGCTATTACAACGACACTTTTGGTGGGATACCATGCGCCATGACGTGAAAAGATATGTGCAGAGTTGCCCCACTTGTTGCCGTACCAAGGTGCCAAGAGGTAAACCGGTCGGGCTTCTACAATTGGCACCTCTTCTGCAAGGGCCCTGGCAAAGAGTCAACGTAGACTTTATTGTCGAGTTACCCCCATCCCAAGGATATACTACGATCCTTGTGGTCATTGATCAATTTACAAAGATGGGACATTTCATTCCTTGCAAGAAGCTCCCCTCCGCCAGCCACACCGCACAGCTTTTCCTCCAGCAGGTGGTCAAACTCCACAGCCTTCCCTGCATTATTGTATCCGACCGAGGACCTCAATTCATAGCACGATTCTGGCGCACCTTGTTCGCAGCGGTAGGTACTGAGATTACGCCCACCACTTCTTATAGACCCCAGGTGAACGGACAAGTAGAACACGCCAATCAGACACTGGAACAGTATCTTCGATGTTATGTCGATTACCTACAGGACGATTGGGTAACGTACCTTCCTCTCGCAGAATTCGCATTTAATAATGCCCCTCATGCTTCGCTAGGTTCGTCGCCCTTTTATGTCTCCTACGGCTACCACCCTAGACTTACCTTATCCGATGAGCCAGCCATACAAGTACCCGCCGTGGGTGCAATGATTCAAAGGTTACACCGTTGCCACTCCCATGCCCGTGCGATGCTACAAGCTGCTCGTCAATGATACAAACGATCTGTCGACTTGCTGCGGCAACCCGCCCCACGATACCAGGTCGGGGATATGGTTTGGGTCGACTGCCGCCACTACCCCTCTCTTCGACCCTCCTCTAAGTAGGACAATCGCTTCATGGGACCCTTTCCGGTCGAGCGACAAGTTAACCCTGTTGTTTACCGACTGTCCCTACCTCCCTCACTACGCATACACCCTGTATTTCATGTGTCGCTACTTAAGCCCCACACGTCGGCTCCCTTTTCATCCCCTGTGCCCCCGGAGCCAGTGTGCAAGGTCCAGGGCGAACCTGAATATGAAGTCCAGGCCCTCCTGGACTCCCGGCGCCTCCGAGGCCGCCTGTACTACCTGGTGGACTGGAAGGGGTACGACGTTGCCGACCGCTCATGGGAACCAGCCAACGCTATTCATGCCCCCCGCCTGGTCCGTTTGTTCCACCTGCGCCACCCCACCAGACCGTGGCCCTCCATACCCCCTCTCCAACGGCAGTGGCCCTGGGGGTGTGTGCTGTCAGGGGCCTGAGGGGATCTCCGAGGCAGGGGGAGGGACCAGGAGGGCGGGGACAGAGAAATCTTGGGAACCCCGCAGCTGTGGGGATGCCCCCGGGGGCAACCGCCCTGCCCTCGAGGGGGCCCCCGATAGTACTGAGTCAAAGGGAGGCAGAGACAGGGATTCCCTCCCTTAGTCCAGAGTCCACAGCGGAGGAGGCAACGCAGGAATAAGAGCCTGCCCGGAAGTCCGGGCTTCCCCGCAATACAGAAGGGGCGGGGTTAGGACCAGCGCAACGCCACTCCGCACGCTTGCAGGCGCAGCGTGGGCGGAGCTAGAGGTATTTTAGCGCTCCACGGCCATTCCTCGGGGCCGGCGATCAGCGTTGCTGTGATCTGGCCCCCGTGCGACTGAGCTTAGTCTAGGGCGATTGTAGCAACCAAATATCTGTGAGAACGACTGTGTGGGTGAACGGCGAGTGAACGGTGAGTGAGTGTGTGTGTGTCTTTAACCGGGATTATTATTGTTGGTGTGCACCTTCGTCCCCTCTCTGGAACTCCCCTCACGTGTTCCCCCGTCGGCTTGGTGTTGGCTAGAGACCCGATGGTGTCCTCCCCCTTGGTTCTCCCCCCTTCCCTCACCTTACCCACCGGGCACCGTTTCTTGACACCGTACGAGAGGCATTGAGGGACTAGGCTGTGTGGGTGGAGACTGTGTCTCCCTGTGGAGAGTGTTGGGGGCTCGCTCACATTCTCTGTCTGATTTCCTCCCCTGTGATGACTCAGCCTCGTTCCTGAAGGAGCATATTGGGCCAACTTCCAACCTGAGGGGACCTTTTTCTAGCAGAACCGTGAGCACCCCCAACCCACAGGGGTCCTGAGGCAGAACTACCCCTAGGGCGTCCAGGTCCGTGGGCTTCCTTCCCCTTCTCTGTCTCCTTCACCCCCCTGTACCTTACACATGCCACTGAAGTCAGTGGGAGTTTTGCCATTGGTTTCAGCAGAGTCAGGATTGCACCCTGAAAATGCTAATCTCAGCACTTTCAGCAATGAGAAGGCATAGTTCTACCATCTGTGATTCTGATCATTGGTTGTCCTGGCTGCTGTAAGAAAGTAGGGAACATCCAGGACTTCTGTTAACAGATCTAGTCAACACCTCCTCTGAGAATGTAAGTTACCCCTCACCATAAAACAGGTGAGTGTATATAAAGCTAAAAAAATAATCCTTGTTGAATGGATGTCAGCAGCTTCTCTAGCTAGCATGTGGTTTACATCCACCTTTAAAAAATAAATAAAAAAAATACAGTGGTGGGGAGGAAGTTCGTTGGAAAGAGAACTAAAAGTAGTCTCTAGTGCCAATTTCATCAGGAATCCTTCTCAACCTGCTTTCAGAACAAATTAGTAAAACGGAGAAAATATTTATTATTTATTTATAAATAAATAAATAAAATACTTATCTTCCTTTATAAAATGTTTTGAAACCTATGTATAAAAGTTCTATAAAAGAACTATTGATATTAGACAGCAAAGAAATTTTAGAATATTTCATGCTGTGCCTTTATTTTCCCTCCTACTTTCCAAGCTTTTCAGATAGCTATGGGGTTATTTCCATCTATGGGATAAAGCTCACAAACAGAAATAGTCAACCTTAACTTACTTAGCACATAGTTGGGCCTGTCTCATGGTACATCTCTTGCATTTGAGGCCATCATGGCAACCATACTGTTTCTTAAGGGAAAATGCAAAACAAATATGCATACATTTCTCTTTCTTTGCTTTGTTCCTGGTGTATTTTATTGATTTTGTTCTCCCCTCCCCCCAGAATTTATTGTTTTGCAGCTTGCCACAGTCAGGCACATTTTAAAATGGTAGCTAGGAAAGCCTGAGAGGGAAGGGAGAAGGGGAGCTCACTGAGAAGAAGTATAAGGGAGAAAAAGCCCCACCCTGAGAGGGTGTTTTTAAACAAGCAAGGCAATGGGAGTGGGAGGGCGGGGGGCGTGTCTGTGTCTACTGATTGCCGGCACTGCCATGGAGCACCCACTTAAGTAGAGTGCATGGAGAAAGATTCAAACATGCGGCTCCCAGCATTGCTATCCTGGCTATGGAGGGAGCCGCCACGCACTCCCTCTGCCATGGACCATGGGGAAGAGGAAAGTGTGCCAGGCTGGCCTGTGCAACTGACATGTTCCCAGCGATTGAGGAAAGGTTGAGTCTGGCTGGGCTGAAACCAGGAGGTCTGTTTGACTGGGGGCTAAGGGTGGGTTACATTTTGTTGTTGTTTGCTGTTATGTTAATTCATTAAATAGGCCTGGAATTAAGGGAACCCTAAATAAAAGTGTTGCGTGCCATGTCAATATGTTTCTTAAAGCTAGTGGAGAGAGCCGGACAGCCTACACTACTTTACCAACATCTAAAAAACTTCGCTTTAAATTCATAGTTAAGGCTCCACAATGAAGTTGCAGACATCGTGCAGGTCCCTGTTAACAGCTGAGGCCCCCACACCAAACTGTTCAGCAACATTCCTGCAAAAGTCGGGGTTGGCCAGGTGCTACACCAATATTGTCACCCGCATTCCAGGAGGAATTGGGTAGCACATATTGGTTTCACGCCTTCTGAGGTGAGGGGCAAGGATGTCTGTAACCCGGCTCAGCAGGGAGTGGGTCATCCGGACGTGAGATGTCCATTCCTTGTTGGTCCACGTGACTAGTATGGTCTCCCGCCAGTCATTGCTGCGTGTCCGCATCCAATCCAGCCTCCGCATTGATAGGGTCACCCGATGGCCATAGACATTCAGAGGCAACCGGGAGAGGATAAGGTGGACGTACTGCGATGCTGCTGTCCCCACAATCGTTAGGTGCTTGGCCTTCACCCTCCTCACCCATCGCACCATTGCCACTCGGTGCACGTCAGCTGCCCATCTGCGGCAGGGCCCATGGGTATACCATCGATGAGCTGGGAGCATCAGGGTGGCCCACCGCTCATATGCCTGCTCCTGGAGGTTGAAGCATGCTGCCAGGTTGACGAGGAGGGCAGCACGCACCTGTGGGATGTCTACAACGGGCATCGTGCTCCCACCACTATGCCCACTCCCCGTGCACAGACCACCACACCCTGTGACCACTCACCAGGCTCCAACCAGGCAACACACCCTGTGAACAAGAACCCTGAGACAACAACCCCACCCGGCAATTGCACCCCTAGCACACACCCTCTCACCCACAGGCAACACACCATGCTATCACCACCGCTCCTCCCCGCTCCTCACAGTGTTACACACTCACACGCCTTGATCACCCTCTGTATATGCTTCAGGCCTCTCTCGCCACTCGCTCGCCAACACACCTCACGACCACTACACACTTACATGCTTGCTCACCAACCGTGCCCCAAAACTCTATCTCACAGCTCTCTCTCCTGCTCGACATGCACCCAAATCGCTCTCTCTGCTCCCCCATCACTATCCAAACTCTCTCCACTCCTCAAACACCACCAACTCACCACGTCCTTGCGGGCAAACAGGCTCCCATATGTAGATGTGTGAAATGACAAAGGGCCGTTGTGGTTGGTTCAGCAATATGGGTGTGGCTTGCACACCTGTCCAGGGTCTTACTGATGGGTCGCCACTGATGTGAGATCTTTTTCGGTGGCTGCCCCTGTGCTGTGGAATTCACTTCCGGAGGAGGCTCGGTTGGCCCCCACCCTCCTGTCATTTCGACGTTTGTGTAAGACCTGGCTGTTCCGCCAGGCTTTTGGCGAGGGGGCGGGTTAGGGTGGGGGAGTTGGGGTTTTGGAGGGCGGGTGTGTTTTTATTACTTGTTTTAAAATTTGTAGATTTATTTAAAAATGTTTTATTATTGAATTTTTGTGTGTGCATGTTGTTTGCTGCCCTGAGCAGCCTTTGGGCAGGAGGGGTGGGATAGAAGTTTTGAATAAATAAATAAAATAAAAAATGCCTACCCTTTGCACAGCACCGAAGCAGGAAGGCTCGGCAAGACTCGGTGGGGTGTTGGCTCCCTGGTGCTGAGGCCCTGGGAATCCTCCCCACCTGCATCCACTCTGCAATATCACTCTGCTGTCCCTCCCCTTGCAGGTAACCATCTTTTACAAAGGGGAGCTGCCCCTGAGGGTGGCGCCCTCTGGGTGGCGTCCGAAGGGCGCTGCCAAAGGGCGAAGTGCCATTGGCAGGCCGTTAGCAGACAGAGGCTGATGAGGTAGCTACCAGGGACATTATCTTTTCTGCAGAGCACCCCTGCGTGGTGACAGAGGCTGGGACATTGCTTCTCCCCCCTCCCCCTACATGGGAGGGAGTGGGGAGTGAAGATATTGATGGATAGAGGTGTGGGGTGGGGTCCTGTGTTTATGGTGTGGGGAATTTTAATATTGGAGGGGTGGAATTTTGGGGGTTGGTGTGTGGTGTCATGGGTTGTTGACCTCCCTCTGGTGACAGGAGAGGGAGGTTAGGGGGTAGTGTGAAGGGGAACCCCTGGTGTGAGCAGGGGCAACCCTTCGGGGGGGAGGGTTGCCCGCCAGTGGAAGAGGTGGGTAGGGGGTTCAGGGGGGGGTCCCTCTTGCCAGCCTGTTGGGGCAGCCTATGGAGGGTGGGTGTCTAACAGGGTTCTCTGAGGAGGGGAGGGGTTCCGCAGTTATCAGGATTGTTACGGGTCAGGGGAGATATGGTCCAATGGGGAGGTGTGTTCCATCAGTGAGGAAGGAGCGGTGCCTTGTTCCCATTCCCCTCTCGACCCCCCATACAGGTAGGTTGTGGGTTGAGGCCCAGGAGACCCCAGGCCTTGGTCTGGTGCTGCTGAACGTGATGTCGGTTTTCAGTAAGTCATTGACCAGGAGTCAATCCCGGAGTGGGACGCCGACCTCGTGTGCGTTACAGAGACCTGGCTGGACAATTAATCGGGCCCTATCTTGGCCAATCTTGTTCCAGCTGGGTTCTCTGTGCAGCATCAGCATCGGCTGGAGGGATGGGGTGTGTGTGTAGGCATTGTTATCAAAGATGCATTGTCTTTTAGGAGATATCCGGTGCAGGCTCCGCCAGGTGTTGTGTCTCCATCTTATGTTGGATTTGGCCGGGGGACAGATTAGGGGTATTGCTGGTGTACCGTGCA